>CM037851.1:99458213-99991710 GCA_021234595.1 Delia radicum
GACAACTCTAATAGTCACACTAATGCCTAAAAACTAATTACAATTGCCCAAAAAAATCGTTTACAAAAAAAATGGAGTATTAATTGTTTTACATAGAAATGGAAGGGATATTGATAGGAACTGAACACTGAATATGAGATCAAAATGGAACGAGGAACTAACTTTCTATTATCCTAGTATGTTTATTTGTATAATCACGTAATACATAAGTAAAAAAAATAAATAAACCACTCTGTATCTCTTCCGGACCTAGGCTATTTATATTAACACTTATGTTTATCAAAACTTTTCTCCGTTTTGAACTATTTCTCTTAGTTTTGCAGATACTGGCCATTTTAAAAATGACCATTTTATAAAATGGCTAGTATCTCGAAAACAAAGCTAGATATCAGAGCAAGGACAAAATTGTTTGCAAAAACGTAATCTTCGCAACACATTCCGATAATACAAATGTGTTAATGTTCCGATTCCATTCGTTGCCCGTTTCAATCCACATCGTTCCATTTGGACCAATGTTCTATTTTAAAATCAGAGTGATTAAATTGGTTTTTAAAAATCAAATCGCCATTTTATAAAATGGCTAGTATCTTGAAAAGTAACCGAAATATTGCAAAATATACAAATTTTTTGCAAAATTAAATACAGTTTTTTTTATTGTAACAACCTTATTTTATTTTTTTTTACAGAATTTATCGACAAAATGGAATTTAACAATCACTTTGATACACATGAAAGGCCATACTCCTGCTTACACTGTAACATTTTATTTGATGATTATTTAGCATTACAAATGCATTTATTAAAACATACCAACAACTCTACAACAGCTCCTATGCATTCAAAAAAAACCTTGTCAGTATCAAATTTAAAAACGCCTACAAAAAAACCTCAACGTCCCCGAAAACGTATACGGGAAAAACGTTTTACGTGTGAATTTTGTCAAATGAAATTTTATACAGGTTGCGTGTTGGCTAATCATAGAAGAATACACACTGGCGAAAAACCGTATAAATGCAGTTATTGTGATAAATCGTTTATACAATCAAGCACACGTTCAAATCACGAAAAAATTCACACCGGTGAAAAGCGATTCAAGTGTCAATACTGCGATAAAACATTTATACAAAGTGGCACTCGTGCATCTCACGAAATGACACACACTGGAGTTAAGCGATTTAAATGTAGGTTTTGTTAAAAAGATTTATACAACAAGGTGTTTTGCAAGCGCATGAAACAACGCACACTAAAGAAAGGCCGTATAAATGCAACATTTGTTATAAAGGTTTTCAAAACAAGGTGTTCAACAAAAGCATGAAGCATATCATGGAAGCGATGATATCAAATGTTCTCATTGTGATTTATGGTTTGTTAATTCCGTTGATGTAAAGGAACATATGATGGTGTTTCATGCAATCTTAAATCCCTATCCAGATACGGTGACAGTAAAAGCGGCAGTTCTTTAAATTTTTTGTTTTAGATTTTGGGAAAATAACTCAGTTTCATAATTATTTTTAAAACTGGAGCCAGATTCCGGCAGTCGTGAACGTTTGAAATTGTAAAGGGTCCGCCATCTAACGTTTTTTTTTCAACTAGTGCTTATTTCGTGAATGGTAACACTTAGCTCTTGTCTGATTTGACAGATAATTAGTTTTATCATTCCGCTGAACGAATATGGTCTGTATGTTCGTTATCTTGTGAAAAAAAGTGAAAGAAACTGGCATCCTCATCGATAAACCAAAGCGTGAAAAGCCAAAAACAGTGCGTACACCCGAAATATTGCTGCTGTGGCAGAAAGTGTGCGTGAAGCGCCATCAACATCAATCACCGTCGTTCTCAACAATTGAACATTCCGGAGACATCATTGAGACGAATTTTGCATAAAGACCTTGGTATGACGCCATACAAAAAGTCCAATTGGTTAAGGAGTTCAAAAAAAAAAAAGTTGTTTGGGCGGACCCTTTAGTAATCCATTTTTATTTAAAATTAAATAAAATTAAATAATTTCGATATAAAACCCCAATCCTTGTTGCCATTATCTTGCCCCAACATTGATTAGTACAGTGGAGTACGGTTATAACGAACTCGTGGGGACCGTGCGTTCGCTATAAGCAAAATGAAACATTTTTCAAAAAATTATTAAAATTTCGGGATTTTTTCTAAAATTCAAATAATTTTAAAATTTTTGTTTGTAATTCTAAAACAATTCTTCCATTACATTAAGTTGCATACAGTTTTTATTCTTGTATTGTAATTCCTGTAATTGTAATTTGTAATCAAAAGCTAAACATTTTTAGGATTTGCAGCATAATATTAATTTTAGAATCTCGATATGAAACTCGTGAAAGGGCCCAAAAAATTAGTTCGTTATAACCGTATTATTTGTTATTAAATATGTTAGTAAAGCTTTGGGACCAGAAAATTCGTTCGTTATAAAAAAAAAAGTTCGTTATAACCGGTGTTGGTTATAACCGAGTTCCACGTATACAATTTTTTTTTAATAATTTCACGGCAAGTAACACATAAAGGAAATAAAAAAAACTTGCTTTATCTCAGGGACCGTAATTATTATTCCTTTTATCTTAAATTTCAGAGTGCAAAAAGTTATTTTTTGACTTTTATTTTTTCGATTAAAAAAAAAGTTATTTTTTGACTTATGTTTTTTTAAGCAGAGACGGAGAAGATAGAAAAATATACAAAAATCTAAAATAGAATATTGTGTTCTTTAGTGTTGGTCACTTCTGAGTATAATATACAATAACAGAGAAGCAATAGGAAAGAAACTGCAATTTAGCTGCATTACATTGAGGCCATACTTGGGGTGTGATCGCTAAACGGTCATGACTTGGTATTGTTACGTTTGTATGTAAGAAGAGCGCAGGTTTGATCTTACAGTCGCAGGTTGTTGAAAAAATTTATCATATAGAGACACAAATAATAATACAATTTAAATGGAAAAATCACTGATGACGCCTGTCCATAAGATTTAAAAATTAATAGTGTTTATAATTTTTAGAGAAAAACTTTTATTTTTCTCCTTAACCTCAACCTTTCTAAAAAAAAAATGTTTTTTGTTGATTATTTTTTGAGCAAAATTAAGTTATTCTTTTACTTTTATTGAGCAAAAATAAAATTTTTTTTGATTTTTATTTTTCTGAGCAAAACTAAACATAATATTTATTATTTTTTTTTTTGTGAAAAATATAAAGAATTTTTTGATTTTTATTTTTTAGACAACTTTTTTCTCTTCTTTTTTTTAATTAATGCACTTAATATTTTTCATGAAGGTAATTTTTTCGGAATTCCTTAACATTTTTATGCATTTGTTTTGTTATAATCTGTTAAATAAATAAAAAAAAATATTTTTATGCATTAATTGTAAAAAAAAAAATACTTTTTATTATAGCTCAATAAAATTAAAGTAAAAAAAAAAATACTTTTTATTATAGCTCAATAAAATTAAAGTAAAAAAAAAAATTTTATTTTTGCTAAAAAAAAAAACAAAAAATAAAAGTAAAAAACTTTTACGGTTTTATTAGTTTTTTGGTTTTTATATACATCGAGATTATTTGAATGTTATTTTTTAATTTATAACGAGCTTTCAACCTCCGAATATTTACAAAAATAAAGTAAATTACACATATTAGCTAGGTTGATACTAGTATATCGATCTGGCTAAAGATCTCATCAGAACCCGAAGTTCTAGAAAAGCCAGAGCCTCCAGAATAGACAGAGCTTTAATTTTGCTTTAGCATCAATTATGCTCCATTCTTGCATTCTTAGTAATCATACACGTGACTAGGGTCTTTCCTAAGTCCCGGTTCACACACGGCAATTTGACTTGCGCAATTTTTCTCAATTCTTCTTTGAAGTTGCTTTTGTGTTCACACAGGAAAAGTTTGTTTCAGCCAATTTTCGTTTTCTTTAGTTCGTGTTGAAATTGCGGATGACAAAACAAAACGGAATTGGAGTAGGGGCAAGTCTGTACCCCCTTCCATTCTCTTTTCCTCCCTCTTCTATTTTTGCTCAAAAAAAAAGTCAAAAATATCTATTATATTTGCTTGAAAAAAATAAAAATTCAATTTTAAAAAGCATAGCATTTTATTAAAGACTTCTCCACAAGGATCAATATGGTTTACTTGAATCAGTTCTAAGACATTTCCTCTTTATGCTTTTTTTGTTAAAACATTAAAAATTGCTGTTATTTTCGGTCCCTGATTTATATAGTAACAACTTTAATATTAAGATATAGTGTAAAATATGATTATTATAGTACTCACTCAATTTTTATTATTTCTAAATCTAAAATAACATCATTCTCAAAAAAAAAAATTATATTTTGAGATTTTTTTTTTTTACCTTTACTTAAAATTGTTTTCAATTATTTTTTAAATAAATTTTCGCAAAATTATTGTAAAGATTTTAATAGAATTATTAATTTTTTATATTGTAAATATAAAACATTTTGAATTATTATAAGTTGTTATATTCCTCCTGCAAAAATTAAGGTTTGTTATGATTTTGTTTTTCTCATAAAAATATTACTACTTTCAGAATTGAAGTTGTGACTTAAGTCAGGTCCTATGCAATTCGCTCATGTGCATCAACTGGCTCTGGCCTGTGCAGCAAAGAAAAATTTTAATTTAATCTCTTGCAATGTTAACACACTTTAAATTATTTTTTTTTTTTTTGTTATTTCAACAAGGTTTTATATTTGATTGTATTGCAAAAGGATTTTAATTAATTAATTTTATATAATTAATAAAAATATGTATTAACATTTGCTAATATTTAAGCAAAATATTAAGATTCACAACTAACGTTAAATTTCTTCAAATCTCCCATAGTGTCCACATTAGATATTAACTTTAATATTTTTCTGTCAGCAACTTTCAAATACAATCGCAGATAGAATTATATTACGTGTGAACCACACATTACTGTTAGTATTATATCTGATATCAAATAATGTTGTTATGATAAATCTCTAAAACAACAATATCATGATATAAGCTGTCAAAATACACACATGTAAACAAAAAAAATAAATAAAAGTTAGTCTAAAATTAAAGAAATACGAGAAGAAAAAGTGTATTAAAATGTGTTTACTTGTTATAAATCAATTTAAAGATATTTTTAATCGCATAGTTCAAAATTTAACGAATAAACGGACGTCTTTACTCAACGGGATACAGAAAATTATGAGAAGACATGATATTAATATGAATACGTGTTCTCCACCATAAACTATAATATGAACATAGATAATTTAATTCTTTTATTCTAATGGAGTTCTCGCACATATTATATCCAACTTAATATCTAATATGGACTCCGTGCAAATAAAATTGAATGAATTACCAAGTTTTTGTAGTTAAATGTCATAATATTTGTATTCATTCATGATTGACAAACTGTCACGAACCGTCTGGCTGATGAGGTTTCCGGCAAGCTCTATAGCAACTCTCTCAGGAGGTCCCAACCCTCTCATCAGTTTCGAGTCCGAACATAAACAAAAAAGGTAAGTCAAAAACACTAAATATTCACTTTCATCTAAAACACCATAAAACATACCACATTTAAAGTAAGAGACAGATGGAAGTCTCTGATGGCCCTCCCTTCCTTGACCGTAAATAGTATTCCACAAAACAATTAATTTTTACGATCCCGAACACCACTCGACCATTCCTCCCTCAACTTACCATCATTGCCTTTTACCCCTGCTTCAATTTAAGCCAACATATCTTTTTGAATTCTTTTCAAATCATATATAAATTATTCTTTATTACAATAAAATTAACCATTAAATAATATAAATAATAAATTCCTATGCAATAACAATAATAATAATCATTATAAATTAATAAAATTTTAAAATATTTAAACAAAAAAAAACGTTGTAGTACATAAAAAAACTAACCTTAGTAAAATATTATTATTATTAAAATATTTTAAAGACAAAAAATTTAAACTTGCTTTATTACTTCTATTTAATTTTATCTCAAACGCTATTTTAACTACTTTTCATTATTTTAATTTAATCTTTCTAATTTTTACTAAATTTTTACCAATTTTTCCTAAAAATATTTATCTCTTTATTTTCTCTTCTAGGGGTCACTCATTACTTTTTCCCACAAGGCTACCGGTTTTTATTAACGTTCCTGAAGGAGCTCCCTAAGGCTGTGGTTATACGTGCTATCTACCGAATTTAAATTACGTAAAACATAAATTCTGACGAGATGAACCCTACGCTGATTTAAAGAGATATATATATTTTTTTTTTTTTAAATTTAAAAATTTCCTATTAAATTTTACTATTAAAATTTTTTTTTTATATTTTCTTTATCTTTCTTTTTTTTTTAGATTTCCTGCATTTGAGATTAAATTTTTACCGGACGGGCTTTAATTCAGTAACTAAAGGGATTTAAGTGCAACAAAAAAAATAATAAAAATGAAATTTAAAAATAATGCATGTTTAAAAAAAAAGAATTAAATTTACACTAAAAATTTTACTAAGTTAATTATACATTAAAATACACTAAAAATAAAAACTAACACTAACGCAATAAATATAAATTTTCCTCACAATTTCACAAATTTTCCTAATATATATTTGTTTTAATGTTTCTTTTAAATAATTTGAATTTGATTTTCCCGTAAGTATTGGTTCTCTTTTTTTTTTAAGAATTTAATAAATACAAACAAAAAATAACTTTTCTAGCTGATTTTTCTTTTTTTTTAAATTAATTTTAGTTAGCTATATATGTAACCTTTATATACTGGTTTCTGCCAAAAACTTCTTCTTAACTGATCCTGTTCTTTTTTTTACACCGTGTATATTATAATAAAAAAAATAAAAAACTGTTACCTGGCCTCACCCGCTTCGCCTGGAGGAATATCGGCAGCTTTGCTTTTGTCGACGGCACTATCCTCCTCCACAGGACTTATTTAGATCCTTGGTGATGTGGCCAGCTATGACAACAAATTAAAAATTACCAATTGCACTCACTCTCTAACACTATCAAATTTACTCACGTTCAAATCACAGCTTTTTCCGTTAAAATTATAAGTGATTTTCCTCCTCCAAAACTTTTGGATATTTAAAATAGATTGACTATTTTAATAGGTTGTCTTAGCTTTAGCTTTATTTTTCTTTTTAACTTTTATATATAGTTAAAATATTTCTCACTTCACAGTTTCAAATTAAGTACACACTAACATTTAATTTTGCCGTTTCTATTTGGCTCGACCGAACACTTTCAGTTTGCGCTAACTAATGATCATTTTTCTACTTGAAAACCTACAACTTTATTTTGTTACGGAGTCTTTCCAATAAATAAATATATTTTGCAGTATTTATGTATACAGCCATTATGTATTTATTTAAAAATTCCCTCCAAAACCTCCATCTTTTTTGGTAAAAATTGTTTATTTCTTTTCTAGAAAACTTGTTTATGTTTTCTAGAACAAAAATTGTTTGTTTTTTTCTAGAAATTATTCCCTAACCTTATTTTCATCTTACATCCTTCGTTTCATCCTCTTTCCCTACGTCCTATCTTGAGAAAACCGCCAAATGTATCCCTAACAATACCAGGCTCACATGAAAAATAACATCTAATTTTTATCCATTCAACATTAAACTTTTTAAAAATTATTTTTTTAAACGTAACGTAAAAATAGTTAATGTTGAATGAAATTTACAACTACTCGTAGTACTATCTTATTGTACAACTTCTTTACATTACCCTTTTTACGCAAAACAATAACAATAAACCCTACCTTGTCAAGCAAGTTACAAATACTAATGTTCTTCTTATAAAAAACAAAAAAAATCAAAACAAGTAAAACACAAGAAAAAATAATGTCACTAATACTGACACATTCTCATATAACTTTCATATGAAAAAAAATCTTCTACGGAACACATGGTAAGTATTTTCTTCTTTCTTTTACAATATTGTTTTACAGCAGATTTAATAAAATTATTTAATTTATTTCTTTTCAGATATACAATTTATTCTTGAACTAGAGGATTCTGGTGGCCATGGAGTGGGGCGATGGTTAATTATTGTATCGTTCCAATAATTATAACATTTTTACTAATTTTTCTCCTTTTTCTATTTTCAGCATTTATCTATTTTCAGCGTTTATCAAGTGTGTCTTTGGGAAACCGGGGTTTGACCAGCCTCATGCGCATACGTTTCCCAATCATGCCTAATATGGTTCCACTGCGGTCCGGCCATCCGCATAAGCAAGGTGGACCATACTGTTAAAAATGAAAATGACAAAGGTTTGACTCGGGGAATGAGTATACCCCCTCCCACACCATTAATTCCCAGGTCGTCGCCACGAAATTTTTTTTCCGTGCCGCCGCCGATATGTGGCCGCCGCCAAATGCGTGGCCGCCGCCAATGTTTTATATATTTTTTTTTTAAATATGTAGAAAACACCCCGCAACAAAACTCCGGTGTCTACACGCAGTGGAAGGGAACGGTGTGCGGGTAAGGTGGCGTTAAATATGCACAACTAGCCCAACGTGGGGAACACCACACCCTGAAAAAGAGTCTCAACGCTCTACTGACTGAGGCCGGGCTATTATAGAATCTATTTTCTTCATACCAGTTGGAATATTGGGTAAGTTAAATTAAAATCCTTTCTCTGTGATGTATAAAAATAAATTTTCCTACTGTTACTCCTTCATATTTTTCTTAGGAAACCGAAATCAACTGCTCGTGTAAATACTTGTAATACCAATCAATAAATCTAGTGTAGATCTATCTTCTGGACCATGTTGGAACACCCGCCGACTTCTGCATTCTTCTCGGTAAGAAGAAGCATAGTGGCAACCCACTTGCTTTAACGATCTGTATTTTAAGTTCTTGGAATCGGTTTTCAAACCAATTAGTGCACCTATAGTGCTAAATTTTAGTCGAACGCCCATTGAGGCAAATTTATAGTTTATTATAAATTCATTATAAATTAATAATTTATAGTCATTTTCATTATCTGTTGCTTTATAAAATTTAAATTTTTCATTGGACTTATCCCGGTCGTTCATTCAAAAGTTACTTCAAAATTAATTTATCCAAAATATTTCCATAAAATCAAAATCATTTAAAATTTATCGTACAACTTATACCAGAAAACAAATTTTAAACCATTTCTATTCTCAGATATTTAAGAGACTCACTTCATGAATCAATTTAATTTTTAGCTTATAAAATTTTTTCTTTTTTCTAAAATAATCAATTTTGCTTGTCAGTTATACCTAAAAATACATTTTTTTATTTTATCAATATTTAAATTTTCCTATTTATTTTCAGATCATAATTCGGGTCACGCCGCTATACTCATCCTACTTTGGAATTCGGGTTCTTAAAATTTTGGTCTGAATCTCTAGGGTACTTTTAATCCTAAAGACTCTGAGATTCTCAGAAATAGATCACTAAAATTATCAATTTATTACGGGAAGTATCATTTTACTCAACCCTGTTAAGCAAAACTTTTACTTTGTGAAACATTCCTTTTTATTTTCAGAAATTTTCACAAAATTATTTTATGCTCTTATCATCAGGATCCTACTCAACATTAAAATGTAAGTGGATCTTTGTCGCTATCACAGAGTTTTAAATTACACCTAAAAAAAACGGGACATCACAGTAGCAGTAAAAATAAAAATATCACAGAGTTTTCCGGTAATCACATCTCCTTCTAACGGATTTCAAATATCATTTCCTAATCCTACGGTATGTATTAAATAATATTATCATCGTATAACCATCTAAAAACTATCAGGTACAAAAAAAAAAAATATATCACAGATATTAGGTCGGATCGCAAATACAATATATTGCACAGTTTAGAAATCACTTTCGTAAAATAACCGTCTTCATTATTTTCATTCAAAAAAAATAAATCACAGTTATTAAAAAAAAATTATATCTTAGCTTCATTATCAAACGTTGACAACAAAAAAAAATTCTAAGCTTTAATATCTTTAACGTGATATATTCCGATTGATTTTCCCTGCAAAGTTTCTAGTTCGTAGCTATTGTTTCCAACAGGTCGGACCACTCTACACTTTAGGAATTTTTTACAAAATTTTGCGTTTCTGTTCTTTTCAAAACTGCTTAAAACCATGTTCCTTCGGTAGACTTCCTGTCCGGGTATGAATTTTACGATTCGGGCTCTTTTATTGTATCTTTCCGCGCTTTTTTCATAGGCTTTCTGCATATTCTGCTTGATTTCTTCTCTGATATTTTCCATTCTTTCGTTCGGTTCCATTAGTATTTGATGATCGGTTAAGGATTGCAATTTTCTCGCCAATTTATAATCAGCCCCGCTTGAAAACATATGGTAACCGAAAAGTGCAAAGAAAGGTGTATAACCAATTGCTGTGTGTATCGAATTTCTCAGCGAACATTCAATTTCCGACAGGTATAAATCCCAGTCTCTTTGGTCGTCCTTTAGGTAGGCTCTTATTGCTGCTAGCACCGATTGGTTTACTCTTTCAGAAGCATTGCTGCTCGGAGAATATACAGCTGTTTTTATGTGTTGTATTTTGTATGTTTTTAAAAGATTTTCAAAACTTTTAGAAATAAACTGTGATCCATTATCACTATGAATTATCTCTG
Organism: Delia radicum; assembly: GCA_021234595.1. Taxonomy (NCBI): domain Eukaryota; kingdom Metazoa; phylum Arthropoda; class Insecta; order Diptera; family Anthomyiidae; genus Delia; species Delia radicum. The sequence goes on from CM037851.1 coordinate 99,468,845, forward strand.
GTACGCCAAATTTATGAAATATTTCATGTACCAGAAATTCTATTACATTTCCAGTTGTGGCTTCTTTCATGGCTTTTAAAAAAGTAAATTTAGTGAAGTGATCAAGAACTATGAATACGTAACAATTTCCGTTTTTTGATCTTGGATATTTTCCTAGAAAATCCAAATATAGTTTTTGAAACGGCCGATCCGTAACGACCTGTTTTCCAATTTCTGGTCTAAGATTTTGGTTGGACGGTTTCGTTTCTTTACATATTTGACAATTTTTTATATACGTTTTTACTTGGGCTGACATTTTAGGCCAGTAAAAGAAACGCCTTAGCCTTTCAAGGGTTTTTGCTACCCCTCCGTGGGCTGTTTCTAAAGAATCGTGGGCCTTTTCGATTACAGTCTGGGTTATGTTAGGCGGTATCCACAATTTCCATTTATTGTAATTTTGATCACCTCGATCATATTCAATTCTCTTAAATACCATATCATCTTCAACTTTTAAGTCAGGCAGTATTTTCTGATTTTTCATAATATTGTTTTTTAAATCATTGTACTCTTCGCTATTAAACTCCGTAGTTTCAAAATCAAATAGATCATCTATAGAAATTTCTTCAATATCGGCTTCGATTGGCAATCTTGACAACATGTCGGCAACTATATTTTCGGAACCTTTTCTGTGTTGGATCTCAAAGTCAAAAGCCTGTAATTGCAGTGACCATCGAGCAAGTCTTCCACTCAGATCTTTTAACGTCATTAGCCATTTTAAACTGGCGTGATCTGTCACTATCGTAAAGGGCATCATTTCGACAAAAGGTCTGAATTTTTTTACTGCCATTACAGCTGCTAAACATTCCTTTTCCGTAACACTATAATTTTTCTGACATGCGTTTAATTTCTGAGAGTAAAATGCTATTGGTTGTTCCTCGTTTGGTCATTAAGCTGATAAAGCACTGCACCAATCCCATAATCACAGGCATCGCATTGTATCCAAAAGCGTCTTGAAAAATCTGCATGTCTGAGAACTGGTGCCGTTGTAAGAGCAATTTTTAATTGTTCAAAAGCAGATATTGCGTCAGGTGTCATTATAAACTTTTTTGCTTTTTTAAGTGTATCTGTTAAAGGAGCTGATATTGTGGCAAAGTCCTTGACAAATCGGCGATACCAGCCCGCTGTGCCTAAAAAGCTTCGTACTTCTCGCTGGGTCTTTGGTATTTTTATCGATCGTATCGCTGCGATTTTATCAGGGTCGGTTTTCAGCATTCCTCCGCCTATAATGAAACCTAGGTATTTTAATTGCTTGAAACAAAACTGGGATTTTTTTAAACCAATAGTTAAGTTTGCGTTCTTTAAACATTGTGCTACCTCTTTTAAAAGCTGTAAATGTCTTTCAAAATTATCTGAAATAACTAAAAGATCATCCAGATATATAAAAACGTTTCCTTTTAGTTTCTGTGGGATAACCTTATCCATAAGTCTACAGAGTCTTTGAGCTGCGTTACAGAGACCAAAAGGCATTACGCGAAATTGGTAGAGTGGCCGACCTGCAATAGTAAACGCCGTACATTGTTTACTTTCCTCATCCAGTTCTATTTGCCAGAATGCGAATTTTAAATCAACGCTACTTATATAATAGTCTCGTCGATCCGGCTCAAAATGCCGTCAATATTCTGTAACGGATATGCATCCTTAATAGTAATTTTATTTAATTTTCTAGCATCTAGACAAAATCTATTTTTTTCAGGTTTCCTAACTACAGTCGTCCTATTACTCCACGGGCTTTCGCTTTCCTCTATAACATTAAGCTCTAACATATTATCGATCTCTTTATAGACAATTTCCTGAACTGCGGGTGAGATGGGATAATATCGATCTTTAATTGGTTCCGCGCCTTCTATCAATTTTATACTATGTTTTTCCAACGATGTACATCCTAAACCTGATTTTTCAAAAGATGGGAACAAATCTATCACCTCATCTAGCTGTTGTCGTTGTTCTACTGTTAAAACATGTGGATTCGATTTGTGGTCTTCGACTTTGTATTCTTCCTGTATTTTATGAATATTTAATTCTGAAACACCGAATATATCAGGAGCCAGTTCAAAAATTTTCCAGAAATCTACACCAAGATATGCTGGTTGTTCTAAATCCGGACACAGGTAAAATACAATATTTTTCAATTTATCTTTAAATTTTACTTCCAAAACAATTTTTCCTAATAATCTGTGCTCTTGTCCACCAGCAGTCGATACTATGGAGAAAATTGGAACAATTGGAATACCTAATTTATCAACGAACTCTCTACATCCTTTACCTAATAAGCTAACCGAAGCGCCTGTATCAAGAAGACCTCTAATTTTAAATTCGCTGATTTCTATATCCGCAAAAGGTCTAGGATCTTTAGTTTTCCTATCAGCTGATCTTATGGCTTCTATAACCAGTATCCTGACACGTTTTTTTATCAGCAAATTTTTGTCTAACTTTTTTAATTCTGTTTGAAATTGGTTTCATTGTACTGACTGCTTCGTTAAATATCCGGTTCCGTACTTGTTCATAATTCGATTTTCTCTGTTCATATGTATATTGATGTTTCAATGCTGGGTTAATTTTATTAAATTGTTTGGTTTTTTCTAAAATGTTAATGATTTTTGTTTTCTCTATTGCAGGTTTGTTTGCGGGTTCTGGTTGGAACGATGGTTGCCCGCGTTTCCCTCGCTCCGCTGCAAGTTTTTCGCTTGGCAATTTGGGCATGTTGGGCAAACTACATCAGGCTTTCCACAGCGATAGCAAAATATAGATTTTGAGTGCTTGGACAGTCCATAAAAGTATGACCGTTTATTTTACAATTCCAGCAAATTAGTGGGTTTCTTTGTGGCTGGTTATTGTTGATTCTCATGGCCGCTCCTTCTTCATAATTTACTTCCGGGTACTGATACTGCTCATCATAATCATCTACTATTTCATTAACATGCTTTGAAAATCTGTTCATCGGCATTTGTGGTTGTGGTCTTACATCTTTACGCAGGAAAGTCTTTTCAGCTTCTATACACTCAATTCTGAGCTGTTCAACGGATGAAATTTGCATTGGGTAAATAATTTTGGCTATACTTTCTTTTAAATTTCTTTTTATTAATTTAATCATTTCGTACTCAGGCATGGGCATACCAAGACGAGATCGGAGGGTATTCATTGTATGGAAAAATGCATCTATGGATTCTCCTGGAAGCTGTTTTCTTTCTACCATATCCCTCATTAACTCGTAACTGGATCTGGTAGATTGATACCGTTTCATCAAAGCCATCCTTAATATGGGCCATTTATCCTCACTGGTTACATCAGTTGATTGGGCTAAAAGCCAGTACCACTTTTTCCCTTCGCCTGTCACTAATAGGTGAAAATCACGGAGTACTTCGATCCATGGAATGTTGTACTGTCTTTGTAGTGTTTCGAGACGAAAAATGAAATCTTCCACGGCTAAATGATTGGTGTTACCATCAAATTGTAAGCCCCATTTGTCAATGCGGATTTTATTACTGTCCATGACGTTATTAGCCATGTTACCATTTAGTGATGATGCTCTCGATGATGTATTTGACTGATGTAAAATTCCGGATATATTCATCGGTAAAACAGGAGTGGAAAAATTCGATGCGGGTGGTAAGTTTGCATTAGCTAATCTTCTGTTTTCCCTCTGAGTTTCTTCTACTGCCATATTCAATCTACCTACTGCAGCTGTTAATTCTAATATCGAACTTCTCATATCTAGAAACTGAGGTCCTACTCCCTGTTCAATCATTCTCATAACCGAGCTTTCTAAACCTGCTAAATTTACGGGTGGTGGTATATTAGGTTCGGGCATTCTATTACTTGGAATTCCAGGTGGTTGTATATGTATGCCCTGCACTGTGTTCACCGGAAGTACAGGTGGCTGTCCACTACCTGACTGTTCCATAATATCATTTGGTACGCTTTCGTTCACTGGCGGATTCTGTGGTCCCCTGTTTATAATTGAGGCAGATTTATCTTGGAATTGCGGGGCTTCTGCTCCCTCTTGTGGCATTTTCAAATTTTTGTTAGATTTTGGCCTTCCGGGTCCTTTGTTTGAGTCTTGTGCCTGCGGTGTATTAGGTTTTAAAATCTTTTCTGCGATCTGAGGAGTTGAACGATTTAGGTCAAAATGTACCTGACGATTTCTTTTCCTTTGTCTAGTACTTTTCCTTATCATATCCTACAGAGTATTGCCTTTCAATATTAAAATGCTTACTAACAAGCTCAACAAAAAAAAACTCTCAAAAGTAACAAAAATCAGAATTTCTAAATTCAAACTCAAAATTAAAAAATTTTCTAACAATAATTAGCGATTCGCAATAGATGTTCAATTAAAATCAAATTTCAAAAATAATTAAAACAAATGTAATTATAATATCAAAGCAAACGAATAGGCTCAAATTTTGCAAGTGACACTAAAACTTTTCTAAACTAGATTTAAAAATATTTAAATACTTAGTTGCATAAAATTTTTCTGTAATATACCTAAAAACATAAAGATTATAAAATTTTCTACAATACGAATACTCTTTACTACTCCTAAACCAAAATATTTAAATAAAAAAAAATCAAATAAAGTTGAAATAAATTTTTAATAAACTAAATACTTAGTAAATTTTCATAAACATATACCTATAAAAATATCTAAAACCAATACTTAATTATAAAACTTTAGCGGTAAGAAAAATTTAATTGATTTGGTATATAAAATTATAAAATGATTTTCAATAAAAAAAAATGATTACTAATTTTATTAGGCCAAACAAAATTTTCCTTATTATAAATTGTTATCCCTTCTAAACTTTAATTACTAATATTTAATGATACTTTATTTTTATTTTGTTATATCTAATAATGTTTTTCTTTTCTTTTCCGATATATATGATTTCATATGCTGGGTGTTGGCAATGATGGTCGTGGTGGAGATCAAAGCGGATAGATTTAAAAATAACTAAAAATGTGGTATTCAGACAACTTTACTTTAATCTTGGAACATTCGTGGTGTGTCCGAGTCGTACATCACGTCACTCTTACTCATCAAGTACGCGAGCTTACGATCGGCAGAATAAAATTTCTGATACATCTAACCTCGTGATTCACATAATTTCACGAGAGGCTATCATAAATTCTCATCATATTTCACACAACTATTTTCCTTTACAACTGCATCTAAAAATTAAACTTTTAACTACAAACTTGGATACTATTCGCAATACAATTAAAAAACATCTCCAACGAGTTTTCTAAGCTATTGCTCATACTATCCCTAGAACTCTGGCCGATTCATCGCTTAACTGACATCTAAGATTCTACTTCATACACTACACTAGAACGATCTATGCTCCCAGCGGCTGTAAAAACTAAAATCCAACGATTCAGAATAGCAACTACTCGTCTAAACTATTTCCAAAACTATCGGGCTATTATTACATGTATCGCTGACACTACATGTTACGTCACCATAGCTTGAACAACTTTTCCACAAATGGTAAAGTATTCCAAGTTATACCATTCTATTGGGCGCCATTATGTCACGAACCGTCTGGCTGATGAGGTTTCCGGCAAGCTCTATAGCAACTCTCTCAGGAGGGTCCCAACCCTCTCATCAGTTTCGAGTCCGAACATAAACAAAAAAGGTAAGTCAAAAACACTAAATATTCACTTTTCATCTAAACACCATAAAACATACCACATTTAAAGTAAGAGACAGATGGAAGTCTCTGATGGCCCTCCCTTCCTTGACCGTAAATAGTATTCCACAAAACAATTAATTTTTACGATCCCGAACACCACTCGACCATTCCTCCCTCAACTTACCATCATTGCCTTTTACCCTGCTTCAATTTAAGCCAACATATCTTTTTGAATTCTTTTCAAATCATATATAAATTATTCTTTATTACAATAAAATTAACCATTAAATAATATAAATAATAAATTCCTATGCAATAACAATAATAATAATCATTATAAATTAATAAAATTTTAAAATATTTAAACAAAAAAAAACGTTGTAGTACATAAAAAAACTAACCTTAGTAAAATATTATTATTATTAAAATATTTTTAAAGACAAAAAATTTAAACTTGCTTTATTACTTCTATTTAATTTTATCTCAAACGCTATTTTAACTACTTTTCATTATTTTAATTTAATCTTTCTAATTTTTACTAAATTTTTACCAATTTTTCCTAAAAATATTTATCTCTTTATTTTCTCTTCTAGGGGTCACTCATTACTTTTTCCCACAAGGCTACCGGTTTTTATTAACGTTCCTGAAGGAGCTCCCTAAGGCTGTGGTTATACGTGCTATCTACCGAATTTAAATTACGTAAAACATAAATTCTGACGAGATGAACCCTACGCTGATTTTAAAGAGATATATATATATTTTTTTTTTTTAAATTTAAAAATTTCCTATTAAATTTTACTATTAAAATTTTTTTTTTATATTTTCTTTTATCTTTCTTTTTTTTTTAGATTTCCTGCATTTGAGATTAAATTTTTACCGGACGGGCTTTAATTCAGTAACTAAAGGGATTTAAGTGCAACAAAAAAAATAATAAAAATGAAATTTAAAAATAATGCATGTTTAAAAAAAAAGAATTAAATTTACACTAAAAATTTTACTAAGTTAATTATACATTAAAATACACTAAAAATAAAAACTAACACTAACGCAATAAATATAAATTTTCCTCACAATTTTCACAAATTTTCCTAATATATATTTGTTTTAATGTTTCTTTTTAAATAATTTGAATTTGATTTTCCCGTAAGTATTGGTTCTCTTTTTTTTTTAAGAATTTAATAAATACAAACAAAAAATAACTTTTCTAGCTGATTTTTCTTTTTTTTTAAATTAATTTTAGTTAGCTATATATGTAACCTTTATATACTGGTTTCTGCCAAAAACTTCTTCTTAACTGATCCTGTTCTTTTTTTTTACACCGTGTATATTATAATAAAAAAAATAAAAAACTGTTACCTGGCCTCACCCGCTTCGCCTGGAGGAATATCGGCAGCTTTGCTTTTGTCGACGGCACTATCCTCCTCCACAGGACTTATTTAGATCCTTGGTGATGTGGCCAGCTATGACAACAAATTAAAAATTACCAATTGCACTCACTCTCTAACACTATCAAATTTACTCACGTTCAAATCACAGCTTTTTCCGTTAAAATTATAAGTGATTTTCCTCCTCCAAAACTTTTGGATATTTAAAATAGATTGACTATTTTAATAGGTTGTCTTTAGCTTTAGCTTTATTTTTCTTTTTAACTTTTATATATAGTTAAAATATTTCTCACTTCACAGTTTCAAATTAAGTACACACTAACATTAATTTTGCCGTTTCTATTTGGCTCGACCGAACACTTTCAGTTTGCGCTAACTAATGATCATTTTTCTACTTGAAAACCTACAACTTTATTTTGTTACGGAGTCTTTCCAATAAATAAATATATTTTGCAGTATTTATGTATACAGCCATTATGTATTTATTTAAAAATTCCCTCCAAAACCTCCATCTTTTTTGGTAAAAATTGTTTATTTCTTTTCTAGAAAACTTGTTTATGTTTTCTAGAACAAAAATTGTTTGTTTTTTTCTAGAAATTATTCCCTAACCTTATTTTCATCTTACATCCTTCGTTTCATCCTCTTTCCCTACGTCCTATCTTGAGAAAACCGCCAAATGTATCCCTAACAATACCAGGCTCACATGAAAAATAACATCTAATTTTTATCCATTCAACATTAAACTTTTTAAAAATTATTTTTTTAAACGTAACGTAAAAATAGTTAATGTTGAATGAAATTTACAACTACTCGTAGTACTATCTTATTGTACAACTTCTTTACATTACCCTTTTTACGCAAAACAATAACAATAAACCCTACCTTGTCAAGCAAGTTACAAATACTAATGTTCTTCTTATAAAAACAAAAAAAAATCAAAACAAGTAAAACACAAGAAAAATAATGTCACTAATACTGACACATTCTCATATAACTTTCATATGAAAAAAAATCTTCTACGGAACACATGGTAAGTATTTTCTTCTTTCTTTTACAATATTGTTTTACAGCAGATTTAATAAAATTATTTAATTTATTTCTTTTCAGATATACAATTTATTCTTGAACTAGAGGATTCTGGTGGCCATGGAGTGGGGCGATGGTTAATTATTGTATCGTTCCAATAATTATAACATTTTTACTAATTTTTCTCCTTTTTCTATTTTCAGCATTTATCTATTTTCAGCGTTTATCAAGTGTGTCTTTGGGAAACCGGGGTTTGACCAGCCTCATGCGCATACGTTTCCCAATCATGCCTAATATGGTTCCACTGCGGTCCGGCCATCCGCATAAGCAAGGTGGACCATACTGTTAAAAATGAAAATGACAAAGGTTTGACTCGGGGAATGAGTATACCCCCTCCCACACCATTAATTCCCAGGTCGTCGCCACGAAATTTTTTTTCCGTGCCGCCGCCGATATGTGGCCGCCGCCAAATGCGTGGCCGCCGCCAATGTTTTATATATTTTTTTTTTAAATATGTAGAAAACACCCCGCAACAAAACTAGAAATAGTTATTAGTTGAAATGCTTCTACTGTACTTGGTAATATTTTACCATTTTTGATAAACGTTCCCCTCGTTTTTTTTGGGTATGTAGGGTATTTTTATTTTTTTTTGTTTTTTATTTTGTGATACATTTTAGATTACAAATTTTAAACGGAAAACCTTTACTTTGACATGATTTTACTTTAGTCCGAAAGCAAACTAATTTTCTTAAAATTAAATTAAAAATTAAGAGACAATGGCTAAACTTCAGGATTTTTTTTGTTCAAAATTTTTAGTATTGTATAAAAATAACGCATTTTTAAAGGTTTTGCAAAATTTTAAAGAAAAATATGATAAAAAAAACCGAATGGAATATTCGAAAATGCAAAATATTCGAAACCGGTACGGTTTTTGAAAAAAAAAACTGGTTAATCGGTTTGGACACTAATAGTCAAAGAAGAGACATTTGTATTAAGCTTATTTTTGAGTTTAATGCCAAAATACATAAAAGTTAGTCAATCTACTGTCACTACTGCAGTTGCCAACATTTCTTCTACAATCCTCAAAAAGACACGAAAATGGGGAAATTCGAATTAAAAAAGATGGCAGCACTACCGTAGCACAATCGCAACACAATCTGGCATCCTTATATAGTAACAATTTTGACAAGCGTCTGATATTTTTTCAATTTTAATAAAAAAAAATATTTGCGAATGTTATTTTATTGGAATTTTCTTATTAAATCATTAAGAACTCTGGATTTGTTAATCCAAAATAAGAATAATGGAAATTGAAAAAATATGTAGATGTTGTTTGGCATTAAGTGGACCATTACTGTCCATCTATGATGGTGGATCTGCCGGGGGAGGTTGTGTGGCTGATATGCTGAAGGAAATAGCTAAATTAAAGGTGAGAATATAAAAAAGCAGTTATTTATGTTATATATAATTAAAATTTATTCTTTTTTTTTTACAACAGCCGACCCCAAATGATAATATGCCCGAAAAAGCATGTCTGCAATGTATAAGTGAAATCAATCGTTGTTATATGTTCAAAATAAAATGTGAAAATTCCAATAAAACTTTAAGGCAATTACTGCCAGATGCTATTAAGGAGCCTGTGGATGATGTTCCACGTAAAGTTTCTCTATCATCCTGTGCAGTACAGACCGAAGATAGAATTATGATCAACTCTTTAGTACAAACTATGGAAGAAGAAAAACCTTTGGTTAGCAATAAAGCAATACAAACTATGGAAGAAGAAAAATTCTTGGTAAATGATAGAGAAGTACAAACTGAATATAAAATTCTACCAGCATTATCAAACGAAAGTAAACTGGAAAAGTATATAGAAGACTCAGTGGAAGAAGAGTTTGTTTTATACGAAAAAGTTGAATCTCAAAACCGCAAACGAAAAATTTCTACACAATTTTCACCAACTAACATGTCACTTACCCCACCAATAAAAAAAATATGTTGTGACGATAATGACGAAGAACTCTTACCTTCTGCAGAAGAATCAAATATTCAACACGAAGCTTATATACTATTAGAAGATTCTAATATGGATTCTAATTGTTCGCAAGATCAGAAATTATTTATTCAAAGTTCAGCCGAAAATCAACAAGATCAAGAATCTGATCACCAGAATACATGTTTTGAATATTATGATAATGAGGAAGGTGAAGGTGATATTCAAGATAATGATAAAAAATCTATAATTTATCCTGATGATGATGAATATGTCTATAATAAAAATGATCTTCAAACTGACGAAGACGAATGTCAAATTGATAGTTCGGAAATAGTATCAGCATTTTCGCAAACTTCTAAAACATCTTCGAAAAAGAAAAAATCAACATCTTCCAAACCTAAGGGACTTTATAAATGTTCTCAATGTATAATGACATTTGTTAGTTTAAAAGTCTTAAAAAGACATTTAGCCAACAGGCATGACATTAAAGACACTGAAATCATAATAGAAGATATTACAAATGAAACATCAGATAAAGCATCTGCAGAAATTGAAGAACCTTCTTCGTCTGGCATAGAATTGTCATCGGAAAATGTTCCTAATCCACAATTATTGTCTAGAGAACGAGTAACATCACCGGTAAATGAGGAAATGTTAACACAAGCAACATATTTTTGTGATTACTGTCAAGCTGGTTTTGTTCAACATAAAACACTAAAATTTCATATGAAACATAATGTTTGTATGAGTGGTAGTTTCAAGGTAATTTTATTTACATATATTAACGTTAATGTATTCCTTAACAGCATAAAAAGCAATTAACTTTTGGTCTCAATATATGTCTTAACAATAACACTATCAATAACCAAGAAAGACCTCCCCTCATACAAAAAAATCGTTTCCAAGTAATTGGGAGCATTTATACTAGTAAAGTATATTTGCAAAAATGCGAAAACTAGTAGCATTTCACCAAGTTTTCTCTTCTACTTAATGTTTGAATAATTTATGTGAAAAAAAACTATTAGCTGATATGCTCCTAATTACTTTATAATCTTACTAAATAATCTTGGCACTGATCATAAATATGGAAAAAATTTTAATTGGGTTAAAACACTTTTTCTGCAGTTTTATCTTAATGCCGCAGAGTTAAAGTTAAAATTTGATGGTTTTGAAATCTACGGAAGTTAAACTTCGATTTAAGTGTAATATGTTTTAATGCTCAAGAATGTTTTCAGGATTATGTAAGAAACTTAAAATTTCAGTTAAAAGTTAAAATATCTTGATTACTACCAGTACGTCTTTCAAGTTTTGTGATCAGCGTGATAAGATTTTGCGAAAATTATATCTTGGAAAAATTTAAGATTGTTGTATAGTGTACTTTTTTGAAAGACAGATGAAAACAATTTTACAAATTTCAGGATTTCCATATCGATGGTGACCCAGAAACTTTTCAGTTAGGAGGTGACAACTTATTACCATCTCATAGTTTTTTTTAAACATAATTAAATGTTAATTTAAACTTTTATTTCTTTTTAAGTGCAATGAATGTGAACGCATTTTTGTTTCGCAAGAAAATTTGGATAATCACAAAGCCTTTCATGATCACCAACACAAATGTTTAGAATGTCAAAAAGTCTGTAAGACCATAGAAGATTTAAGTGAACACATGATTAATAAACACAATAGAAATGCTCGTAACCAATGTAATATCTGCAAAAAAGGTAAATGGTTTAAAATGCGCACTAAAAAATTAAAATATATTTTGAATATTAACATTTCTTATAGTTTTTACCATGAAAACATCGCTAATGGATCATTTACGCATACATAGTGGTGAAAACCTTTTCTTTGTACGGTTTGTGGCAAAAGTTTCCGACAGAATTCAAATTTACGTCAACATTTATTGCGTCATACGAATTCAAAAAATTATAAATGTGATATGTGTCCGAGTGCTTATGTTACCAAGGCTGAACTATTTTCTCATGTACGTACTCACACTGGAGACCAGCCTTTTAAATGCGAAGAGTGTTCGGCCTGTTTTACATCGGCATGTTCTTTGCGTAAACATAAACGCAAACATACCGGTGAAAGACCATATGCCTGTGAAATTTGTCCACTTCGTTTTGCAACTTTAAATGTATTAAAAAATCATCGTCGTACTCATACGGGTGAAAAACCTTTTAAATGTGGTTATTGTGAAAAATCCTTTACCCAAAAAGGAGATTGTTTAATGCACGAAAGGATTCACATCAATAAAGATTTTAAATGTTTTTGTGGTTCGAAAACTACTAAAAAGTCTAACTTCAAGCATCACATAAAAACACAACATCCCAATTTAAGCGAAAAACAAATTAATGATTTAATTGATCAAACAACAGATACGAATAGTGCCGAATTACATATAACATTATTGGAAGAGGATGACGTTGATGATATTGAAGGTGGTAATGTTGGTGATCAAGATCAGGAAGTAACCAATTCTGCTACTAAAGGTGTAATAATGGAAACTTTGAACAACAGTAAAACTTCAAATAATAATGAAGAGCTTATGCATATAATTATGGAAGATGTATGTTAAGAGTTATGAACATACAATTTAATTTATATTAATTTATTTTTAATTTTATTTAAGATTATGTAAAAAGTATAAAAGCAAGTTGTATTAAATTCCAAGAAAATATCAAGAAATGTTATGATGCAAATTCTAAAGGTAAGTCCACCATATTTTTATATTCAATCCGTATTTTGTTTTCAATAAATTGAACAACAAGTTTGTCATTTTTAATTCAATGAAAAATGTTTGTGCAGATAAATTTGAATTTATCTAGCAAACACACATTATTTAGCCAAGATTCGTTTAAGGGCTAAAAGAATACAGGATCTCTAAAAATGTTCCTTGTGGACATTTGAAACATTTTGAAATACATATATATTTTAGGATTTGTTATTTTCCAATTCAAGTTTTGAAAATTCCATAAGAAAATCAGATCTTACCTATAAAACTAAGAAATTCTAAATGAAATTGAGGCTTTTTATTTTAGATTAAGAAATTTTAAACAAAATTTCAATCTTTCTTATTGTTGAGACAGTTTCAATTGAAATAGGGGCTGAATTTCAGTTTATGGGGGACACCCCTAGAGAAAAATTCTGAATATGCCATCCCCTTCAGAATGTTCCCAGGAGTACGAAAATCATAATGAATAAGGGGGCTCACGCCCCCTATGGGCGTGGCAGTCGAAAAACGACCTGGACTTTTTTTGTTTATTTCTTTTTAGCTCGGCCAGAGGCCGAGCACTCGAGATCCCCGCCGTCTAGAATTAAGACATACTGGAGTTAAAAACCCCTAAGCCCGGCCGTAGGCCGGTCACGCAGAAAAACTTTACTAAGCGAAGCCAGTATAACAAATTTTCATTAACCAATCAGAAGCTTTCAAGAGTCAAGAGCTTTCAAAAAAAAGTCCTTCCCCCATTTTATAAAAATTAACATATCTTCCTCAAATTCTGGCAACTACGGGTATTTTTGGAATCGTGAAGACATTTCCTTTCATTTGATACCAATATTGCCTAAGTAGGTGGCATGGGTCGTTTTTCACCCCCGCCCCTATTTAACAAAAATGGCCATATCGGCTACAAAAATCGCCCGATCTGGCAACTACGGCTATTTTTGGAATCGTGAAGACATTAGCTTTCATTTGATACCCATATTGTCTACGTAGTCGTTTTTCGACTGCCACGCCCATAAGGGGCGTGAGCCCCCTTATTCATTATGATTTTCGCACTCCTGGGGTCATTTAAGGGGGCGTGGCATTTTTTTTTTTTCCAGGGGTGTCCCCCATAAACTGAAATTTTGCCGAAATAGGAATTAATCATTTGGTTTTAAATTCAACTCGATTCGAAAAAAACTGTTCGTATTCGGAAATCGTGTGAAAAAATCTAGCAATAATCTTACTTTTTAAATTTTTATGTGTAGTGTACAATAAGGTCGTTTCAGAAAAAAAATTGAGTGGTCCCCTGAAAATAAACTTGCATTTTCTAAAAATATTCCCGCAATATTTCGAGTTTTGAAATAACAGTTAGTGAGCTGGGACATTTTTAAAAAAATTCTACTTGTTAGTTTTAGTTATTTTTTTCGTCCAAAGAAACTACAAAAGGTGTATCAAATGAGAGATTTTTTGAAGATGCATCTAAAAATATATATATGTATATACCTTTTTTCTAAATCTTACAGCTCACTTACGGGTGTTGCAAAAAATTAAATATTTTGGGCATCATCAAAAATGTCAAGTTAATTTTTAGGGGGCCACTAAAAAAAATTGTTGTTTCGACCACTTTAGTATACAAGAATAAAAAATCATAAAATAGAAATAAAATTGAATTTTTATAAGGAATTCTGTTTTACAAGACTTCGAAAATTTTTTCAAAACCAATTTCAGAAAATTGGAAATAAAATTGCAGTTTAGGGGATTATATTTGAAATTGAGAACATTGCAAATGAAGCTAAGGAAAATAGAAATAAATAAGAATTTAAAAAATTTCATTTGAAATTCAGATTTTTCATTTTAATTGAAAAAACTACGAAAACGAGTTATATTTTTAAGAGTTTTTTGAACCCTAGCGGACATTAACCCAGTATCTACGGTACTGGAGTTATGTCCCGAAAGTTTTCGGACATAACCCAGAAACTGGAAATTGGGAACACGACCGATATACTTTATATTGAAATCACAAAAAAGAAATTAACTTAAAGCGTAATTAGATTCGAAAAAAATTTTCGAATCCGGAAATCTTGTACCTAGCTTAAAAAGCAAATCTTTAGAAAAAAAATTATTTTTGAAATTTTTATATGCAGTGCCTAAGGTAAAACCCTTGAACTAGTCTAACTTTTAGAGTTTTTTTTTACAATAAGTGCAAGATTTCCGAATTCGTTTTTTGTCGAGTTACGCGTTAACTCCAGAAATTATTGTTTTTATTGTTCTCAATTTTATACGGAATATAATTTCAAATGAAAATTTTTAATTTTCAATAGAAAATCTAACATTGAATTGAAGGCTTATTGTAAAAGTTGGATAAGCCACATTTTATTTTTAATTTGTTTTTGCCTTTTAAAGGTTTAAAAGACTTATATTCTAGGTACTTGCAATAAGTGTTTAAGCAAGACTTCTATTAAATATTAATCAATGGATGTCTAGAAAACAGCGACAATCCATAAAACAATAAATGTGGCTTATCAAGTTTTTACAATAAGCCCTTCAATTAAAAATTTTAAAATTATTCAAAATTCCATTAAACTTTTCAAACAAAAAAATCACAGTTTCAATCTCAAGTAGAAGATTGCAGTTTCATTAAGAATTTTTCCTGACGTAGAGCAGGGCTGGCAAAACTATGGTACGCAAGCAGAGTCCCAATCCGACCGGTTTAAAACCGAATCAAAAAATATTTTTTAATAGAACCCACAATTTGATAATGCTGCATTTACATTACCCTTGAAATCCAGTTTAAAGTAGATTTCGAAATCTAGTTCGTATATCATTTTATACACTACCATGTTCATATGATCGAAATCTAGTTTAAACGGGATTTCGAAGGTAAATGTAAATGCAGCTTAACAATATGGCTTAAAACTGAATTTACACTTACCATCGAGTGTTTAAATGATACACGAACTTGATTTCGAAATCTAGTTTACACTGGATTTCAAGGGTAATCTATAATTTAAGACCATTGTGAACATTTGATGGTTTAAAATGGTCTTACATATATTAGGCATACCTCTTGCATTACTACCTATACAAAATATTAGATTTTTTTTGTTTTTAAAAAGTTTTATTTTTATATCTCTCTTGTAACTATAAAAAAAATTGTAGGCTGCTTCTTGAAGTAATTTGTTTTCTTTAAAACTTAAACCAAATTCACTGTTTCTTAACTTTGTATGTACGCTTAAATAAATTCTAATAGTATTGGCCAAATTGTTGTTGTTGAACTTGAGGACCAATTTGTTGATGTATATATTGTACGGTTTGTTGCGGTTGATTTATAATCACATGAGGTTGATGCATAATCAACTGCGTTTGCTGCTGCTGATGCGGCAGAGGATGATGCGGCAGAGGATGATGCGGCAGAGGCCGATGTGGCAGCTGCTGTTGTTGTTGCATTTGTGAAGAAGTTGAAGCAATAGGTTGTGGTAAAGCTAATGGGTGTTGTATAACTTGGGTATTTTGTGGTATATGATGTATAGGATTTATGGCTATTGGTTGTTGTTGCATCTGTATTTGTTGTTGCTGCTGCTGCTGCTGCTGTTGTTGTTGTTGTTGTTGCTGCTGCTGTTGTTGTTGCTGATGTAGTTGTTGATTATGTATGGAAGGTGGTGGATTTATAGCAGGAACCGATTGATTTGTATTATTACCACCAGCTGTTATGGCTCCTAACGTTGTTGGTGGCGGACCTTTCAACCAATCAATTAATGAGTGATGTATACTCTGTACACATTTCAATTGATCAGCTATAAGATTTTCTGAATATTTAACATGATTAGCATAGGCCTCCTTTTCATGTGGCACATCCTTAGACATGCGATGTAAATCTTTAAGTATAGCCGATCCCCAAAGTTGTACATGTATATCGGGTATTTTCGAAGCCAATTGCATGGCAGGCGTTACCATATTCATACTTTCCTTAGAATTGCCTATACTCAGGAAGACATGAGATAATAACACTAAAGAACAAGAAGTCAAACGATTTAAATCTTCGGCATTGGCCATTTTTAAAGTTTCACGTAAAAATCGTCTGGAAAAATTAAATAATAATTTATTAAATATTAACAACTTTGTGTTCCTAAAAAAACTTACTTGGCTTCATGAAAACTAGCCTTGTGAAAAGCATGTAGACCTTGAACATAATAAAAACCACCCATTAACGCTTGAGAACTATAGGTATGAGTATTTTCTGTGGAAACAGCATCTAAAATTTGTTTTAAATCTTGATCTCTTTTTGTTCTTAAGTATATTATAGCCAAATTTAGATTAGCAAACAATTTCAAATCCCTTTCGCTCGTCTCGTCCACACAGGTTAGAAATTGTCTTTCGGCATGTTCAAAGAAACTAGTAGACATGGCATATAAACCAACCAAACAGTGTAATTGTGCTGAATGCCGTTTAAGTAACTGACCATTTGGCCCCGAAGCTACGCAAACATCTCTGCAGGCAGCTATTTCTCGTATGGCCAATTCACGATTACCCATAACCATACGACACATAACAATGTGCTCGAGTAGTATAACTTTAAATATAGAGAGTATAGGTTTATCATCTTGTGATTTAAGTTTCTCAATTTGTGTTAAAGCTTTTTCGGTATATTTTTGTGCTTTATCCATGTAGCCTGCCATCATGGAATGTGATACCGTAACTAAATAAACTAACACATATAATTGCTCCTTGGGTAACCATACAAACATATCCAAAGGATTTTGTCCAAAGATAACTGGAAATTGTAAAAACGAAAAATAAATTAGTGATATGAAGTAATTAAGAAAATAGATAGATTTTGCGGTTTTTTATTATTTATTCATTTGCAACGCAATAAGCCACTTAGGCCAAAGTGCATTGTTAATACATTGTACCAATTCATATAAATATTTACAAAATTTCTTATGTTATATGTAAATAGCCGTATATACAAAAAAAAATATCCCTAAAACAGGATTATTTAAAAAAAAAGAAAAGAAAAAGTGTCTAATGTTTTAAATCGTATGCTTTAAATTTAAATTTTTTTGGATATGGCAGAGGCACAAATAACGTCATTATACATTAAGTTCCTATCGATCACAACTTTTAATAATAAGAGGCAAAAAAAAAATGATACAACTATGAATTACTTCGGAAGTAAGCTAAAAGCATGTGCCTAAAAGTACCAGGTGTTAACGTGAAATTTTGCAAATGGTATAGTAAGTAGTTCCAATCCCTACAAGTTCTAATAATGAAAGATTGAGCAAAGATCCTACATAATATAAGAGGTTCAACAATACGTGGCGTTGTAGTATATCTCGTTAATGTGAATCTTGAATATAAATAATACGGAACTCCATAGTACATTATCTTGTAAAAGAATAACAAATTTCTTAACCGCAAGTAGTCATTAAATGAACAACCCAGAAATCTTTTCACATGAAACATGATCACGACGACCAATACCATACACAAATCTCACAATTATTTTAACAATAAGTTCAATTCTAGTCAAATTATAACCCCATGTGCCAGAATCAATCTCAATGCAATAATTGACATGAGACATTAACAAAGCATACGCTGCAGTATACTTTACCCCCAATGGAAGATGGAGCCCACAACTATATAATTTTCTAAGACCTAATGTAACTTTAGCGGAGATGAAGTCAATATGCTGGCCGAAATTCAGACATTCATCAATTATCACACCCAAGCACGTAAGCGATTGGACAAAATCAACTTTTGTACCAGCAAAATGTATTTCCGGATAATCTACTTTGCAATAACGATTACGAAACATGATAGCCTTTGTCTTGGAAGGGTTAATAGAAAAATCGTTGCTAATCATCCAGTTATTTAACCTATCAAGTGTAAAATTAATTACCGCTGTCAGTACCTTAGGAAATTCTCTGCAGTTACCAAATACCAATTGAATATCATCTGCAAATATAAATGGCTTAACCAAGCTTAGATCCAAGCAATCAACAAATCATTTAAATAAAGAAAGAATAAAATAGGTCCAATGACCGAGCCCTGTGGCACTCCAGAATATGTGTGAATAATACTAGACTCAATTCCATTTACTCTTACAAACTGCGATCTCCCTTGCAAATAAGAATGTATCAATTTACAAGCCATTATGGAAGAATTGCTTAAGAAGTGTACTCTCTTTGGAGATCAATATAAACATCAACATTTTAACAACTATAACAACAAAATAAAGAAAAAGCATAATAAAAAAATTCTTTTTGAAATTGAAAGACACAATATTAAATAAAATTGAAAGATTTATAATATAAAATTCGGACTAATATGGCAAACCTGGTGGAGATTTCATTATAGACCCTTTTTTAAAAGGTAAATCTGTGGAAAAATGGATATTCAGCTGATAATAAAATTGTTAATTATTTTTTTTTTTTTTTTTTTTTTTATATAATTTAACCAATACTCAGGGGATGCCCCCTACTCATGCAGTGCATTGTATTGATCAGGAAAATAGGGTATGAGAAGGAGGAAAGAGGGAGTAGTGCTTGTGGATATTTGATTTAAATTTTTCTAAATTGTAAGTAACAGGGAAGACTTCTGCGGGAAGTTTATTCCACATACGAATTGTTCGACTAAAAAACGAATTTTCTCTGTAAGGCGTTGTGCGAAACACAGGACAATCAACTACAAACGGATGTGCTCTACTAGATAAGCGAGTATTACGAATAAAAACTCGGGCTCGAGGAATAAGTTCACTTATCTCAGATGAGCACCTCCCATGGTAATATCGATAGAAAAGTGTCGCACAACCCACATTCCGACGATGCTCCAATGAATCAATAGAGTTGGATACACTACTGTCATTGATAAGCTTCACCGCACTCCCCTGAACACGGTCCAGAAGCTTCAGAATAGACACTGAAGCCCCTGCCCATATATGGGAGTTGTATTCCATTTTCGGCCGGATATAGCTGGTATAAATAGTAAGGAGATCGGATGGAGTGAAGTAAGTCTTGCACCGTTTCAGAAAACCAAGGCACTTGAATGCTTCTTTCGACACTTGAAATACGTGCTTATTCCAGCGGACATCACACTGTATTTTCATGCCCAGAACATCAAGAGTATCCGATTCCTCGATACATATACCATCCATAGCTACAGATGACAATGTTAATTCCACATCCCGTCTGTGGGTTAACATACAACATTGGGTCTTGCGTGCATTAAAATCGACCTTATTCGCGCGACCCCACTCAGAGATTATAGAAAGGTCTTGATTGAGTGTGTCATTCATGTTCTGCCGTATGCTCTCTAACTCCAAAGAGCTTGGCCTGTGATCGAATGAAAATGAATGACAAATGTTGCTGTCATCTGCAAAAGAGTAGATAGGATTAAAGGTCTGACCAAGAAGGTCATTAATAAAAATAAGAAAAAGGGTAGGAGAAAGAACAGAACCTTGCGGTACCCCTGAATTTAGCTGAAACTCGTTTGATGAGACCCCATCTAAAACAACACGTATAGTGCGGTCTCTGAGAAAACTCGTTATAAATCGAGAGAAGACATTACCGACACCAAAAGCAACTAGCTTAGTCACGAGTGCCCCGTGCCACACGCGATCGAACGCCTTGGAAATATCTAGAGCAACCACTTTACTCTCACCAAAGCGGTGGAGTGACCGGCTCCAACGTTCCGATAGAAACGCCAACAGGTCTCCCGTAGATCGACCGCTACGGATGCCATACTGTCGATCATTTAAAAGTGAATTGGTCTCTAAATATTTCACAAGATGGTAGTTAACCATGGTCTCCATCACTTTGGAAAGCGCAGAGCAAATTGCGATTGGGCGGTAATTTTCAGGGTTGTTAGCCGTACCCTTTTTAGGGATTGGCTGGACATTGGCCACCTTCCAGCATGAGGGGAAGACTCTCGCACGGTACGAGGAGCTGAAAAGTTTTGCCAATGGACGTGCCAACGTAGAAGAGCACTGTTTTAGCACCAGTGCTGATATACCATCCGGCCCCGGTGACTTGTTTACGTTGAGATCCTCAAGAACCCTTTTGACTGCCCGGGCCCGAAAGAAAATCTAAGGCATAGTATAGGATACCCTTTCGAGAACGGGCAGTGGTTGGTCGCTTTCCGGCAAGAAAGAATTTCTTGCAAAAAGTTCAGCGAAGAGGTTGTCCTTATCAACCGGATCGGTGAATGATTGATCGTCCTTTATAAGAGTTGGAATAGAAGAACTAGCATTATCCTTTACTCTTTTAACGAACGACCAAAAGGTCTTACTGCCCCGAGGAGCAGAAAGAACTTTCGCACGTAGACGCCGTTCGTATAAAACCTTTTCGCGTCTAAGTACTTTGGCACACTCGGTTCTCGCCTTTTTGCGATGCAGATCAGTAACGACGTTCTTATTCGAACGCCAATTACTGAACGCTGCCTCTCTGGATCTGACTGCATTTTTGCACGTCTGGTTAAACCAACACTTATGTTTTGATTTTCCCGAAATATGCTTCGTTGGAATAAAAAGTTTCATTCCTAGCATAATAATATTGACTACCATTTCTGCGGCGGCATCGACGTTGTCGTCGAGAAAACAAATTTTCCAGTTAAAATGCCGAAAGAAATCGTTGAGCTCGGCCCAACGAGCTTTTTCATAGAGGAAAATAGGACGTTTTCTGCGCTAAGTTAGAAACGCTACGAAGAGTAGAATATGAAAAAGATGCAGAAATAGTACTGTGATCCGAATTTCCGAGAGGTGCAAGTATTTTCACTTCGTGAGAAGTGAGGAAGAGGTCGAGAGTGTTCCGCAACTGCCCTTCAACACACGCATTGTGTGTTGGCTCATTCACAAGTTGCGCAAGATCATTATGCGCGGCGAAGAGCTCAGCGTATTGGCCCTCGGGAGTTGTATGGCTCGAATGGCGAATCCAGGATGAGTTGTGGATATTAAAATCACCAGCAACTACGATTTCACTATTCGGACAACTCTCCAAGATTTTCGAAATTGAATCGGAAAGGGCATCGAAGCCATCAAAGGATTTAGCCAATTCCGTGCTTGGACTTCTATATAAAAATCCGAAGTGCAATATGTGTGACCTGATCTGGAATTTAACCCAAAGAGAGCTAAATTCCTTATCATTATAGTTCAACTGTTGCTGATACTGGTACACAACATCGTCGCGAATGTACATTGCAAGGCCCCTATGTAGAGAGAAAAGGGATAGAAGGTGATACCCAGGTATGTGAAAATCCTGTGGATCAGCATCCTCACAAACCTGAGTTTCACATAAGGCGAAGACATCCGGCCTATGAAAACGAATGTGAGCATACACAGAGAAGTGATTCGCTCTCAGTCCGCGTATGTTGCAGAAGTCTATACGAAATCTGCCTGTCATAACAAAATAAGAAAAATATAAAATCAAAATCCTTACGAGTGTATAAGGGGCACAGTAGTGAAAACTGTTGCTGTAGTTCGTTATTTAATGGCCAGTGTTATACCTTTGACACTAAACAACCAAACAACAATTTGACTCACCGCCCCTTATACACCGTAGACAATGTAAATGGCAAAAGGTTTGATGTGCACTGAATCCGAACAGATAGGACTTTCAGATGACATAATAAATATGAAAAAAGCTCAATTCGCGATGTTATAAAGTCGCGAATAAAGCAAAAAACAGCTTAACTCCAGGCTAAGATGTGCCGAAAATATGATATCATATAGAAATTCTGCAGCGTCTTGACGTTTTTATATTTTGTTGGCCTGTGTTTTTACTAGAATATATGAAATTTTATTTGTGACTTAAGCCTCTAACGGGTAAGGCTGCATCAGGGCAGTCTTCATTAAATTTACCACAAATGCATCAAATGAACGTTTTGTGCTTAGAAATTAAATTATATTCCGATAGAAAACTAAATTTGCTAAATATTTTGCAAACAAATTGTTTGTGACGTCCACGGTTTGGAAGCAAGAAAGCTTCAAAATCAAAATTTCGTAAAACTTCAAAAACTAATTATTTTTGAAAAAAAAAAAAATAGTTTTCAAAAATCTAAAAAACCAATTTAAGTTGACTTAAAACTCTTTATAATAAAATATAAGTAATATTGAAGCTTTATCTTTAATAATAAGTCCT
Organism: Delia radicum; assembly: GCA_021234595.1. Classification (NCBI taxonomy): domain Eukaryota; kingdom Metazoa; phylum Arthropoda; class Insecta; order Diptera; family Anthomyiidae; genus Delia; species Delia radicum. Next base: position 99,491,758 of record CM037851.1, read on the forward strand.
TACTTTGGTCCAAGGACTCACAGGATTTTATCAGTATTCCTCTAAAGCACATCATCTTAACTTATAAACTAATAGACGGATTTTTATGAAATTTGGCAGAAGGAAGACATTAAAAATCGAAAACCGTGATATCTTCTTAAATAGGAGCAGAAAAAAAAATTGTTTTTGGAGTGTGGTTATATCTTGGTAAGAGAAATAAATTTTGTTCAAAACTTCTCCTTTATATGCTTTATTTTCAAAATGCACCCTAAACAATTTTTGTACATATTATCGTGACATTAGAATGTCAATGAAAGTATATCAAAAATGTATCATTTATTGATCTTTCTTTACTCCGTTTTCATTTTTGGAGTTAACTGTTGTTGTTACAAATATTTTGAGGATACTTCTAACATCGCTCTTAAACAATGAAATATTTAAGAGAAAATGCTAATGAAAATTAAAAAAGTTGATCAAAAACATGAACGCAACTTCGTAGTCCGTTTAAAATTTTTTTTATAATTTATTTTTATAATTTACATACTTAACGACATTAGGGCCATATTTGATTATTAAAAGCTACTTTATAACAAAAGCTAATTAATAACATTTTATTTAAAAGCATTACAATCATTAGCATTTATTTGTGCATCATTTTAGAAAAACAAATACAATACAAAAAAAACCATTACTACATATTCATTACTAAATAATAATCAATAAAAAATAAATAAAAAGTTGATAAGATCCCGTGAGCTGGATAGTTTTTAAAAAAGGTATTTTTTTCAAAGCATTTTGTACTTCCAAATCATTTTGTACTTTAACTAAAGACAGAGTGTACAATGTTTGTATTAATTCGCGTCCAACGGTATATAAAACATGCCCAAACATATCCCTTTTTCAGGGATATGCTGTTAAAACAAGGGCCCATAATCATAGTCATCGAAAAAGTATACTTTAAGTATCATTTTTGAAAAGTATACTTTACATCTACTATAGACGAGAAAAAGCATACTTTTCCCGCAAAAGTCAGTTCTAAATTTAAAACATGCTGAAGTTGTTTTTAACAAAATTAACATCAATTTAACTCTCTCTCTTTCTCTCTTCATCTCTCTTGAAAAAAGTGACAAAATCAAAACAAAACAAAAAGATTAAATAAATTGAAATAAATTAAGTGAATTTTTATAAATTGTTTTACAAATTGTGAAAAAGGTGGTGTTAATAAAAAAAAAAAAAATGTGTTCTATTGAGGACATAGAAAATGATTTCGCCATTATTGCCTTCCAAGCATTTTTTTTATTTATAATTTAGGTGTCATTGCCTTTGTTTTCAACAATGGACAGGTGGTTGTTAATGCACTCGCGCAAAAACTCCTTTTCGCAGGTGCTCCAGTTTCCATCTCGCTCCCTTTTCTTTTCATTCTGTTGACAATTTAAAAATTAATTGTGGGTAAAAATTGGAACCATTATTGTAAAAATGTTTGATCTACATACCTTTTCTAAATTTTCCATTGAACCAATTTCCATTGTGCAATTTCAAATAACTTTTTATTTTTTGTTTACTTTTTTTGCCGTGTTTATCTATCAGCTGTGCAGAGATGCCACTTGTTAAGTATTCACACCAGTTTGTATAAAAAGTTTTCAACATTTTACCAATCACCCACTAAAAGCCCATTCAACTTAAAGCTGATGTTAATATTCACTATAGTTAATAAACAATTAGTAACAGGTTAAAATATTTAACTTGCTTCTAAATAGAACCAACTTTAGTGACTGACTATGATTATGGGCCAATGTTTTTAAGTTTTTTTAACGGTAGGGTAGCCAATGCCTTTTTAATGCCTTAGGTCTTATATGGGTATATTACGGTACAACTTCCACTGATGTTAAAACTCTTGAGCGTGTTGTTAATTCTGTAGCTAGATACATATATAAAACAAGGTGGCGGGAACACATGTATGTCTATGTTAAAAGATTTGGATAATATTAAACGATTTTTCGATAAATGCTACTAAGACAAAGGCAATTATGTTTCGAACGGGTTATCGCAGAATTGCTTACCCTCGGATAGGAATTTGTGGAACCGATATAGAATATGTTGAATTGCTTAAATGTTTGTGTGTTGTAATTGACCAATATCTAAATTTTAGTAAACAAATTGATGTTGTTTCATCTAGGGTAACTTTGGGACTCAGAAAACTTTACAATTGTGGCTTATATTTGCCTGTAAGGGTGAAATATATTCTTGCTCACACTTTGTTGATGTCGCATGTTAATTACTGCCTTAAGGTTGATTCTGGTACTTTTGGGTATAAAATAGTGCGGCTTGAGCTAATTGTGAAAAGAATTGTGCGGTTTGTATATGGAATTACATTTCGTGATCACGTATCTAGTGCAGTTATTAACTTTCTCGGTTGTCCCTTAACACAGTATATAGAAATTCGCAATTTATTGTTCTTTTAGATCTTTAGATCTTTTAGATCTGGTGTACCCAATTACTTACGTTTTTAATTTATATTTTCTAGGTCTCAGAGAAACCCTCAGATTGTTGAACCACTTATAAACTATACAATCTTTGAACGATCTTAACTTATTAGAACTGCTAGAAGCTGGAATTTTTTGCCTTTGAATTTACGTACTTTTACATTATCGTATAATGTTTTTAGGAACAGACTTTTGTCACATTTCCGGGACACTGTATGAATGAGTGTTTTCAAATTGTTTTAGGTCAGGCTTTCTCTAGTATGGACTTTTTACATTTTCTTAGTGATGTTGAAACAGCTGAACCATATCCAAAAATAAAGTGTACAATTTTATAGTTATTGCTATCCTGTTCTAAGGATATTTTCGTATTTTTTTTATATATATATATACTGTTTATTGAATTTAATCTAAGCAATTTGTAAATATATTCTTGAATTTATGTAGCACACTAGCAATACGTCTTTGGCCTTTAAGGCTTATTGTATTGCAAATGAATTAAATAAATAAAATAAATAAATAAAGACAGACTGTATAATGTTAGTATCATATGAAAGGTTTTTTAATTCGCGTCCAACGGTATATAAAACATGTCCCTTTTCAGGGATATTCTGTTAAAAACAAGATTTTTACGTTTTTTTTAACGGTAGGGTAGCCAATGCCTTGTTAATGCCTTGGTCTAATATGGTCTTGAGGCATATTACGGTACAACTTCCACTGATGTTAAAACTCTTGAGCGTGTTGTTAATTCTGTAGCTAGATACATATATAAAACAAGGAGGCGTGAACACATGTCTGTCTATGTTAAAAGATTTTTGGGGTGTTAATTTAAGGATTTCGTTAATTTTCGCAATGTTTTCTGTTTTATAAGACTCTTAAGAGTGCCGTTGTGTAACGAGTTTAATTTTATTCATTCTGAGAGAGTTGTTTATATTAATATTCCATTGGGCAGATGTTGTACTTTTCATAGAATTTTTCCGATTAGAGTTGCCCGTTGTTGGAACTAATTACCTTTAGAATTGCAAACTTTTTCACATTCGAACAATGCTTTTCGGTTAAAACTGTTAATGTTTATTTATTTATTTATTTAAAATATATTTTACAAATTAATTTATAAAATATATGCCAAAGGCGCCGGTAACTAGACCATATGCGCTCGTATTGTAAGATATTTCGTTATGATTATGTGAAATAAATAGTTTTATGTGATGAATAGTATGTTAATTTTAACAAAGATTAATGCAGAATGTTCCTAAACATCTTAAATGTCGTGGTGTTGTAGATGTTTTTGTTGTTAAAGTTTATACAATCCTCCAGTGGTTCGTCTTGCCCCAAAGCAACCGAAAATGCATTGGGGGTATAAAAAAAAATAAAAAAAAAGAGCTTAGATGTTCCTCTCATTGCAGTTTCACACGATTTCGTTTCTGTTCGCTTTAAAAACAGTTTCAGGGCTCCGATTTTAAAAGCTGAGCGGGTGCACTCATTGGCTGATTTTCTAATAATGCATTTTATTAGAGCAGCTTCCGTGTCGATATTTAAAGATTTTCCAAGTTGACTAACAGCTATATCTGCTCTCTTTTACCTAAGAGACCAGTCAGCGTTTTGTCCATGGCTACAATTGGAAAATTTTCCCCCAGCATCAGATATTTTTAATCAGGACTGTTTTAAATTTGGACCAATATTGAAGTTTTTATAAAATAGTTTTTAATCCTGGGAGATAAAATAGGTGCAACTTTTTCCTGACTATAATTGTTTTTTAAGTGCTGTGAACTAGTAGTTGCAATTTATTGTTTATGAATCGTTGTAGTTTTCACTGGGGATTAGAGATGTTTAGGTCCATTGTAATATAATTGTTTTATTTTTTTTTATTTTTTGTCCTCTAAGGACGGTGGCATTGTGTTTTTTAAAGTCTTTGGAGTTATAAGTACACTTAGTTGAGGAAATTTTTTGTACATTTGTGTACATGGTGTATCATTTTCATTCGTGGTTTTATTAGAATTTCTCAGTGGGGTACTTAGTCCCAGACCGTCATTGATATCCATATTTTCAGTGACGTCTTCATCGGTACTTAGTACAAATTGATCATCGGTTTCCTCATCACTTAAGATGATGGAATTTTTGCTAAAATCATTTATTGTTGTGGTTTTGAATGTAGAGAAGTTGTTTTTTTGTTGAGAGAGATTTTCTTCGAATTAGAACTAAAAGATGTTTGATTTGTATTATTTGTTGCAGTTGCTATGTCAATGTTGTTGTTTGTTTTTGTTAAAAAAGAATTGTGTGTTGGTTGTTGTAATTTTGATTGTGTTAAATTGTTTTGATGTTCTTCTGTGGTGTTAATGTTTGTTGTAGTTTGTATTTGTGTTGCTGAGTTGATGTTTAAGAGAGGAATAACTGTTTGAAATTCTGGTGCGTCTGTTGATTCTTTTTGTTTTTCTGTAAGGTTGGTTTTGTTTTGCATGTTTGCTTTTGCCGAATTTTGTTTGTCTGTAGTGGAAACAATTTGAGAGTAAGTGAGATTTTTTTTGCCATTTCTTGAAATAGGTGCAAGAGTATTAAGAGTGGGATTATCATTATAAATGCCCCATGCTTCACGTGTCGTACATCTTCTGGTGATTCTAATGTAATTGACCGATTTATGCTTCCAGAATGTAGGGCATTCTGGATCATATGAAGGATGACTTTCTATTTGGCAGTTCACACAGTATTTACCGTTACAAATATCATGTGGCTCGCTTTTTCCGCATTCACGGCATAGTTGAACGTTTTTACACCACTTTTTGGTATGACCCAGTCTGAGGCAGTTTACACATTTCATGGGATTGGGAATGTATTCTGCAACTGGAACCCTTTCCCAGCCAAGTTTCAAGAAGTCAGGACGATAAATAAGATCGAAAGTAATTATAGCTGCCCCTGTTGCCACGATTTGATCATTTTCCTTTTTGGTTATTTTGCGTACGTCGACAACTTTTTGATCAGTGAGCAATTTTAGGAGTTCGTCTTGTTCGATATTTATAATTTTCTTAGAATAAATCCTACCTTGTATGGTGTTTAGGGTTTTATGCATTGAGATTTTAACCGGTATAATATCTATGTAGTTAGCCTTTAAGAACTTTTCCGCAGTTTTATTATCTGGTACCTTTATGAGCAAATCGCCACTTTTCATTTCCTTGACCTCCAGCCGGTCTCGTGAAATGTGGTCTAGGCCTCTTTCTACCTGGAATACGTTGTGAGATGCTAGCGGGAGAACTTGAACATTTTCTTTTAGTGAAATAGAAGATGCCACTAAATAACGTGGAAGGTTGAGTTGGTTTACTGAATTTTCAGGTAAGGGCACAAAATCTTCTGGTCGTGGTCGTTTGTTTTTATTAGGTTTAGTTTTTCCGGACGAGGAGGCTAGCTCCTGGAACCGGTTGTAGTTCGGGGGGTGAACCCCGTTCATTTCGCACACGCACTAGACAACTTTTTTATATTTTATTTATTTATTATACAATGAAGAAAAAAAAAATAATTTCTCTTTTCTTAGTAGAGAAAAAAATAACGGATGTAACTAAAAATACGACGAAAACAACCGACAATAAGAGAAACACGTCTTAACACGGCGATTGCCTGACAGAGACTGAACTGTTAATGTATTTTTCGAGAGTGAATTTGTGATTTTTTTTTGTTATACTTTGGGTTGTTTCTAATTATGATGAACGGACTTTAATGTAATTAATATTTTTTTTTGCGTCTTTACCAGTACCTTTTCTTTTTGGCTGGGGAGCCAGGAATAAATGATGCATGAATGCATTTTGTTTTTTGAACATATACATACATATGTATATATATTTTTTTATAGTATGTGTAGTTTTTTAATTAGATTTTAAGATCTTGTTCAGGAATATATTGCTATGGAATACGTTTTTTGGTCTAGGTGGCTTTTTGTATTACAATATGGAGAAATAAATAAATATAAATGTCAAATTGACATATTTTAATCTTTAGTCGATTTAGGTAAATACATGTTTCACTTTCATTCGAAATTCGCACTAGTTTGCGTTTCAGTAAAAATTCAATAGGGTGCGAGAACTATGTTCTAATCAGTTCAATTTCGGTATTAAAATTGTTCTTTAGTCAAGTGCATCATCTATGTGTGGAAATAATTTGTCACATCTAAGTAAACCGGGGCAAGTTCAGAATACATATTATCACCGAAATTATCGAAAAAACTATGACCTGCAAGTTACTCAAATTAAATGAATTCAGTATTGCCAAGTATTCCAAATTCTAACATATACTGGGTAAATTTTTGGTGTAAAATTTTTTTATTTAAAAAACTCCTGAAATTAATATTATAAATTATTGTTTATATTTGTCGCTGTGTCCTTTGTTAATTATTTTTTATAAATATAAACATATTCAGTCATAATTATTAGTGCCAAAAAGTCATTGCCTTCAAAATGTCGTTGTAAGTTGAGTCGCAAGTGACAAAAGTGTAATTGTAGTAGTAAAAAAGTGTGTGTGTACTGAGTCTTCCAAACGGGGGTAAGAGGGAATAATAATTATGATTGATTATGTGTATATTTAAAAAAAAAATTAACATAGGACACATTAACAAATCTTAATGATAAATAATAATAATTTTATGAGTTTTTAAATAAAAATTTACAACAAAATTTTTCCTTTTATTTGTTAGAATTTGGAATACTTGGCAATACTGAATTTATTAATTAGAATAACTTGCAGGTCATAGTGTTTGTTTTTTTTTTTTTTTGATAATTTCGATGATATTCTTAATATTTTCAACTTGCGACGTTTTACTTACGTGTGACAGCAGGGAGTTAGACTTATCATCTCTCGCAATTAAAGTGTTGCAATTTTTGAAGCCCTTTTTCTTTCCCCAACTTTCATCGCTTCTCTATCCCCTTTCCAAAGAAAGCAGCACATTAATAAATAGGAAGAATTTTCTGAGTGTTGCTGCTCTTTATAAAAAAATAAATTAAATAAAAGCACAAGAAAAGATATATTTTGGATTGTGGTTTTGTCTTGGTAAGATCAATAATTTTTGTTCAAGACTTTTATTTTTATGCGTTAGTTTTTGAGATGAATCCTAAACCCATTTTGGCTCGTCGCCTAAAGAAGGCAACCATCAACAAATATAAATTTCCGAAGAAAAATTCGACATTTTCATTAATTTTTGAACATTATTGTTAATATTTTTATTTCGTGTGAAACAAATCTGAATTAACTCACGTAAACGTGAGTAGAAAAATAATGTATGTGAGGAATTGGGTGTGATTAGGTTTTTCTCTCGTGAGCGTGAATCAAAATTCACTTACGTGAGTGATCATCTCTAATCTAAATAAAATTTTTAGAATCTTAATACTTTACCTTATCATAAATATCTCTAATTTTGTTTAGCAAATATTGTAATATTTTTAAGTTTAATTTTTTACTTACCCTCATCGGCAGGCCAATTTGGTGCCATTATAGTTTGTATTGACATTTGTAATTGTTTTAAACTGGGCTTAACCGTCTTAACCTGTCCTAATGCTAAATAATAGCACACTTGTAAAACCAAGAAAAACACCTTTAAATATTCCTTCTGATGTGGATTTGTTATATGATTGTCAATTATAGCACCGGCTGAGTTAAGTAGGGCCAATACATCATTGGTTTTACGTTCAATCATAAGGATCATGGCGCGTGAAAGTAAAAATAATACTTTCAAATACGTGGCACTAGCTTCTTCAGCTGATTCAGCACCCACTGCTAGTAATTCCGATGCCAAGGTATATTCTTTATCGTTGGCATGCAATTGGGCCAACTGTAGCAACAGTTTACAGTGCCAATAGACATTATTTTGCGATAATTCTATGGCCCGTCGTAACATTGCTTTAGCCATGGAACTCTGTTCCGTTTGTCTATATAATTCTGACACAAGCGAGGCAGTATCAAATTTAACATCATCGAAATTCATTAATGGCTCGGATAATTTCCAGGCCGTCTCTAAATGTGTTCTTGCCAAATCTATGTTATTCGTATAGGCCATTAGTATTTGTCCCATTTGTAGATGTGTCCGGGCTTCTACTTTTGAAGGCGGATGAAATGTAAATAGAGCTTGCAGGCATTGTATACATTTTTTGATGTTTGGTGGTTGTGAGGTACGAAAATATTCGGCCAAGCCTAGCAGTGAGATATAGCAGGCATCTTGGGATGTCGTTGGAGTTTGGGCAGTAGCCGGTTGCAAACTCATGGTTTAAAGAGGATTTTATGAAATACGTTTTGTTGACTTTATTTTGTTAATATTTTTTATTGAAAATTGCACAAAAACGCTATCACATCTATCAAAACTAGTCCGCCTATATATTGTTTACCTTTACAATTGACTTGTGTAGTTCGTGAACGAACTAGTTCAATTTAACTACACACTTAATTGAACGATATGTCCTAGTTCACCATTATTCGCTTTTTTAGTTCATTTAGTTTTTTTTTGTCGTGGCACGATTTTCTATTTAATTTTTTTTTTCCAATGAAAGAAATGCAAAAAAAAAATAGTTTTTTTTTACCAAACTCATATATGCATTAAAATATTTTTTTGTGTATTTTTATTTTTATATTATTAAAATGTTAGGTTTTTTCTTTGAATATTTTATCGCTATTAATTAATATCAGTGAAAAAGAAGTATCAAATATGAATAGTTTGCTTAAAAATGATCAAACAAGCGATTTAAAGGTACTCACACACTACGCAATATTCTTGTAAAACTTTCGGTGTGTATGTCATATTGGAAGGTTGTACAATATATTGGAAAAAATCAAAAAGGTTTTGAACCAAGATAAGTGAAAAATATTTTCTAGTGTGTTGGCCACATTGTGCAATTTGTATATCGCTCTACAACAGAACAAGAGATTGGTGCCATATTTTGTGCAAAAGTATTGTACATCTTATTGCACTGTGTAGGCCAAACTGACAATAATATTGAAAAGTGTTTGGGTACCTTAACGAACGATGTTGTCAAAGATCGATTAAACTAAGAAGGCCGACCTAATACAATTGAACTAGATAGAGCGCTCACTCAATCGAACTAGAATAAATTATTTATGGCGGCAATAATGTGTCAAAATAATGTCAAACAGCTTCAAAATAGAGTTGGGATTAATCGTTCATTTTGGTGACTCGGTCAGTATCGTTCAATTCGAGTAAGTGAACTAGTTCGTTCAAATCGTTCTTTTTTCCTTTGACTTGTGACTGATCTGCGTGTTGTGAACTGTGTCGTTCGTTTAACAATTATTACGCACTATTCATGTTTTACGAGTTTTTTTTTTACAAAAAGACAAAAAGTGTTAGAAAATTGCAACTTTTCTAACAAAAATTTTTTTATTTTGTGTAAAAAACATTTTATTTGTATGACTATAATTGCTTTTCCTAATTTGAAACAATATTACTACTATTTCATAAAAAAAAATAATTGCTCTTACAAGCAGTTTTAATTGAATAGAGATGCAATTGTTCTGTGAATAAAAAGAACGAAATGAACGATTGAACGACAAGAACGAATATTGGTAAACGAGTCATATCGATCAATTGAGTGAGTCGTTCAATTGAACTAGTTCGTTCATGAACGACACAACTCTATCATTTAGTTTCAAATTACATTTGCTAAAGTGAAGTTTAATCTAAATATTTTGCAACAATGAGTCAAAAAAGAATGCAAATAAGCTTAGAACAAAAACTGGACATTTGAAACGTTTTAAATTAGCGAAAAGGCTGTTGATATTGGAAGAAACCTTGGACTAGCCCCTTCTACAATAAAATTCATTGTTCCAGAGACAATTGATAAAATTAAAAAATTTGCTGAAACCGCAACATCGTTACAATATAAACAGTTTACAAAAATTAGAAGTCCTTTAATGGAAACAATAGTCACTTCTGAGCATTTGGATAGAAGATCAAAATCAGCGGAGAATGCCATTAAGTCAACGCTTTAACTTTATTTGAAGATCTGAAAGAAAATTATCCGTTATCAAGTGCCGAAAGTGCGGAAGAGTTTGAAGCAAGCACAGGTTGGTTTGAACGTTTAAAACCCGTGCAAATTTGCATAGCGTTGGATTAAAAGGAGAATCTGCTAGTGAAGATACTTTAGCTGCAGAAAAGTTCAAACTTGAATTAAAAGCAATCATTGAAGAAGGTGGGTATTCTGCACAACAAGTTTTAAACGCTAATGAAACAGGACTTTTTTGGAAGCGTTTGCCAGGAACAATGTTAATTTCTAAATCCGAAAAATCTGCGCCTGGTTATAAATATAGTAAAGATAGACTTACACTTTTTTGGAAGGAAATGCATCGGGAGATTTTAAATTTAAGACATTTTTAATTTATCACTGAAAACCCGACAACTTTTAAAAATGTTAAAAAAAAGCGAGCTTTCTATTCATTATTTAAAGATTGGGTGGAAAATTGTGTTGTTCCCGAGTTAAAGGATTATTGGCCTTCAAAAAATATTGAGTAACAATGCTCTGGACGTTGAAACAATTCCGCTTAAGGTCGAAGCTGAAGAAAAGAAGCATACTGCTGCTAAAATTTTTGAAGCGATGCAGTTGATATAGCAAGCTATAGACATTTTTGAAAACAATGGTTCGGACGGAGATCACAGTTTAAAAGTGTCTAGAAATGTGACCGTTGCTATCAATTGTTACAAGGAAATTTATTTGAAGAAAAAAACTGTTACAATCCAACAAACTTTAGACAATTTCATACAAAAATCAGCAAGATTGACAAATCCAACCGTAGAAATTGTAATCGATTTAGATGACTCAAACTCAGAATAAAAAAATTAACTCATCGATATAGACTTTAGCTTTTATACTTTATACTATGAATTCTTTATTTTTAATTTTAATCTTAATATTTTTGTTATGTTTTTTACATTTTTCTCATGAATTGTTATATTTTTATTTTAATAAAAACTGTTTTTTAAAAAAATAAAAAAATTGTATTTTTTATCGAAAAATCAATGTTTCAGCTAAAATTATGAATCTCGGAACCAATTAAATGAAAATCAATACAAATGTATAAAAAATCGTGCTTCAGTTTGCGTCGTTTCGATTTGCGTCGTGTTTCTCCGGTCCCAATTAGGAACGCAAACCGGTGTATTGCTGTAGTCCCTTATAAGGTAAAATGATGTCTATTTCAATCGGTTGTACGGTTATGAAATAGACATCATTTTACCTTATAAGGGACTATTTGATTTAGACATTTAATAATTGTGTGATACAAAGTGCTTTCAAAATATGTTTTTGGCTTTTATCATGTTTATGTTTGTTAAATGTGTATATTATTATATATCGTTGGAAAGCTTTTTGAAATTCAAGTAATAAAATCGAATTTATAATATATAGTTAGATATAAATAAAAATTTTGTTGGGAGCATGTCTCAAAACTGAAACATTTAAAATAATTTGTACATAGCAGTAATGGATTTTCAAAAATAAGAAATTTGATACCCACATTGCAGATGTATTGGCCATAGAGTTGCCATCATGTTTCAAATTATAGTAATCCGGGAAACTTCGTCTAAATTTCAAACGAGCACTAATATCGAAAAAATAAGGGTCCACTAAAACTTGATAGAGAATAATATATTTGAGTTTGGACCTGACCCGACTATACCTCCTAGTACAAAACACCCCAAAATTCATGTGTTTTTCGAATACTACGAAAAGTTGAGCATGCATACTTTATATTGGTGATGAGCATTATAAATACTTTTCATTAGATAACAAATTAATATAGTTTCTTTGGAAAAAATATAAAACAAATCGCAAATAACAGAAAATGAGGTAATTTTTGACCAAACTTTTTAACCCCTTTATGAGTTATTCCACGTCAGACCGAACACCTTTTTTACAACACCTCTTCCGATTTATTTTAAATTTCCCAGACGTATTGAACATTAAAAAATATACCCGTGTTTCCAGGAAAAAATTAAAAATTTTTTTTGAAAAGGTGATGGGCATTTGAAAATCGTCAAAATCGTGAAAGTCAAGCGACATGACAACTTTTAAACTGATGTTTTTCTAAAACTAATTAATGGATTTTAAAGTTTAATACCTTATTTTAAAGGTATTTGAACCTTCTTTTTAAAAATGGAAAAGTAGAAAAAATCAGAAAAAATAGAATCCAGTCGACTTTCATTCTAAAATTTACAGGGAATATTAAGGTTATATTGAGCTTTAAGAAAATATTTTTTTCAGATTTTTCGACTTGTTCGAAGATGGTGGAAAACAGAAATTAAGTAAAAAAACAAATTTTAAAATCAAAACAAAAAAATTAAAAAAAAAAAATAATAATTTTTAAAAAGAAGGTTTAAATACCTTTAAAATAATGTATTAAACTTTAAAATCCATTCACTAGCTTTAGAAAAACAGTAACAGCAGTAATATTCTTAGACGTCTTCATCTTACAGTTAACCGTATAGTGAGATATGTTTACAGCAGTGATGTGCTTCCTCTCAATTTCCAACCACACGGGGTTACAGAAGAAAATGCTGCTTACGCTGCGTCAACACACGTACACTATAAACATCTTCGTATGGCTTTCGATGTGCATATTCGGCTTTTGCTTTGTTCTCACTGAGTTAAAAGAAAACAAATCAATTGTAGTTGAACCATTGTTGAAGCAACACCACGCTGCGGAACACAAATAAAAATACACGTAGAAATATGTTTGATGATGAATGGGAAAATACTTTTTTTTTTATAGAGAATATGGATGACGATGCACAATGCTTAATTTGTAATAAAATTATAAGTGAAAAATTTTTATTTATTTATTTTTTTATTTAAAAACCCTAAACAAACACCAGTGAAATATTCGTATTTTAAATAAAAATATTAATTGACCCAGCAATATCTTTATTTATAGAAATAAGTCTGTAGAAAAAGCATAAAAAGTAACTAAAAACTAGTTAAAAATGACCCCGCAGAAAAAAACCAGTTGAATTAACAGATTTTTAAACTAAATATTTGTAGACTTAAAATAGCAAAAATAAACCTGATGAATAGTAACAAAGTAACAAAAACACCTGCTAACATTAGCAAAACTAATTACTAAATATCTGTACCCAAATAAAATCATAAACATTTTGAAAATTTTAAGTTTTTTTTAATGCAATTAAAAATTTTCCGTTATTAAATCAGAAATTTACAATTATTTAGCAAAAATTTCAGTTGGTTTAACAATTTAACCTGTTATTTGCATTTTACAAAATTCGGGCTAAATTTAGCAAAAAAAAAAATGTTAACACAACAGTTTTTGTTTGATATTTTAAGTCTGCAAATATTTAGTTAAAAAATCTCTTAATTCAACTGGTTTTTTCTGCAGAGTCACTTTTATCTAATTTTTAGTACCTTTTTTTTGCTATTTCTACAGACTTATTTCTAGGAGTGTACCAAAATTATATTTGAAATTAATTCTTGTACAGTCATAGAAATGAAAGCTATACTCATAGAAATAAGTCTGTAGAAATAGCAAAAAAAGTTACTAAAAATTAGTTAAAATGCCCTGCTAATTTTAGCCCGAATTTTGTAAAATTTCTATGAGCGCATTTGTACAGCTTTATTTCTATGAGTGTAGCTTTCTTTCTATGCAAAAAATCTATTTTTTTAAATTGTAACAAAATTTTTTTCACTTGAGTACACACACTAATATGATACAACGCTAAACTGTTTCTGAGCCATGGTGGTTCCCAGGAGCCCTTGTCCGCTTAAGCCCAAATAGAAAAAAATATATATTTTTTAGTTTCAAAGGGGTTCATATATTAAAAAATATATTTTTATGAAATTCACTTTTTTCAAAAAAAATCTTTTTTCTGCAATTGAAATTTATTATCAGTGTACCGTAGAATAAACTTCGTTTTTTCGCTGCTACACACACAAGTATAAATGCAATAGTATGCGTAAAGAACATCACTGGTTTACAGATTGAGGATAAGAGAACATGTCTCTCCGTTTGTGTTGGATTTTCTTGGTTTTTCTTTTGAGAATTTTATAAAACTGAGAATCTTGTTATTGTTTTACAAGCTAATTAGAGCGAACTGTCCTGGTTACATTGTTGACAACTTTAGATTTACAAGATCGAGTAGAAACCCTTAGATAGTTTTTCAACTTGTAAACTCTTCTATTTTCGAGAGATCCTTTAATGTGAGGATAACTAGAGTCTGGAATTCATTACCTAGATTTCTTAAAAGCTTTGTTGTTGCAAGTGCTACGTTTAAACGCAAACTAAGGCAGTTTTTTAATCACTCACTATAATTTTGATAATTTACGATAATTTTTCATATTTTTTTATATATTTTGTTTTATTTTTTAATCGTCTACTTATTTTGATAATCTTATTGCTACCTTTTGTACCGTTAAACTTTAGTTATAATTTTATTTATTTTAGGCATTTCTTTAAATTATAAATTTATTTTTTGTAAAAATTTATTGTAGAATACGCACCATATTTGGCCTATGGGCTTGGTTTTTGAATTAATAAAAAAAATGAAAAAAATGAAATGAAAACATTAGTTTAAAAGTAGTCATGTCGGCGGAAGATTTTCCACGATTTTGACGATTTTCATTTTTGGAAAAAATGTTTAATTTTTTTTCTGAAAACACGTGTAAAATATTTTTAATAAAAATACTTACTAACATTTTGAAAGACATCGGAGTCATAAAAGTCAGTTTTTATCAAAAATCGTACAGTCTGACATGGAATGACTCATATATGAGTTTGGGCAGCTAACTTTTGGATTCTTTTAACATATCCAAATTTCTTCGCAATCGGAGGGAACCCATGAACGGACTCTCCTCGTTAGCATACATTCAATTAACTTACCAGTGTGTCTTAGTTCGTGTGCTCTTACACAACTCTTCTGTTTAAATACTTAACCACAATGTGTGCATTGATATTTCTCTTTAATTTCCGATATAGAATGTTGCTGTTTATTGTGAGTGTGTAAACCATATGTGGTGTGAAAACTTTTGAAACATTGTGTGCAGGACAAAAGATAACCCAATTTGTTTGCTTCTAAACAATCCATGCTACGATGTACTGCCAATTGTTCGTGGTTCTCGCAATTCATATCGCAAACATCGCATTGCAATTTTAGAGCTGGATGATGTTGTGATCGTATGTGGTTGAGATAAAAACTATATTTCGGTATTATTTTTTGACAATCGAAACATTGAAATTGTAATTTATCCATGTGCGTGATTTCATGTTCCAATTCGGCATGTGTTTTAGATCTATAAAACTTTTAGCGTTATAGTCACAACGTATACATAGGTAAGTATATGATTGCCAAGATTTAATTTGTAAAGGGGAGGATAAAGTTTCATCACACTGAAAGAAATTAAAAATTTATGAAAACACATGGTAGAGGTGATAAAATTAATTTTGAGGTGATAAACTTTTTTGGATAGAAATCAGAAATTGTGTGGTAAAAAAAACTTTTCTTGTGGTGAAATAAAAATTTGAGGTGAATTTTAAATATTATAGCGAACCCCCGCATTCTTTGTGTGCAAAATATAAAAATAGAAAATATTCTCTACTTTGTATGAGAGGTACCACACCCATTGGAACGATCCAGCCCATTTTTAGCACGGATACTTTACATGGGAGGTGTCACGCCCACCATCCAATCCCGGCCATTTTTGTAACAACCACCCACATTAGTAACATATGAACTGGTAGAATGTTATGAGGCTCTGACTTTTACAGTACCCTTGATATGGTAAAAATTCACTTTGTATAGGAGGTGTCATGACCAACGGTCCAAACCCGCCCAATTTTGTCAAGGCTTTTCATAATAGTAAATTATGTGCTCCTTCCAAGTTTGAGGATTATTGCTATCATAGTACTCCAGATCGGAGAAACAGCCGACCCCAAATTATCGGCGGCTTATATCGGCTTGAAACTGTTTTTTTAAACAAAATAAATAAGTTTAAATGTCGCAATGCAAATTTTGCATTTTATTAGTTCATATCTGGTTTAAAAAGTTAAATTACATGGCATGACATTAAAAAAACGAATAGAGATCTGGCCATTGATTATATATATTTCGGGCATGCTGATTTCAATGGCGTACTTAATTTGTTGATCATTTTCCGATTTTTTTCCAGCCGATTCAAGCCGCCTAAAGCGACGGCGGCGTGATATGTGAAACTAAACATGACACCACAGCAAAAATAAAATAGGCGGCGCAGATGATTGATTAGGCGGCTTCGTTTTAGCCGGCTCAATTTTCCAGCCGATTCAAGCCGCCTAAAGCGGCGCGCCGCCGATTTCGAACAGATCGGCTTGCTTCTCTGCTCCAGATATTAAGAGTTAAAAATTTACGTTATAAAAAAATTTAAAATTTTGGATTTCTCTTTTTTCCTAAATCTCAAAGGAGCAATTACGAACAAACAGAAGGAAATATTCAATATTAAGAGGTTAAATTTTTCCCTGCACTGGAGGTGCCACGCCCACTTTAAATATCCAAAAAAATATTCCCTATTATGCCTTCCGGATAGGTCATTAACTAATGGGAAAATTTAAAGCATATCGCTTCCGAGGTAACCTCCTATAAACCACAAAATATTTCCCCACATACAACATATGCACACAAATAGAGGTATGTTCACTAACCTAGGTTCATAGTCATAGCTATGACTCATGAACCAATACACATACAAAAACCGTATATACATAAAAACCTTAGTATTGACGTCACCTTTCACGGGAAATTCAGAAACAAAATCGGTTCATGCATTACAGCTGTAATGCATGAACCGATTTCTCTAGAGAACATCAGTCACGAACGCAGTGAAACTTATTTTTGTATATATAGAAGAAAGAAGAAGATAGATAGATTTACCTCTTAGCGTCTGGTGGAATTATATGATGTTTATATTTTTTAAACTAGACGCTGCTTTGAAATTGTACACCCAGAGGAATAAGTTTTATAAATTTTTGTCCAATGTAACAATTTTATCAATATTTATGAAACATTTCATAAACAAGAATTATAATGACCATATCATGGTCTCCATTTCTAGCTGTTTAAAAAGAGCATATATGTACAAATATGTTCATATATGGACATATATTTTTGCGTATATCAGTGATGCGCAAAACTAAATTCTCTCACCAATACACTGACAAAACCACAGGTGCACTTGGAGAAAAGTTGTTAAATTTTAAAGAACTGTTGTTATTTTTTTACGGTGTGAAATATTTTGTAATTTTTTTTTGTTTTGAAAATAAATTAAATATAAAAGAAAAAGTAAACTTTTAAATAAATTATTTTTGATAAATACTTTATAAAAATGAAAAAGATTTTTTTTTCACTAAACTTTTCATAGAAGTGCTATAAAATATATAAAAATGCCTTTTAAAAATGAGTTTTGTTCATTGTTTTAAATGTTTAATGAGAAGAAAAAGAATTAAATCAGTCGTTAAATAAAAATCTTAAGCAGGAGATATCTAGTCTTATAACTTTAGATGTTATTAGACAAGGTAGACCGTTCACTGATGGGGTATTTATTAAAAACATATTACTCCACGTTATGTAAAAATTAAATTATAATGTTGACATTATAGAAAATCTTCTGTTGTCCCGTGATACTTTTGCTCGCCGTACTCTTTAGTTAGGAGTATACGCAGAGTTTGCCATTAAAGAAAATATAAAAAATTTTGATTTCTTTTCTTTTGCTTTTGATGAAAGCACTGACTTGCTAGCTCGTTACGCAGATAAAGAGTATTAAATCTTTGAAACAATGATTTCTCTCAAAACTGTTTACAAAAAAGTAACAGCCAAGGTTTTTGTTCAATGTTATTAATGAAAAACTTTTATCAATTGCGGACTCCAGAAAATTTATTGACCTCTGTGTAGATGACAGAAATATCGTGTGAAAAAAATATGGAAGTTAAATGTATCAACTAAAACGACATGAGTATATATTCAATAATTTTAATCGCATTGTGCACCTGGTAGTGCTGGCATCAAAAGTGAATAATAATATCACGGGACAACGGAAGATTTTCTATAATGTCAACATTATAATTTAATTTTTGCATAACGTGGAGTAATATGTTTTTAATAAATACCCCATCAGTGAACGGTCTACCTTGTCTAATAATATCTAAACTTATAAGACTAGATATCTCCTGCTTAAGTTTTTTATTTAACGACTGATTTAATTCTTTTTCTTCCAACCATTCTTTAATTCTCTTTAAACAATTTTGTTTTTTTTTCTTGAAAAAGATTTTCTTTTCCTTCTTCATTTAACTTTTTCATAGTAATGCTAGGAAAGCTATCAAAATGTCTTTTTAAAACACTTTCTTTCATTGTTTTAAATGACTTATGACAAAACAGGCATTGCATTTTACCAAAAGCATTTTTAATCATAAAATATTTTTTACATGCCATAATTAAACAATTTATTTTGTTCAGTGCACCTACAAAAAA
Source organism: Delia radicum (assembly GCA_021234595.1). Classification (NCBI taxonomy): domain Eukaryota; kingdom Metazoa; phylum Arthropoda; class Insecta; order Diptera; family Anthomyiidae; genus Delia; species Delia radicum. Next base: position 99,510,694 of record CM037851.1, read on the forward strand.
TACGTAAATAAAATCTGAAAAAATAAAGAAGCAGTCATACACCCGTGCTCATGTACATACGACGTTGTCTCGTTGAGTTGACAATCGCTACTAACCACAAGAGCATAAGAATGTGTGTGATTTGATTTTGAACAATTGTTCTATGGTTTGCGCACCAATGGCGTATATCAACAAATATGGACATATATGGAAGTGTATGCAATTTCATACATGCAAACTGTACTCATATGGTCATATATTTAGGTCATTGGTGAGCAAACCATAGAACAATTCTTCAAAATCAAATCACACACATTCTTATGCTCTAATTTTAGGTATATGTGATATAATTGCAAAAGGTGCTCATATATGGACATACATATATTTAAGTATGTGTTATTTCATATTCACTAAAGAGGGTCATATATGGTCAAATATGGTAGCATGTGGAATTCCTTATGTATAGAAAGGGCTCATATATGAGCATATAAGGAAGTATATGTGACTTCATATAAGAAAGTATATGTGACTCCAACTTAAATTAAAACATTGTTGACAAATTTAAGATTATAAGTTTTTTAAACAGGAAATATGAAATACTCAAAACGTTCAATAAGTTAGTATGAATAGTTGAACTGTATGTTTACATTTTCATTTAACATTTCTCAGGTACAAGACCACAATCAAATTTTACTATTTAATAGAATATTAAAAGTTTATTTAATTGTAAAAGAAAAAAGTTTCAATTTTGAGTGATTCGTATTTGTATCTGTTAGGTTCTGTTTAAAAAAACTTATAATAATCAGCCCGATTATGAATATTCCCTCGGATTTTTTCCTCTGCGGATTTTATTTTCTCGAGAAAAAAAATCCGCCTATTCTAAACAGGCGGGGAAAAGAATAATATGGGAGAGAGAATTGAATAATATTAATTGAATAATTCATACAAATGCTATCACAATTCTCCCTGTTATTGACATTTATAATACCTCCTTTTTCCGGGGGAAGTTTCAAATTTTCGAAATTTGTTTAGAATAAGGGAAAAGTGAAAAAATCAAAGAGCAGATTTTATTAAGAATAGGGGAATAAGGAATAGGGAAAAAAATTATCACGGAATTGTTATTGAGAATTGGGCTGAATATTAAAATTGTTCACAATGGTTTAATTAAATGTGGTCGTATTATACTTTATTTTAAAGATCGGCAAATATTTTTATTCGCCCGGTTAAAAAAGTTCATATATGATCATTAGGGTGGGGCGATTTGAACATCTTAATGGGCCCTTCGCGTTTCTGATTCTTGGGATTGTACTGAGCAAAAAAGTCCACTAGACCATACGTCTACGGAGAAAATCGAGCTTCCAGATTTTGACTTGCAAACAGATTTTGACTTGCTTGTAACAATGTGTGGGATGGACATATCTCAGGAACTAGGAGGAGCTTATTCAAGATTATGGTATCAATCTCTTCTTTGGAAGATTCTCTAGCAGATTAATGCATCAATCATATTTGTGGGTGGGTTTTAAGGGGTTAATTTTTAATTTCAAAATAGGGCTTTTTTGCCGTATTTTGTGAAAGTAACAATGTGTGGGATGGACATATCTCAGGAAGTAGGAGGAGCTTATCCAAGATTATGGTATCGATCTCTTCTTTGGAAGATTCTCTAGCAGATTAATGCATCTATCATATTTGTGGGTGGGATTTAAGGGGTTACTTTTTAATTTCAAAATAGGGCTTTTTGCCGTATTTTATGAAAGTAACAATGTGTGGGATGGACATATCACAGGAAGTATTAGGAGCTTATCCAAGATAATGGTATCAAGCTCTTCTTTGGAAGATTCTCTATATTTTTGGGTAGGGCTTAAGGGGTTAATTTTTAATTTGTGAAAGTAACAATGTGTGGGATGGACATATCTCAGGAAGTAGGAGGAGCTTATCCAAGATTATGGTATCAATCTCTTTGGAAGATTCTCTAGCAGATTAATGCATCAAACATATTTGTGGGTGGGGTTTAAGGGTTTAATTTTTAATTTCAAAATAGGCCTTTTCAGCCGTATTTTGTGAAAGTAACCCTGTCCCTTTGCACTTTCACAAGGCCAAAACTGCCTGAAGGAGCGTTCCAATGCTTTTGCGATATACTAGAGAGTTCTTAACTATTGTCTTGGCTACAATTTTTGTCTTAGTATTGGATCGAAAATCTCAATGGTTTGGCTGTTGTACGCCAAAATATCCAAAAAACGTTACAAAAGTCTGAGAAAAAACTGCAAGTCAAAATCTGGAAGCTCGATTTTCACCGTAGACGTATGGTCTAGTGGACTTTTTTTGCTCAGTACAATCCCAAGAATCAGAAACGCGAAGCTCCCATTAAGATTTTTTCCTTCCATACTAATCGCCCCACCCTAATGATCATGCTATATATTTTTTATCAGATCATATATGGTCGTCCACTAGAAAAATTAACCTACATTTCCATATATGGAAAAATATGGTCATTAGAGTGTCACGTAGGGAATGTTGAAACGGAAATGGAGATGTTGAAACGTTACCTTAGAATTTTTTTCTATTTGACTAGAATATAACTGTGCAATTTTAGGATTCTACGACAACGCCTTCCCTAAGCTATGGAGCCTTAAAGAGCGAAACATGCGTTTTTGTAAATTTTTGGAAATAAGGTAATAGTTTTTATTCTAAATGATAAATTAATCGTTATAACGATAAAATTATGTATTCAAAAATGTATACAAATCCAAAATCAGTTAAGAACTACTCACGTAATAAATATGTACTGTCCAGACCAATGATGTGCCAATTATTGCTTGACCGCGAAATTCGAGCAAACATCTTAAATATTTTTAAAATTGATTACTGCAATATTATTTTTTACTTAACAGACTCAAAATTGTGAGAAATGAAATAAGTTTTTTTTTTAATAACGTTAGCATGTCCCTTAGGTGATGTCAAAAACGGACAAAATGTTTGGGATGTTTTTCAAATCTCCAACTTAAAATTTGATTAAAAAAAATCGAAAAAATTAAGATTTCCACTCCAGGGACTTCTTTAAAACATCTTAGAGAATGAAAATAAAAAATTTTAAACATACCCTCTTTTTTTAAAGAGAAGTTACAGGAAATTCTTCCTATTTATTAATGTGTTTCTTTCTTTGGAATATGGATAGTGGAGAGATGAAAGGTGGTAAAGGATGAAGGGCTTCAAACATGGCAACACTGTAATTGCTCGAAATAAGCCTTAGAACTGTTGTTGCTCGCCGCCTGAGTAGAGTTGGCGAATTTATTGAAGCTATTTTGTTTTATAGCCTTGATTCATTATTTTACTTCGGTGGGTTTAAGTGCTATGGGAACACCGATATTTTATTATCATTACTTAAGGTAGAAAAAAATATTTTTCTAACATCATTAACCCATGTGGACCTGTGGCCCCAAATTACCCCAGACTTATTTATTTCAATTTACAAAAAAAACGCCAAAGCTTAGCTTACTACTGTTGAATTTTATGAAACGTGATTTAAAATATTATAACACAATATTTGAAGATTCTGTGCTAAAAATTTTACACAAATTGAACAATGTTGCCGCATTAAGATCACAGTAGATTCTGTGGAAATTTATATATATTTGAACAAAAAATATTTATTTTCAATTTATAATGAGCTTTCAACCTCCGTATATTTACAAAAATAACGCAAATCAAACATATTAGCTAGGTTGATACTAGTATTACGATCTGGCTAAAGATCTCATCAGAACACGTGAGAGAGTACCATTTTTTACTATAATAATATCAAGTAGATCTTTTACCATTTCATTTACAACACTTTTTTATGTGTGTGAAGATAAACTCCATAGTTAAATTCCATTTTATTGAAATTCACCCAGGAATGATAACACTAGCAATTTCTATTCTCTCTCATTCTCGGTCAATGTTACCATCAACTGTTAAATTAAATGTAAAAAAAAAATAACAAAAAATGAAAAAAACAAAAATTTGTGTTTTGTCGTGTAAATGAAATAAAAATTGTGAATTTGTAATAAAGCATATTTTAAGCGGAAACGAGATCCGACCTGGTGGATTAGGTAAGTGGTTACCTAATCCACCTGGTCGGATCCTACTTTATTACTACATTCAAAGTTTTTCAGGGCTGGGCTCAGGGGCCGAGCTATGGGCCATTTTTAATATCACATATTGAAATTTTTTAAATTCTGTTAATTTCATGACACTGTGGCCATATTTAAAGAGGAAACGAGATCCGACCTGGTGGTTTAGGTAACCACTTGATCCTACTTTATTACTACATTCAAAGTTTTTCAGGTCTGTGCTCAGGGGCCGAGCTATGGGCCATTTTTAATATCACATATTGAAATTTTTTAAATTCTGTTTATTTCATATGACACTGTGGCCATATTTTAAGAGGAAACGAGATCCGACCTGGTGGATTAGGTAACCACTTGATCCTACTTTATTACTGCATTCAAAGTTTTTCAGGGCTGTGCTCAGGGGCCGAGCTATGGGCCATTTTTAATATCACATATTGAAATTTTTAAATTCTGTTAATTTCATATGACACTGTGGCCATATTTAAAGAGGAAACGAGATCCGACCTAGTGGATTAGGTAACCACTTGATCCTACTTTATTACTGCATTCAAAGTTTTTCAGGTCTGTGCTCAGGGGCTGAGCTATGGGCCATTTTTAATATCACATATTGAAATATTTTGAAGCGCTGGACCCATTTAGCTCATTTTGAACACCACATTTCTAAAGAAGCTACCAAACAATCTGTGTGAAAATGAGCATCCTCGCCAGGCACGTAGCTAGGAATTCGTTTCGGGGGGGGCTTTTCGATTTTTTATTTTGATTATATATATATTTTTTTTTATTGCACACTAGAGTAACAGCTTTTTTTTTTTTTTTGTTTGCTAAATTTTTGCTAAATTTTTACCGTAATGGGCAATCATGTATTAATAATAGAAATCGCTTTCTCAGGTCATTTTGAAACAAAAACCTCCCGCATAAAGTGCATATCCTTAAAATGCATTTTTTTTCATTTTTTACTTATTGTGTTCATTATTTTGCGAATTTTGATGTCTATATCGCGAAACAACGCTTTAATCTGTTTGATCACAGTCCGCGAAACACGTCAAATTTGAAAACGTTTGTGTACTTTAAGTTGGATATGCATCGTTATTGTCTAATTACGTTAAATTTTTAGTTAAATATTAATTTTTAGTTTAATTAAATAAAAAAGAGGATTATGCGGAACACTTTTTGAAAACCGCGAAAAATAAAATTACTTGATATTTTTATGTGCTAGTAAACGTCTAGGGTAGCTAAAACTTGATAAATGTAAAAAAAGTAAAAAAGTTTCAACTTCTAATAACCCGATTAAAATTAATATGATGCTTTATATAATCATACGAAATTTAATATGAGTCTTAATATAGTTTTATCCGAGAAATGGGCATAATAATTAAATATCATCCGAATAATGACGCGATGCAATTTAATACGATTTTATAAAGCGGTATAAATTTATATCTATCCAGTTTTTGATTTTAAAACGTCATGAAAATTCAAAATATCTATTAATCTTTTTAGACTTTAGCCGCTTGCAAAAGGTTTACAACTTTATAATTTGTAACAAATTCTGTAGCATTTGGAAATTTTATTTATAATAATATTGTGTTTTTTTAAATATGATATAATATCAAAATATATATTATTTTGCAATGTCTAGGTATATAAATATATCGTAATTATTAATTGGATTAGTTTTAGTGTATTCTAAATGCAATATACAATTATACGCAACTATATATGACATCATGTTAAATTTTTTATACGAAATTAATTTTATATATGAATTTATATAATTATGTCCGGTTAAATCCACTGGCAGACAACACCTTATAAGTGTATATAAAATAATGTATTATTTTATGCAAAAGTTTTAACTCAGGAAATTAAAGATTTATAACCGTGCAAAAAAACAAATTAAAAGCAAATATCCTATATAATTTGCCTGACACTTACAAGGAAGATTTTCCGATGCGTTCCCTTTGAAATTAATGAAATCCGGATAGGTGATAAAGCAGCAAAAATATATGGAAAACGTATCTATTTTTAAAATTGGTGGTGAAATTTAACACATCTTTGTATGAAAATATGTTTAAAGTTTAGGAAATTTACACTTATTTAAAAACAGCGTTAAAATGCTCGAGAAAAAACACATTTTGAAAACCATTTTGACACTATGTCGTGGACCCCGGCTGCCACTTATTTGAATTATTTTAACAAATTATTTTTTTCCCCTTTTTCATATATCCGACTCATATCTTGTATTAAAAAAAATCGCAAATTTTACAAGCAAGCGTGATTGTAGTCTGAAAGAAATAATAATAAAGAAAAAATATAAAATTGGAAAATTTAAAAATATACCTGACATCGCCTAGGTCTTATTTAAACTAAATTATGTATTTCCAATTCACTTTGATTTATATTCTGGACAATTTCAGACGCTTTTCAAATTGTCTTTAATCAATTTTTTAAATAAAAACCCTTTAAAATGTCTAAAAAAAAAAAGCTACATCGTTATAACACAAAGACTGGTTTAGCTACTTGATTTTAAAATGTCGCATTTCAAGGAGCGCCGATAGAAATTTGTTTACATTTAGTCTAAAAAAAAATTGAGAAAATTTGAGTTACATTGGACCACGTTAACACATTATGCATATCGATCAAAGTTTGAGGCTTAAATTTGTTTCAAAAAATTAAAAAAATATATGAGATATTGTAATATATATCGTAAAAAAAAATACTGAAAACTATGTTACCGGATGCGTGCGAAGCAAACCAAATTTAAATAAAAAGATTGTACTGTACGTAAAGTAACGACTTTTACGGCACAAGTAAAATTAATTTTGAGTCTTAATGGTATCTCCATTTTAAAAGAGTCTTAATGGTATCTCCATTTATACAGAAAAAATCATTGTCAAAAAAATTTCAATTAAACTTTTGTTCGATTTCAAACTTACTTTCAATTAACTGTTTAATTGAAAATGAATTTGGTATCAAAAAAAATTTTCAGTTTTTATAACGTATAATAAGAAATGCAAAAATTTTAAAAAGTCACCAAAATTAACAAAATCGTTTAAAGTAGAAAATTCGCGTTTCTTTAATTTTGGTATTTTTTTTAATTTTTTTTCGAATTTTGGCGTTTTTTTTTTGGAGTTTTTTAAATTTCTGCAATTTTGAGGATTCTTTTTTAAATGTTGGCAATTTTTTTTTCAAATTTTGAGATTTTTTCAAATGGTCTCGATTTTTTTAAATTTTGGCGATTTTTTTTACAATTTTGGTGTTCTTTTTTAATTTTTCCCAATAGTAAACAATATTCAATTAAATTCTTAGTAGATGTGAATAAAACTATATGTAATTGAAAATAATATTAATTAAATAGATACAAATTATTTTAGTTGTTACTACAATTGCATCAACACGACCGAATTCAGTTAAACTTTTGCTGAATCAACAAATATTTTAATTAAAACAAAATTTTAGTTTTTTCTGTGTAGACATATTTAATTTTTAGTTTGCATTGTCTCAAACAATTTTTTGATTATATTTTAAGTCAAAGGCTTCGAAATCACTTATGGAATGATTTTATTTATTGCTTTTAGTCGAAACTCAACTCTAACAATGATAGCCGCCCATTTGCAGGCGATGTTTTCTAACGTAATTTTAAGATTCGAACCATATAAAACTATTTCCTATTTGATCCAAGTCAAAAATAAATGTTTTCATATTAAATTTATCAATAACATTGTTACTTTTTAACAAATTGTATTAAGTTTTTCAATTTGTCAAATCATTTCGGGGGGGCTCTAGCCCCCAAGCCCCCCCCCTAGCTACGTTGTAGTGTACTCCTTAAGCGTACACTGCATACCAACCACTAATATTGATTTCTCAACATACCGTCTCAAATACTGTAGAGTGAATGCCATACAAGTGGCATCAAGTAACAGTCTAGCGACACTATGACTGCATTCTTTCACTTGCACTCAAATATCTGATGACCGTATGTTGACGATAAGAAAACAATAAATAAAAGTAATTAAGAATAAAAATAAATTGAGTGATTCCTAAAATCACTCAATACTAGACAATAAGTTAGATTGTAAGAATAGTATATAAGACATGTAAATTTGTAAATAAAATAGACTTCAATTTTAGAGTTCCAAAACAACACAAGTCACTGTGTTTTTACTTTTTGAAGACTCAAATATTTTGGCAGTTCTTTTGAACGCCTATTTATAAGCTGACCCCCACACAGCTATTAAAATATAGAATTGGGCTATAGGGAACCTTAGTAATACACGTAACATTACATTACATTACATGGCGATCCTGCCAAATTAACACGTTACTTTACATTACATGGCGATCCTGCCAAACCAAAACATTTGGTGAATCTCAATGAGGATGATTTAAATGCTGAATTAAATAGTTTGATCCTTCTAATATGAATAGCACAGATGCCGCCAATGATTTGAATCTTCTTTCGGATGTTGATCCTTTGGACATTTTATCTTATCCTCAGCCCGAATTAAATACTCCATCCTCAACCGGTTCTAGCAGTAACTATAATAATGAAGATATTTTGGCCTCTTTATTTGATTAAATAATAAAAAACAACAACAATTACTTTAATCCAAGATCATTTGCAATTAAAATGGAAGAAAATATGTGGATCACAGAACACCAAATAAATTCGGAATGTTTCAGTAAAGAACTTTTATTAGACTATAAAGAAAGTGAATTAATTGTTAAATTATTTTACTTTAAACTTAAAAAAATTAAGAACTTTTTGCATGCAGCTTGGTTCTCAAAGGGATAAATCCAAAATTTTAATAATAAACTAAATATGTTGAAAACTAAAACAAAATACTACTTAAATCTTGCTAAAAAAAATTTTTTATACTTATATTGCCTTAAAGTGCTTTAATAAATAAATTAAGAAATCAATTACAAAAATTTTAAATATGAATATTATTTTCATCATCTTAATTTCTACTCTTCATATTTTTGTTAAGAAAAATATATAAAAAAATCTTTTGAAATTAACAATTTTATAAAAATATATATTTTAAATGCTTTCCAAAAAATAATATCCTTATTACTGATTACTTTGATCTTATACCTAGTATATAAATTTTTAAAAAATATATATTTAAATAAACCAAAAATTATAATAACAGAAATATAAATGAAAGAATATTTAACAGAATTAAAAGACATACTAGCAAATTTAAAGAAAAGTCCAGGAAGGACATACTCAGAAAAAACTGTACAAGTAAAGATAGAATCTATAGACAATATAAGAAAAGAATTTCTGACAGCTCAAAGTGAAGAAAGAGAAGAAAAAGAGATAGTAGCATTAAAGTTAGAACTTAATCCAATTATAGAAAAATCAAAGAAAATTTAATACCAAATACTAAAAGTTTAGACACCAAAATGGCAGCATTTAGTTTAGAATTAACTTCTAAGGCACTCCCAATTTTTGCTGGAAATTATGAAGAACTAGAAAGTTTCCTAATAACAGCAGAACTCATCGAAAAGACTCTGACTGACGCAGCAAAAACAGATTTCTTGCAATATGTCTACCACGCCAAATTGACCTCAGGTGTAAGGACAGCAATAGGTAGTTACTCAAAACCAGACAATTTCAATACATTAAAAACACTCTTAAAACAAAGATACAAGAATACAAAAACTATCCCAGAATTACAGTCAAAGCTAAACAACATATACCAAGGCAAACAATCAGTAAGTGCATATAAAGACAGAATCATTACCATTATAGATAATCTAAATAGATTAGGAATAGAGGAATTAAACTTAGACGCATCAGAACCAGAGAAAAATGTTATCATTAGATTAAATGCTAAATTAGCGTTAGATTCTTTCAAAAGAGGTATCAATGACAATTTAAAAACAGCCATATTTGCAGCTCGTCCTAAGACTCTGCAAGACGCAGTAGAACTTGCGCTAGAAATAGAAAACGAACATAAGATAAACAACAATTCCGTAATGTACATTCAAACACGAAAACCTAACAGACAACATAACAATAACAGATCCAATAGTTTTTCAAATAGGAATAACAGTAACTTTAACAATAACAGATCCAATAACTTTCAAAATAGTAATAGTTATATTACCAATAAAAAACCCAATAAATTTTCAAACAACAACAATTTTAACAGTGACAGATCTAATAATTTTCCCAATAGAAACAACACAAATAGAAGATACATACGTACGATAAATAATGAGGGAAACGAGGTAGGCTCGGAATATATAGATATTCCGGACAGCCAAAATTAAAAGTATATAAAGTTTGCAACAATAATACAAATTTCATAATCGCTAAATACAAAAATGAACAATTAACATTTCTTGTCGACACAGGTTCCGACATATCACTATGTCGTATTCGAACAAACTTTGAAGATGAACCAATTAATAAAGAGAATATATGTAAATTAACAGGTATTACTACTGAAGAAATACACTCACTAGGGACAATTGGACTGGAACTTTCATTCACAGACCAAAAATGCAAACACAAATTTCATCTTGTAGATGACAACTTTCCAATAGAAACAGACGGAATAATAGGAAGGGACTTTTTAAAAAAATATCTCTGTAAGATAGACTATGAAACTTTCACAATATCATTATTCATAAACAATACTACCATAACTATTCCATTGCAAGCAAAAGCTCTTACGTCATTACAAATAAAAATACCACCAAGAACAGAAATAATACAAGCATTAAAACTAAACCTTAGCGAAGATAGCATAATTTTTAATAATGAAATTAAACCAGGAGTATTTTTAAGTAATTCAATAGCACCTAGTAACGGCATGACCCACATAAAAATTTTAAACACAACAAATAAAGAAATAAACTTAAAAGGCATTAAACTCCAAACTGACTCACTTAAAAACTATGACATATTAGGTTACAATAAAGACAATAACCCCAAACGTTTTGAACAAATACTGAATGAACTACAATTAAATAATAATGACGACTATGCAAAAACAGAATTAATAAACATTTTTCGTAAATATCAAAATATTTTTCACCTTGAAAATGAAAAATTAACAGTAAACAATTTTTATGACCAAACAATCACTACCTTAGACAATACACAAGTGTATATAAAAAACTACAGACTACCGCACTCACATACAAACATAATAAACGAACAAATACAAAATATGCTGGATGACGACATAATAGAACCATCGGTTAGTCCATACAATGCTCCACTACTTTTAGTACCAAAGAAAAATGTGGAAGATAAAAAGAAATGGAGACTTGTAGTAGACTTTAGAAAACTTAACGATAAAATTGTCAATGACAAATTTCCCCTAACTAGATTAGAGGATATTCTAGACAAACTTGGTAGAGCCAAATGGTTTTCTACACTTGACATGACTAGCTCATTCCATCAAATCGAGCTTAACAAAAACTCTAGACCGCTTACAGCATTTTCGACCTCACAAGGTCATTACCAATTCAAAAGACTCCCTTTCGGACTAAAAATTTCTTCAAACAGCTTTCAAAGAATGCTCACAATAGCACTCTCAGGACTAGAATCAGAAGCATTTCTTTATGTAGACGACATAATTGTTTATGGATGTAGTTTAAATCACCACAACCAAAATTTAATAAAGGTATTAGACAGACTACAAAAATATAATTTAAAACTTAATCCAAAGAAATGTTGTTTTCTAAGACCAGAAGTAGTTTACTTAGGACACTTGATTACAAAAGATGGTGTAAAAACAGACCCATCTAAATATGAAATAATAAAAAATTATCCAATACCAACTAACACTGACGAAGTAAGACGATTCGTTGCATTCTGCAACTATTACAGAAAATTTATACCCAATTTTGCAGATATAGCCAAAGACCTAAATACATTACTAAAGAAATCAACAAAATTCATACAAGTTAATGAATCCTCCAATTTTACAATACCCTGATTTTGAAAAACCATTCATTTTAACAACTGACGCTTCAAACTACGCGTTAGGTGCTGTATTATCACAAGGTGATATAGGTCAAGATTTACCTATTTCATACGCAAGTAAATCTTTACAAAAACATGACATAAATAAACCAATAATCGAAAAAGAACTTTTAGCAATCCATTGGAGTATTAATTTTTTAGACCATACTTGTACGGACGTAAATTCATAGTAGTAACAGACCACAGACCATTAATCTCTCTGTTCTCACACAAAAATCCATCATCAAAAATGACAAGAATCAGACTAGATTTAAGCGACTACGACTTTACAATAATATATAAAAAAGGGAAAATAAATACCAATGCGGACGCATTGTCCAGAATTGAAATAAACTCATACATACTAAAACAGATGATACCGTTAGAAAACGTCGATAAAGAAAAAAGAACATTAGTTATAACAAGGGCAATGAACAATAAAAAGCGCAATGAGGAAAACATAATAAAAAATAAAGAAAATGAGGAAAACAAGAATAAAAGACGTATAGAAAAGAACGACATGGAAAAATGTGATTCTCCGAAGCCTGATCAACTTCAAATATGGGAATGCATATCCGTTAATGATATAAAAAATATGAAGAAACTGCAGTTTAATACAATTGAAGAAATAAATGAAAAAGATATATATATTGAGAATAATATTGTGCACATAGGTCGTAACGATAATTCATCAAAACCAGTTTTGACTAAGAAGAAATTAAGTACCCAAATTAAAAATAATACAAAGCTAGCAAGATACGGTGAAAATTCAGCGAAACTAGATTCGATACTGAAGAAACTGATATCAAAAATGAATAAAGAGAATATAAAAGAATTAGCACTTGCAAGTGAAGATAAAATATTTAAAAATTACAGTAAAAAAGAATTGATAGAAGCATATGCAAAGATAAAAATAAATAACAAGGATCCTCAACTAAAAATATTAATATATAATAAGCCCAAAAGAATCACAGAAGAAATTCTAAAATACAAACTAATCGACGAATTCCACAATGCCACACATGCAGGGCACTTAGAAATAAGAAAGACAATTATAAAACTAAAACAACGCTACATCTGGAAAAACATGAATAAGATGGTAAAGCAATTTGTAAAATATTGTGACAAATGCAACAAGAACAAGCAAACTAAACACATTAAGGAACCACTTACATTGACAAACACTCCAAGTAACAGTTTTGAAATAGTATCAATTGACACAGTAGGACCTCTTCGAATTTCGAATGAATACAGATATATTTTGACCATACAATGCGAACTAACAAAATTCGTTATTGCACACCCCATGGCGACGAAAGATGCACTAACAACCGCAAAAACAATAGTTGAACACCTAATTCTAAAATTTGGTAAATGCAAAGTACTGAAATCAGACAACGGTACAGAATTTGCAAACGAACTTTTACGTAATATATGTTCACTACTTGAAATTAAACAGACCTTTTCGACACCTTACCACCATGAGACAATTGGGTCATTAGAAAGAAATCATAGAGTCTTAAATGAATTCTCGCTAACATCAGCAACTGATTACGAATGGGATAAATGGATTCCATATTTTACTTTTGCCTACAACACGGCACCCCATATAGACACTGGCTACACGCCATTTGAACTTGTATATGGAAGACTACCATGTTTGCCATCTGAAATATATGACACAAAAGAAACTAAAATATATAATTACGATGATTATGCCATAGAGCTAAAACGTAAATTACAATATTCTTTAAACAGAGCTAAAGAATTAACAATTAGAACAAAAGAGAAAAGAATATTAGAAAATAGATACAACAATAAATTAAACTTAAAGATAGGAGACTTAGTTTTAGTCAAAGTAGGAAATAGGAAAAAGAACCAAAGTCCATATAAAGGACCTTACAAAATAATTAGGAATAATGGTGTAAATACAATAATAGATTACAATGGAAAAGAAAAAGAAATACATAATAATCAATTAAAACCCTATATAGCATTAAGAACTAATGAATAATAAAAACTTATCATTAATAAAAACAAAGTTATATAAGAACTAATATTAAAAACAAATATATATATATAATACATTAATATACATTATAAAATTATTCATAAGTTAACCAAAAATATAGAAAAATTAAAAAAATAAAATACTTTTATAATTTTTCTCTTAAGGGTAAGGGTGTAGTGTACTCCTTAAGCGTACACTGCATACCAACCACTAATATTGATTTCTCAACATACCGTCTCAAATACTGTAGAGTGAATGCCATACAAGTGGCATCAAGTAACAGTCTAGCGACACTATGACTGCATTCTTTCACTTGCACTCAAATATCTGATGACCGTATGTTGACGATAAGAAAACAATAAATAAAAGTAATTAAGAATAAAAATAAATTGAGTGATTCCTAAAATCACTCAATACTAGACAATAAGTTAGATTGTAAGAATAGTATATAAGACATGTAAATTTGTAAATAAAATAGACTTCAATTTTAGAGTTCCAAAACAACACAAGTCACTGTGTTTTTACTTTTTGAAGACTCAAATATTTTGGCAGTTCTTTTGAACGCCTATTTATAAGCTGACCCCCACACAGCTATTAAAATATAGAATTGGGCTATAGGGAACCTTAGTAATACACGTAACATTACATTACATTACATGGCGATCCTGCCAAATTAACACGTTACTTTACATTACAACGTGCCTGATCCTCGCTTTCGTCGTTATTGCATTTTATTTTTACCCATTTCAACATTTTTTTTTCATCCATAGTAAAAAAAGAGCAAAAATATGCTAAAAAAGAGTCAACTTCAAGGGCCTATAAAAACAAAACAAGAGCAAAGATTTCAAAACCCTTTGGGGGTTTTAGTCTACTTATGGTCTACTTTCATATTCCGTTGGAATGGTACGGGATGTTTTTTCTTGTTGCACAGTGTTATATATCGGCCGTTCTACCGAAGACCGGCCAAAAAAAAGGCATTTTTTGACCTCGATCTTGCTATTTCAATTAAATTTAGCATTGGAGCCACTAAAAGATAGGCGTTTTTAGTTTTTCAAATTTCGAAAAATCCACGGTTTTCTGCGTGATTTAGTTTTTTTTTTTTTTGAAAAATGTGAAAAATGAAAAAGTGTGTAAATTTTAATATTCGTATTTTTTGCAATGGTACACTCCCCTATTTGTTTACTGCAAAATTATTTTTTTTTTGCGTTAAAAAGCAATGCATTTTTTATGCAATTTCTTTTTTAAATACACTTTATTTGGCCACTCTCGATTTGAAAAAAATGTGCATATTTGTAAAATATGGAATTTTTACCCTTTTTTTTGGTCCCGGGATTAATCTATTATTAATGAATTCTTGAAAAAAAAAGTTTGCATCATGTTTCTACAAAAAAAAAACAAATTAAATGTGTAGTTTTTAAAAGAGAGACATTTAAACGGCGTCTTTTTAAATTTGATATTTTTTTAATTTTTAAAAATTAAAAAGATTAAATTTAAAAATGTTGAGCTAAGACGCCGTTTAAATGTCTCTCTTTTAAAAACTACACATTTAATTTTTAATATTTTTTTCTTTACATAAAAGACAAACCAATCTGCTTAAATATTAAGTTTTTTTAACACTTTCAACCCCTTGTTTCTTTCTTAATTTTGACGAAATTTGCGCACCCATGTCGATGTGCCGGTTCAAAACGTGTTTAGATAGAAATACAATTTTTAGCACACAGTCCCTTTTGATAAAAAATTTGAGATGGCGATCAATAAAAATTTAAAATCGATCAATATAAATATCAAAAATCAAAAACAAATTATGCAATTTTTTAAAAATTTTCTAAAAGTCCATAAAATGTTAGCATTTAAATGTTTTTTTTTTTTTTGCTCCTCTGATTTTGTGTTGTAAAATAACAAAAAAAAACTCAGTACACGCAGCAAACTGGCCTATTTTAAACTAAACAGCGTATGTGATATGCGAAAAACAGCATTTTGAACAAAATTCACGCTCATTAAACATTTTTTGGTCCAAATACACTACAATCGGTAACTTTAATCGCTGGTAGGGAAATTAACCGTCCTTCCACCAATTCGAAAAAAAAAATTGATACGTCGCATATCCAATGCATTTTTACGCCAGTATTCATAGAACATCTTAATTCAGATTTCAAATATATTTTAGTTAAAACACATTTAAAGCCTAAAAACTGTATTTATAAACAAATATTAGCTTAAAATACCTATTTTAACCCATTAATTTTTAATTTTGAGACAAAACTTTTGTACACTCTCACTTTTTTTCAGAGCATGCTAAATTGTAACAACTCTACTGGCAACTTAAGTTGCCAATGGGCATTAATGGGTTAAGCCTTGTGTAAAAGTTAATATTCGTTTATAAATACAGTTTTAAGGCTATAATTTGTATTTTAACTAAAATGTATTTGAAATGCTGTTTAATATTTTTATGAATACGGCTGTTAGTGTTTAACAGTGTAATCTTTCACCGTTATCCAGAGTAAAAAGCCAATCGGCGCAAAATCGGCTGCGCGCCTCCGATATTTTTTAATTAAATGTGAGCCTGCTAAAGCGGAATTCGTTCATTGAAATTTGTTATTAATTTAATTTTTCATAAAATTTCATTTTATTTATTAAAAATTGTATACACGTCTAATTAAAAAGTTTCATTAAAAATATAAATTCATAAAAATTATGAAGCTTTTTCATAAAGTTTAAGAAATTTCTTATTCAGTTTGTAAAGAAAACTTTATTATTTTAGTGAAAAATGCCATTAAAACTCGTCCAAGAAAATTCTCTCTTTATTTAATATTTCATACAAAATTTTGGTAAATATAAAAGGTTGAGAAAAAAGTATTTAAAATTTTAAAAAGGTCCTTCATAATATTAAATAATTGCTGAATTTACAGAAATTAACCGAAAGAACCATAAATTTTTTTTCATTACATACACTGAGAGAATTGTCTGCATGAGAACAATGTATTTTGTCATTAGATCTATGTAATGTCACTGGAATTCGTTCATTTAAAGTTGTTATTAATTTAATTTTTCATAAAATTTCATTTTATTTATTAAAAATTGTATACACGTCTAATTAAAAAGTTTCATTAAAAATATAAATTCATAAATATTATGAAGCTTTTTCATAAAGTTTAAGAAATTTCTTATTCAGTTTGTAAAGAAAACTTTATTATTTTAGTGAAAAATGCCATTAAAACTCGTCCAAGAAAATTCTCTCTGTGTAAAATTGTTTAATAAATATATTTCTTTTGATTTATTATTAGTTTTTAATATTTTTTTTTTCAAATAAAAATAATTGTTAAGCTCGAGGTCAATTATTTTTATTTGATATAAAGAAAAGGTCAAAAAACATTTACATAATTTTATTTTTTTTTTTCTTTAATTTTTATAAATATTAGTGGCTCAGTTTTTTACGAAAACCTTTTATTAACAAAATATTAAAAATTTTAAATTGGTCCTTCGGACTATTAAATATTATTACTCTTTTTAGACTAAAACTGTAATTTTTAATATTTTTTTTGGTAAAAAAAAATTATTTAAAATTACATTAAAAAAAAAATAATGATAATAGTTATTAAAATTAAAAAATAGTCATAAAGTTTATATAGTAGAGTAAGTCTATTCTACACTCCCGCTCCCTCCCCTCCCCCCACCCTTCCCCCTTCCCACAAACAAACAAGTATATTAATATAACTACAAACCAAATGAATTTAATTGGAAAACAATATTTAAAAAGGTACTAAATAAAGACAAAAAAATAACATATAATTGAAACTTAAACAATATGTTTTATTTAAAAAGCTACACTCAGAAAATTCTTCACGTAACTACATAGCACAGTGTAAGAATTCACCATTTTAGGGATACAAAATTTACAATCTTAGAAAATAATAAAGCTAGACGAATGAAATTTGATAGAAGATGTTATTGGACCAAGATCCAGCTTTGGAGAAAAAAATGGGACAGAACTTGACAACACCACCCACATAATTAAAAAAATTACATAAGATAGTTGCTTGTTTTAAAATGCTGAATGATTAAGGAACCATTAATATGTGCAAAACATTGAAAACTTAACCCTTTACTGCATGGTGTTAACGAATAATTTGAACCTTGTGTATGAATCTAATTCAACATTGTTATCTCAATTATTATTACCATAACAACTAAATTTGAATATATTTTATGGCAAGCATTTCTAAAGTCACGGTAAATTGGGAAATAAATGATTTTTTATAGCAAAAATTGCAATTTTTCATTCGTCCGTAAACTCGAAAAGTCGAAAGCTTTTTTGTGTTGTTAAAAGTAATAAAGTGTAAAAAAAACTGAATTATCATAAATTGACATACTGCATACAGAAGTTTAAAAATTTGTTTCATTATTGTTTTGCTGCATGGCCAAAACAACGAACGTAAAATTAAAACAAAGAAGAGAGCTGCTGTTCGACGTCAAAATGTATAGACGTGAAAAATAGAAAGTCATATTAAAAAAAAAAGTTTTTAAAAGTTTAAAAATTTATTTCATTATTGTTTGGCTGCATGACCAAAACAACGAACGTAAAATGAAAAGAAAAAAGAGAACTGCTGTTCGACGTCAAAGTGTACTCGTATAGACGTGAAGAATATAAAGTCATATTAAAAAAATTTGATGTGGAGCACAAACCAAGAATATTTCGTTTTCGTAAAAACTTAATAACTTTTGTTTTAAATTATATAAAATTGTATAAATGTGTTGTTTTGTTTAAATTATATGCCGCAATTAATGGAAAAAACAAAAACACATATTTATCATGTAGATATTAAGAAAAATTTGTGTAAACCTTATTTATCGTTTTTCTCGAATTCGACTTTTTGGTATATAGGTCAAACCAATAATAAGTTGACGCATCTCAGTCATTCGTGTTGTAAACGGTAACAATCATTTTAACTGTAGTTTTAGTCATTTTACTATGAGGAAATGTAAAATAACTATTTTTGACAGGCATTAAACAAAATAACTAACCAAAAAAAACCGCATCTTAGTAACAGTTGTTTTGCGTAGTTATTTTTGCAACTTCGCAAATAGCTGCAAAATATAATTAAATACATGTCGTATAAGTAAGTTTTATATATTTTTATTGTTATATTTATTTTTTTTTTTTGATTGCGGAGAATTGTAAACAAATTAAAAAATCTCAAAACAATTAATTATATTAAGCCACGTCCACACCAGAGAACGGTTTGAGTACCTTATTTCATGCTTTTGAATGCAATCACAAAAAATGAGTACAATGTTGTCAACCCACATCATTTTAATAAAGCAACAATCGACAGAATTGAGAAAAGTGAGTGTAACGAAAACCATGCATTGCATTGCTTGTCTAGTGCAGGGATTACCATTTCATTGCACAATTGTGCAAACGAAAATTTATCTACCTCACACACATTCTTGTACTCTTTCATTTAGTCGTCGATGAGAATGCGACAAGTGTACATGTTCAGCGGATGCCTTAACATTTTTTTTCATGTTTACACTCAAAAAATATTGTATGATCAAAAATGCTTTTGGTGACATACAATGCCTTTTATGTCATAAAACATTTAAGGAATGTAGGGAATATGTTTTTAAAAGACATTGCGATTGTTTTGATACTAATATAAATAATTTAGTTAGTAGTTTAATAGTTAGTTATTTACTTATTCATTTATTTATTTTTTTATTTAGTTGGTTAGTTATTTATTAATTTACTTATTTATTTATATATTTATTTCTTTATTTTTTATTTATTTAAAAACAAGAACAATTTTTGGTAAATATTTTTTATGGACAAGGTGTTTGCGCCATCGAAATAAAGTGAAATATGTATAAATGAAATGTAAAAATTTTATGCATTTTTTAAGACATATTTCGAAAGTTTGTTCGAATTTTTTTTGTTTGATAACTTTTTAATAATATGTTTGTGTCATTAGATATATCTAAAAAAAATTGTTTCGAAAGTTGTATGTTCTCTATAATATATTTTAGTTTCATTAGGATCTGACGGTCCGCAGAAAGATACTTTCCTTGTAATTTGTATAATTTATTAAGTTGATGAAATTATATATAAAAACATACATATATTTGTGTGACCTTAACCGCACAAAATAACATATAATTATATAATATCATACACTGTTATATTTAAACCATTTTTAATCAAGTGTATTTGATTATCTTAGTTTGTATGAATGTCAGAATGGTGTCAGTTACTAACATTTTTCTATGACTATAATTCTCTCAATTTTTTCCTCTCTCTTACTCACTAACACACTACAGAAAATTTTTTGGTAATGCCTGGTCTAGTGTTAACCTCACTTAACACTCACGAAAACAACGAATACACAACGATTGGTATGAATGGTCTCAATGTTAAATGAATAAAACGTTAACAAATTTTTTTGTGAAACATATTACTGTATTAAGAAAATTAAAAAATTTATACATATTTCATGTTTAATAAAACGAAAAAAAATTATTATTATTGCTAAAGGTCAACGAATACTACGCGAATGTTGTGATTGATTTCATGTTATTCATGTGTCATCGTTTCATTTCATTGCTAGACATGTAACGGCATTATAAAAACGAATGTTAAAAAGGCATTCAATAAAAACAATAAATGGAATAAACAGCAACAGCATATGCTGTTGTTGTTGAATAAAAGCAATGCAAAAGCAATGAATGTATGAATGGACAACAAAAACGAATGGTCTCATTCTGTTCTCTGGTCCACACTAGCCAAAACACGATTTAAGCTCTTTATTCTATTCCAACAGTTCTTTATTATTTACCACTTGGTTTGGCAAAACACGTGTTTTGCAATCGAGTGTGAATGACGTACTAAAAAATGGTCAAACATTTTATGAGGAGTGTTTAACAGAACAACAACCCTTTCCCTATAGTACATTAAATACTTTTTAACATCACGGAATCGACCCATCTAATACAACAATAATTGATATATGTTGTAATATTTTGCTAGTTGCTTATTGTTTTGACAGTAATTTTTACTAATTTTGCAGTTATTTTTTTAATAGTTGATAATAGCAATTTTTAATAATTTTTATGACAAATGTAGCCATTGACTTTTTAATTACATTTGTAGTCATGTTTAGTAATTTCTACCTTCTTCATTCCCTAAGTGTACCAAAATTAAAAAAAATGTTAAAAACTACTGTGTTCAGCAGTTATTTCATTGGTATTTTAAAATATTTTTCATGTTTTAAGTGCATATTTTGCGTTTTTAGCTGCATGTTATAAACGCATATTATCATTTTTTAAGTGCAAGAAACAACTTGCCCTAATTTTTACATTGGAATATTTCAAAATATAAAATAATTTGCAAATTATCATTTGAAGTTAAGATCTTTCATTGGATTAATGAGATTTTTCATTCTATAAGAAAACTTTAAGTAAATGAGTTATATGCTTTAAGAGGTAACATGGAAGGATGAAAATAAAGGATTTGGGTTTAAATAATTTAAATTACTTAATACATAAAACTTACCATTATTATGGTTTGTAGAAGAATCAGCTTTGAAGAGAATTTTGTTGCTCGTTTTCTGTACTGAGTTCAAAAATGGATTGGTGATTATTTGAAGAAAAAAATATAAATCATAATTTTATCACTAGAGCCTATTTTAATTACTTATATATTCACTTTTGCCCATTTTGCGTAATTATTGAGTTTAAACATTGATTACTACATATTTAAAACACTTCACTTATTACACACGCCATTTTTAGTTTTAAGTCACTTTTATACATATTTTTTATTTCAATTATTTTTTATTTGCATGCTTATGTTTCATATGTTTGTTACGATTTGAAGTATCGATAAAGGTTTTATCACAATAATCACAGGCGAAGGGTTTTTCACCATTGTGATTTCTAATATGAACATTTAAAGAACTAAGAAAACTAAAACGTTTATCACATTGTATACATTTAAAGGGCAATTCACCGGTATGGACACGTTCATGTGCTAACTTTTCACCTTTATTACGAAAATTTTTTTCGCAATACTGACATTTAAAGGGTTTTTGCTTTAAATGAACATCTTGATGACGGTTCGAGAGTTAAAAATGTTTTAAAACTAAAAAATATTAAAAAAAGATATATAAATTATCAAATATGAATTAAGATGATTTTTTGTTAACGCATTACCTTTTATCACATTTTTTACATTGATAAGTTTTTCCCTCAATATGTGTATAAAGATGTAAATCTAAATTTTGTTTGTTAACAAATGCACTATCACAAATGACACAAGAATATCTTTTCTTATCTGCAATTTGATATGTACATAAAATTAGTTAAAAAGTTTGTCGTACAAGGAGAGTTCGTTCATGGATATGTGATAAAGAATCAAAAATTAAGAGACCCATTATTATTCTCTATTAAGTTTTGGCGGACCCGTAGTTTTTATTTTTATTAGGAGTAATTTTCACGAAGCACTATATATTTTTTTTACATTACTGTTATGCAAAAATGTTTTCAAATATCTCAGTTTTGAGGCATACTCATATACATAATTTTTTGAAAATCGTGTGTTTTTACTGATTTTTTTTTTATATGTAACTATATACATACATATGTATTATAAATTCGATTTTATTACGTGAATTTCAAAAAGCTTTCTAATGATATATAATAATATGTATATTTAACATAAACGTAATAAAAGCCAAACACATAATTTGCAAGCACTTTGTATCAAAAAATTATTAAATGTCTAAATCAAATTCACCAATACCCCGGTTTGCGTCGCTGCGGTTTGCGTCGTTTCGAAGTTGCGTCGTTTTAAAATTTCTGTGGTTTCGAAGATGCGTTGTTTTTGTTTTAATTTGCGTCGCATGGCTTCGAAGTTGCGTCGTCAGTGCTTCGATTTGCGTCGTTGATCAGTGTTACCATATTGCCAGTTTTAACTGTTTTTTCCAGTTTTTTAGGATGCGTAACAGTTTTCCAGTTTTTCATGAAAAAAACAGTTTTTGTTTAATTTCAGCCTTTTTTTCAGTTTTTCCAGTTTTCAACAGTTTACCTGCTCGATTTACTTTCTTTTACTTGAATTTATAAATTTAATACAAAAGTTGCACAAAATGTTCCAATAAAAAATAATACTATGCATTGAATGCAACTGTGTAGTAAGTTTTAATTCCCTTTTTAGCATTTGTTTGTGTTAAAATTTTGTGGAATCAAACAAAATGAAAATCAAATTTAATCAAAAAATGTATAACTGATATTTTTATGTAATTAAGTACGATCTCAAAATGTGATGAATTATTTTGTTTTGTTTATATTTTTTAAATATAAATATGTTTTTTTATATTATTTTTTTTTTTTTTACTTTAAACAAGTACACAGAAAAAAAACATATTAGGCCTATTGTTAATTAAAATGTAGTTTTATAACAGAGCACAACTTGTGATCTGTAATAACATAATTTTTTTTTATTAGTATAATTAAAAGTTAGTCTACAACAAAAAATATTTTTTTTGTGTATATAAAATGCTTTATGTTATGTGTTTAATGTTTTTTATGTTGTTTTATGTTTAAATAAAATGCAATTGAATTCAAAATGCACATATTAACTGTTTTTTCTACTGTTTTTTATTTAAAAAAAAACAGTTTTTTCTTAAAAAAAAACAGTTTTTTCTTACAGTTTTTTGAAAAAAATACATGGCAACACTGTCGTTGATATAAAAATGTGTATACAAAGCTAAAACAAAAAAGGGGATTTCCCGTTTATATTTCAGTTTGAGTAGCATGGCTTCGAAGTTGCGTCGTAGGTGCTTTGATTTGCGTCGTTAATATGAAAATGTTTGTACAAAATTAAAATTTAAAAAGGGGATTTCCCGTTTAAGTTTACTTCAAATATGTATGTGAAGGTGGTCTGTTGGTTGCAAGCTAAATGTCATTTAGTAGAGTTGGGATTAATCGTTCATTTTGGTGACTCGGTCAGTATCGTTCAATTCGAGTCAGTGAACTAGTTCGTTCAAATCGTTCTTTTTTCCTTTGACTTGTGACTGATCTGCATGTTGTGAACTGTGTCGTTCGTTTGACAATTATTACGCACTATTCATGTTTTACGAGTTTTTTTTACAAATTTTACTGTACATAGACAAAAAGTGTTAGAAAATTGCAACTTTTCTAACAAAAATTTATTTATTTTGTGTAAAAAAACATTTTATTTGTATGACTATAATTGCTTTTCCTAATTTGAAACAACAGTACTACTATTTCATAAAAAAAAATAATTGCTCTTACAAGCAGTTTTAATTGAAAGAGATGCAATTGTTCTGTGAATAAAAAGAACGAAATGAACGATTGAACCAAGATATATTTATAAGGTAGCTTTAGTAGCCAAGCTGTTTATCTTCCTCTTACCTGGTTTTGACATTTCTTACATGGTTTTGACAGTACAAAGACTATCTTGAGTATTTTGAAATGTCAAAACCCTGTTGTTTTTGTATTGTTTGTAGTTGTTTGTTGTAGTTGTTGTTTTAGTAAGACTATCTATATGAATAGCGGTAATCACTCTTGATAGAAAACTTATTCTTAGAGGAAACATTATCGATTTCTTTTTCGTTAAAGAGTGAGCGTCTTTTTTAGCAAGTTTGTTTTCAACACTGTCAGCTGATCTTTGTTTACATTTGTTCTAGGCTGAACACGTTTTTCACCAAATGTAATTAAAAGTTAAATAAGCAAAATGCCAAAAACATCAGAAAAAATTAAAATAATTAAATTTATAGTGGAAAATGCAATCACACAAATAGATTTTATATAGAATAGATTTTATATAGAATAACACAAATAGATTTATAATTCACAATTTATTTAAAAAATATGAAATTATCTTGTGACGCTTAAAATCAGTTGTTCTTCTGTCAAAAAAAGTTTTTCTTGTTTTCTACTACAACTTACTCAAGGTTTGAGTCAAAGAAATTTCCTATCAAGAAAAGGAGAATCGAAGAAAACGAGAAAAAACAAATCCCATACATTTTGTTGTTGTATCTGTCAAAAGTTTTCTTCTTTTCTCGTTTTCTTCGATTCTTCTTTACTTTTCTATCAAGAGTGATTACCGCTAATATATCTTGGATTGAACGAAATGAACGATGGAACGACAAGAACGAATATTGGTGAACAAGTCATATCGATGAATTGAGTGAGTCGTTCAATTGAACTAGTTCGTTCATGAACGACACAACTCTACTTCAAAACTTGCATTTATGAATTTCTTCAGAATTTAAAATTTTTTGAAAAGTTTTCCTGAGGTTTTCGGTGAACCGGAGAAGTTTTTACAAATTTAGAGAAATAATTTGCGGTGGTCAGTGTTCCCAGCAAAAAATAACCCGCATTTGGTAAGTAGTAACAATATTTGTATGCTTAAAAAAAAGCGCTTCACCGCCTTGCACACAATATAGCAATTAAGGAAGGCATTCTGTTGTGCTTCCCAAAAGGCCTTCTTTGAAGCAGTTAATAATGCTTACAATGAAGCAGTAAAGAATGCATACCATGAAGCATTAATGTTGTCAACATACATGAAAGAAGCGCTTTTCACCTGCTTCAAAGGGACATACAAAGTGGGAAACCACGAACAAAAATCATGCCTTTTAGATTTTTTTGGAAGCGCTTCGTAATTAAATAATGCCTTCCGGAAGTGCTTCTGGGTAAGCACTATTTTTTACTGGGTTGTCATATACGGTGATTTCTCTACAAACGTGGCGACGGTTTTTTAAATGGCGACGGGTGATTTTTATGGCAATTTTAAATGACATTTACACCTAAATGCGAATCACACGTTTTGCCAAAAAAGTGGAAAATAATAAAGGATTTCCGAAATAGAATAAAGAGTTTAAGCCACATGTACAATAGATAGCAAAACACGCATTTAAGATCTCTATTTTATTCCAACCGTTTTTTTATTCTTTTCCACTTGTTTTAGAAAAACGCATGTTTTGCTATGTAATCTGAATGCCGTATTAAATACGTGTTTTGGCAAAACAAGTCTTTAGCATTCAAGTGTGGATCATTCTCAATTCAGTTTTTTTCCAATTTGAAGTTTTTGACATTTTTTATCACTGTTTATTAATAGCAATAAAAGAGGAAGCTTATCAGACAAACGATCTAAAGAATTGTCATATAAATGATTCTTCGAAATTCTCTTTCAAAAAACCTAAGAGTTTCGTAAAAATGTGTTAACAGTGGTACTTTTAAATAAAAAAAATTTTAAAAACTACTGCTATTAACAGTTATTTTTTCGGTATTTTGTCAAATGTCTTTTAATAATTTTTTTTTTTTTTCAATTAAAATTAAAATTTTGCATTTCCTACATCGTACTTAAAATTCAAAGCCAAAATTCCAAACGTTACTCCAGTTATAACGTTTTTCTCCAATTTGTATTATTTGCAAACTATGTCCTCAGGAAATTAAGAAGGTAGAAATGACTAAAAATTACATTTCACATTACTACAAATGTAGTCAAAAAGGCGATGACTGTATTGGTCATAAAAATTACTAATCAGGTATTCGTTTTTAACTATTGATAAAAAACTACAATAGTAGTAAAAACGACCATCGAATCGGTCAAAAACAACTAACCTTAAATGAATGCATAAACCATAAAACGAGAAACCAAACAATAAAAACAATGAACATAAAATGACTACATAAGTTGTTAAAACTACTGTTTTAACAGTTATTTTTTCGGTATTTTAAAAATATTTTTTTATTAAAAAAATTATTTTTTTCTTTTAATTACAATAAAAGGTTGTATTTCCTACATCATTTTTAAAATGCAAAGTTAAAATTCCAAACGGTATTCCAGTAATGATGTTTTTAATGCATTGGAGATACAAAGTAATTTTCTAATTATTATTTGCAAACTATGAACATGTCAATAATAACAACCCGATGAAAAAAGTTTCTATATACTCATATACAACTTGATATCATTATACATGTAGCAATATATTACGACATATGCATGTTCATATCTTATACTTAGTTTATGCTTTTATAATAGGTCACACGGTATTCGATCAGGATACCTTTAACGAACATCCTACTAACTTAAAGCGAATAGACGGATTATTATGAAATTTGCCTGAAATAATGTATTTAGTATTATTAATAAAGCGTTTCTGTTTCAAAAGCATGTATCGAAGTTAAGCTGTGTTTTCGTTAAATTTCACTTTTTCAGAAATGCGAAAATCGCCCAAAATATTTATTTTTTTTGAATTCAAATTATTTAAATTATATCTTAGTAAGTTAAATACAGCTTTTGCTTAAGCTTACTCCTATTCGTGCAATAGTTTTCGATATAAACTCTAAACCTATTTTGGCAAGTATCGCCTAAAGTAGGCGACAAAAAAATTGTAGAAGAACTTTTTTTTTTATTTTGCATACAAAATTCATTGCAAAAACGCGTAGGATCGGAGTTAAACTGTTAAATTTAAACTCACCGTTTATTAAAAAAAAAAATATAAAAATGTTTGTTATATTTAATTTATTAAGTTTTAAATATAAAAATAAATAAAATAATTAATTAATTGATTAATTTAATAAATTCTCGATAAATAACACTTAATACAAACAACTTAACAACATCACTGGCAATTGAAATATTAACTACCATCATCAATTCCAAAAATTTTATTCGAATATTTTCAATTCTCTGGTAATTTTTTTAATCTTATTATCTAATGTTTTATCTTCGTATTCGCAAATATAATGATGTCTGGTCGTACATTCTTGTCCAAAATAATTATAACTGTGCTTAGCCGAATTATACGACAATCTCAAACATCTACCCTGACCGGGAATTTCGACCGTATTATTTAAAATGTCTTCATTATTCGCATTCTTCTTATCGTCTTTTTCATCAACATCTATAGTATTCGATTCGGTATCTTTATTAGCGGCGGCACCTTCTTTATGTGACATAGCAATTGAAGTTAAATTCATATTGGGATTAACGGGTTTAGCTGAATTGGACCAAATCCATAAAAGACCGGGATTCAGACCACCTAACCAATAATCACGACCACGATGATTTGGTTGATTTAATAAATAGGCCATAATTTCTTCATTTTCGGATACCTTTTCAAATTCTGCCAAATGAGAATTTAATGCTTTACATGCTGAATTAGCTGTCTTCCAATTGACTGCCTGGTGGCTATTAATATAATAGCAATTATCGCTGATACGAGTAAAATTCGTGGGACAAGGATCACGTACTAAAACAAAAATAAAATTTAAACATTAAAGGATTTCCAGTTTAAAATGTATGCCATAGATTTACCTTCAGTTTGTTGTTTATTGCCGGCCATTAGATAATATATCAATTGTTCAGATCTTCGTACTCTACTTTCCAAATAATCAACTCGATAGACTAATTTTTCTATGGCACCTAAAAGATATAAATCATTTTCTGAAACAGCCCTAAAAGTTTGTGGTGCATTATGTATAGCATGTTGTTGTTGTTGCTGGGGCAAATGAACAGGTCTCATTTGTTGTTGATGTTGCTGTTGCTGTATGGGAGATCCCGGTGATGTTGGTATATTTCCTGTTGGTCTAATTATGCCACCTTCTCCTCCTCCTCCTCCGCCACCACCACCACCCAAACCAAATAATTGCTGTAGAAATCCTGTTTGTTGATGTTGTGACATTTGATTTGTCATTGGACGAAATTGTGGATTAACTACTTGTTGTGGGGGCCTTTTGTGAGGTTCCAATTCTACTCCAGCTTCTCCTATGCGTTTATTTATAAAAATATTTGGTCTCTTATAAGCTGACGAATGATAGTTTATTGGTGGCTGTGGATTGGAGGGATTTGGGCCCATTCCAGGATTAATCATCATTTGATATGGTGGTCCTCCTCCTGGTCCAGAAATTTCGCTTAAGTACGGCAGATCTTTAGAAACGCGACTACTAGGACTTTGGCTAAAATGAAAGTAAATTAAAATGAAAATGAAATAAAAAGTTTTTTTTAAAATAACGATTACTGTTTACTACACGAATAACAGACATGTTCGTTTATTAGGCTGCTGCTTAAAAAACAAAATGATGAATTTTGCACGGGACAACCCTGGCATAGTGGATAAAATTGGATTACAGCTTATACACTCAGGGAACTTCTGCTTTAAAAATATGTAGTTGTTTGGGTTGTAATAGAGTTTCTTTATTTTTAATGTAAATGTCAATCATTTGCAGAACAAATTAAATTTTTTACTAAACTTGTGGTTCATTTCAAAAAACAAACCACATCAAATGACTGTTTTATGAGTTTACATTCATTTTTTACAATTGTTTTTGTTATTTAAAAAAATAACAAAAAACTACAAGTAAATAGTAATTTTTTGAACATTAAAAGACAAATGACAATGTTAGTTGAATTTACTGAAATGTAAGCCGTCCTTTCTTTAAGTGGAATTTCATTTGTTTTTAACTATATTTGCAGTGGTCTTTATCTACATAGTATTCTAAGTGTAGTTTTAAACGAATTTTAAAAAATTAAACTGACTAAATTCTAGATCGATTCCTCATGTAAAAGTAATTTATTTTGTGTTCTTAATAAATCGTCAAAATCAGCGAATTTAAAATTTTTTTTGATATTTCTGCTTTAAAATTTTTAGAAATTGTCGGATATAAACAGAATGTATATCAATCTAAAGATAATTACATTACATTTTAAGCCTCAAAATTACATTGTCCCATTAGCTACTAACTGGGACTTTAACTGACACATTTGATGTTGTGTCCCATATAAATTTTCAATTTAACTGTTTGTTAAATTTTAACTCGGCATTCAGTAATCGGGTTTATGTAGGATGTAGATTTTTTTTTTGTAATCGAAAGAAAAAAAATATTATTAAAATATATTTTTAAAATATCGAAAAAACTGTTAAACAAAATAGTTTTTACAATTTTTTCAAAATTTTTATAAAAAAATAGTCAGACATTGTTTGTTGTTGTGTTTTTCAACAGTTAAAAATAACTTAATTTTGAGCTGTTTTAACGGTAATTACCTTGTTCGCATTTTTAACGACATTTACAGTAGATTCTCTTCATCACTTTTTCACGGTTTTTGCATCAATAAAAAAGATGGCGATATTTTCCAATTCCTTCCACTTGCACGCGGTGCCCAAAAACGCGTATTTAGGGTCACTTTTCCTACAGAGCAAAAAAGCTGTTATTATAAGAAATTTGAACTCGACATACGACTCTACGCCCGTTTTTAAAGTGCACCATTTAGGCAATAGAGTGTTCGGAAAAAATTTTTTAAATTTTCAAAGTATTTTTTATAACGTATTTTTTATAACACTTAATCACAAAGCATTCTTAGCTTAGGAAAATGGTTCAAACATTTGGGCTTTATGGTAACCCAGTAAAAAGTAAATAAATATACAAAATATTGTCTTTACTAAAATGTAATATTTTATCAGGGATGGCAGACAATATCGCTAAAATACCGTTATCGATTCAAAACCCTTTAAATTGACTATCGTTATCCCTAAAATGCCCATACCGAAATAATTGAAATACCGTTACCGATATAACTAAAATACCGTTATCGCTAATATACCGTTACGAAATAATTGAAATAGCGTTATTCTTAAAATACCGTTACCGAAATAATCTGACAATAGCAGAAAAAAGAATCTCTGTAAATAGATATAGTTTCCCAAAGTTTGATTATAAACTAGCCAGTAGTGTCCGACCGAGTATTTGGATTCTGCTTCGGTGCTCGGCCAAAAAAGTGATGTTTGGCCAAGTTGGGCTTTCTTGGCCGAACACAGAGTATTTGAAGAAATCGAGTACATTTTCAGATTAAATTCTTCAATTTCAAATACAAACACACGAATTTGTATTAAAAGACGTCGTCATGAGTTCAATCATTAATTAATATTTTTTAAGGAAAAAAAATAAATTAGCTTTTTTTATACCCTCCATCCCATAGTGCAGGAGGGTATATATCACTTTGTCAAATGTTTGTAATTCTTTTAAAAAAAATCTGGGACCCCATAAACTATATATATTCTTGATCAGCATGAATAGAGAAGTCGAAATAGCCATGTCCGTCTGTCCGTCTGTCCGTCTGTCTGTGTTAATACAAAATACTCCGCTAATACAGAAGAGGTGTTGCTAATTTTCAGTCAAATTGTTTGTTGATATCATGAGCAGTTTGGTAGTGAAAATGATCAAAATCGGTTAACGCGTTCAAAAGTTATGAGTGAAAATGTGGGAATACCTCTTAAAATTTTGAATCAAATTTTAAAATATTCTATTTATTTCATCATACATACGTACATTCAATGCTTATACACAAGAATATACGCAATCAGGGATGGCAGTCAATATCTCTTAAATACTGTCTCCGATTCAAACCCCTTATAACTGACTATCGTTTTCCCAAAAATACAGTTACCGAAATAATTGAAATACCGTTATCCGTAAAATACCGTTACCGATATAATTAAAATATCAATATCTTAAAATACCGTAACCGAAATAATTGAAATACCATTATCAAGATCTGAAAAAAAACTTCTTTAAATATACATATATATTTTCCCAAAGTATGATCATAAACTAGAAAATCATTAAGACTCGGGCATAATGGGGCCAAAAATTGTAGTTTGCATTAACATTACCTGAATAGCTAAAATAACGTTACCCTTAAAATGCCGTTAAAAAATAACTGAAAAATCTTTTATCTAAAATAAAGTTACCGAAATAACTAAAGTGTAACGTTATTTTGTATCTAAAATACCGTTAACGCAATAAATAAAACACCGTTAGCGCTAAAAACCCGCAACCGAAATAACTGAAATCTAGTTACCTCTGAAATACCGTTACCGAAATAAAAGAAAATAGCGTTAACCAAACCAATAACCACATAGAATCTGTTACCATCCGTGGTCATAATCAACACGCACAAAAAACCCACAAAATATTGTTGTTGTTTTTTTGTTAAATGGTATGTATGCATGGATGTATGTATGTTTAGTAGCAATCGCATGCAGTGTTGCCAGGTTTGACGATTTATCGTCATTTTGACGATATTTAATACCCAAAATAACTAAATGATGATTTTATGATTTTTGCTGCCAACAAAATTACGAATTTTTGCCAAAAGTTTAATATATCACCAAAGCATATTTATTTGTCACTGGATCTATTTTTCGATTTATATTATTATCGATTAATATTATTTGAAAAAATACCACATTCATCCTTTTTTGTGTCTCGAAAACACTCTAAACCAGTCATAACCACGCCATAGACTCGCGAGTAAGTCAATAATCGTATTTTTTTACACAGACACGGTCGGCAATTCACATGTATACAACAACTTTGTTCGTTTCAAAACATTAGTCTATCATCAGTCTCTGCTCAAGCTTTGTGAAAGCAACACCACGCACGCTTGTTTGGAATTGTTTTTGTTTTTTTTTTTTTTTCGTAATCAACACAAAAGCACACAGAGCAACAATGTTTAATAATTCTTGGGAACTGATGTTTTCTTTTTTTGAAAATCGTGAAAAGAAGCCGCAATGTTATATTTGTTTGAAGCAATTAGCAAATGCAACAAATTTAATATAAGGCGGCATTACTTGTCATGCCATATTAATTATGAAAAATACAAAGATGATGAAAGGCAAAAATTGCTTGATGAAATGAAAGTCAAAGTCCCCAGTAAATTTGTAAAACAGCCAAATCACATTGAAAAAGATGGTGATAGCGAAATATTAAAAGCCTCTTACGTTGTTGCACTTGCGGTGGCAAAGCAATGTCGCCCATATGAAGACGGCATTTTTATAAAACATGTTTTGCAAGACGTTTTAAAATGCTTTGCCAAAGTTGGGGAAGATACGGCTGAGCTTGTAGAAGCGATTCCATTATCTGGCAGAACTATTATTACTATTTTATATTTATATATATTTATTTTATATATATTTTATTACTATTTATATATATATATTGTAACACAGTGTACAATTCGGCAGCGACCGCAGCTTCTGTTTGCGACCGCACACAAGCACATAATATCATTGTGTGCGTGCGCTCGGGGCTTGGTTAACACTGCTCTAAACGCATAAAATATTTTCTTTTTTAATTTTTGGAAAAACTTAATTTTATTACACTTTTGTTTGATTTATGTGATGTATAGTATAAACATATGTGTCGTAATGTAAATGGGTATTTAATAATTATTTCATTATGTATGTCTCCGCAAGCGTGTTTGTAAAACTAATGCTCCATCCCATAGTGCGGAGGGTATACACACTTTGTAAAAGTAGTTGTAGTTCTTTTAAAAAAAAATCTGGGAAAAAACCACAAAATATTGTTGTTGTTTTTTGTTTTGTAATACAGGGTGGCTGATAAATGTCACTACAAATGAAAACGTAATAACTTTTTTTCTGAGTTATTAATCGGTTCGATTTATTTTTTTTTTTTGGTTTCATTGATTCGTCTTTCAATTTAAGGAAATGAACGAATGGGGTAATGAAACTAACATTTTGATTGTGCGCCACTGCAATGCTTTGGGGGCTGGCATTTCCGCATAAACAAACTTAACGGGCACATTAGGCGGCACTCCTCCGAGCAGATTGGGCTCGTAAATTATTTTGTCAATCGTGGAACAATCATTAGGACGCCTTTTAATCGAAATTTCTCAGTTCGAATATAAGAAACAATTGTTGCCATAGTTGCTGCAATACAAGTCAATTCTAGAGTTTCGACATGGAATATTTTTGCTCATATATTTATCACCAGACAGTCAATACGGACAGTTCTGCTTAAGGATTTTCATTTCTCTCCTTTAAAAAAAATCAAACAACAAGCAATTGAACGCAGTAGACTTGCCCCTTAGCTTGGAATTTTCTCTGTAATTTGCACGGAATTTCGCTTGCATTTGATGTCATCAGGCGTGTTAGTCATTTTAAATAAATTGTTTCTTAAAAGCCATTAAAAATACTTATTAAAAATGTATGGCTTTTCAAATGTAAAAACAAAGAAATAAAAATAAAAAAGTTATTTAAATTTCTTATTGTAACAATATGCATCAGCCACCCTGTATGTATGTATGTATGTATGAAGGTTTTTATAACTGGTATGTATGCAGGCACGTAGCTAGGGGGGGGGGGGCTTGGGGGCTAGAGCCCCCCTCCCCCCGTAATGATTTGACATATTTAAAAACTTAATACAATTCGTTAGAAAGGAACAATGTTATTGATAAATTTAATATGAAAATAATTATTTTTGACTTGGATCAAATAGGAAATAGTTTTATATGATTCGAATCTTAAAATTTCGTTACAAAACATCGCCTGCAAATGGGCGGCTTTCATTGTTAGAGTTGATTTTCGACAAAAAGCAATAAATAAAATCTTTTCATAAGAGATTTCGAAGTCTTTGACTTAAAATATAATCAAAAAATTGTTTGAGACAATGCAAACTAAACAGAAAAAACTAAAATTGAGTTTTAATTAAAATATTTGTTGATTCAGCAAAAGTTTAACTAAATTCGGTCGTGTTGATGCAATTGTAGTAACAACTAAAATAATTTCTATCTATTTAATTAATATTATTTTCAATTACATATAGTTTTATTCACATCTATTAAAAATTTAATTGAATATTGTTTACTATTGGGAAAAATTAGACCATTTGAAAAATCGCAAAATTTGAAAAAAAAAATTGCCAAAACAATCCTCAAAATTGCAGAAATTTAAAAAACTCCCAAAATAAACGCCAAAATTCACAAAAATATTTAAAAAAAAAATGTCCAAAATTAAAGAAACGCGAATTTTCAACTTTAAACGATTTTTTTTAATTTTGGCGACTTTTTAAAATTTTTGCATTTGTTTCAATGTTGTTCAACGTTATAAAAACTGAGAATTTTTTTTATACCAAATTCATTTTCAATTAAACAGTTAATTGAAAGTAAGTTTGAAATCGAACAAAAGTTTAATTGATTTTTTTTTTGACAATGATTTTTTCTCTGTATTTTGACATAATCTTTTAAAATGGAGCTACCACTAAGACTCAAAATTAAGTTTACTTGTGCCGTAAAAGTCGTTACTTTACTTACAGTGCAATCTTTTTGGTAAATTTGGTTTGCTACGCACGCATCTGGTAACATAGTTTTCAGTATTTTATATTTTATATATTTTACGATATATATTTCGATATCTCATATTTTTTTAATTTTTTGAAACAAATTTAAGCCTCAAACTTTGATCGATATGCATAACATGTTAACGTGGTCCAATGGGACTCAAATTTTCTCAATTTATTTTTAGACTAAATGTAAACAAATTTTTATCGGCGCTCCTTGAAATGCGACATTTTAAAATCAAGCAGCTAAACCAGTAATAACGATGTAGTTTTTTTTTAGACATTTTAAAGGGTTTTTATTTAAAAAATTGATTAAAGACAATTTGAAAAGCGTTTGAAATTGTCCAAAATATAAATCAAAGTGAATTGGAAATACGAAATAAATAAGACCTAGGCGATGGAAATAAGACCTAGGCGATGTCAGGTATATTTTTAAATTTTCCAATTTTATATTTTTTCTTTATTATTTCTTTCAGACTACAATCACGCTTGCTTGTAAAATTTACGATTTTTTTAATACAATACATGAAGACGGATATATGAAAAAGGGGAAAAAATAGTGAATAATTTGTTAAAATAATTCAAATGAGTGGCAGCCGGGGTCCACGACATAGTGTCAAAATGGTTTTCAAAATGTGTGTTTTCTCGAGGATTTGAACGCTGTTTTTAAATAAGTCTAAATTTCCTAAACTTGTTTAAAGTCATACAAAAATGTGTTAATTTTCACCACCAATTTTAAAAATAGATACGTTTTTCATATATTTTTGCTGCTTTATCACCTATCCGAATTTAATTTCAAAGGAAACCCATCGGTAAAGCTTCCTTATAAGTGGCAGGCAAATTATATAGGGTATTTGCTTTTAATTTGTTTTTGGACGGTTATAATTCTTTAATTTCCCGAGTTAAAACGTTTGCATAAAATAATACATTATTTTATATGCACTTATAAGGTTTTGTCTGCCAGTGCATTTAACCGGACATAATTATATAAATTTTCTATATAAAATTAATTTCGTAGAAAAAATTTAATATGATGTCATATATAGTTGCGTATAATTGTATATTGCATTTCGAATACGCTAAAACTAATCCAATTAATAATTACGTTATACCTAGACATTGCAAAATAATATATATTTTGATATTATATCATATTTTAAAAAACACAATTTTATTTTAGATAAAATTGTATATTACCCCATGCAGAGTCACACTAGAAAATTTGTCAATTATATTTTGGATGTAAATGTGTATTACATCAATACAATTAATTGCATCATTTTGTGTATAATTTTATACACAAAATTTACCCCAATTTTTGTCTTTTGAATTGATTTCTTTCTGGTTCTTAACCCTAAAAAAAGAATTTGTTTGATTTGTTACATTATGAGTTCTTAATTTAGTCTAAGATTTTTTTCAATCTAAAACTCTAAATTTAGTTTCAACGGTTTTTCCGTCTTTGTTATTCAATGGTTAATAAATACCACAAAATCTTCATTTATATTTTTTTATTTTTGAATATAATAAAATTTCCAAATGCTATGGAATTTGTTACAAATTATAAAGTTGTAAACCTTTTGCAAGTGGCTAAAGTCTAAAAGGATTAATAGATATTTTGGATTTTCATGAAGTTTTAAAATCAAAAACCGGACACAACTATAGCTTATTTTGTATATTTCAGTATCAGTTCACATATAAATTTATACCGCTGTATAAAATCGTATTAAATTGTATCGCGTCATTATTCGGATGTTATTTAATCTGATATTATCAAATTAAAACTATACTAATGCAAATATAATTATTATGCCCATTTCTCGGATAAAACTTTATTAAGACTCATATTAAATTTCGTATGATTATATAAAGCATCATATTAATTTTAATCGGGTTATTAGAAGTTGAAACTTTTTTACTTTTTTTTACATTTATCAAGTTTTAGCTACCCTAGACGTATATTAGCACATAAAAATATAAAGTAACGCAATTTTATTTTTCGTGGTTTTCAAAAAGTTTTCCGCATAATCCTTTTTTTATTTAATTAAACTAAAAATTAATATTTAGCTAAAAATTTAACGTAATTAGACAATAACGATGCATATCCAACTTAAAGTACACAAACATTTTCAAATTTGTGATCAAACAGATTAAAGCGTTGTTTCGCAATATAGACATCAAAATTCGCAAAATAATGAACACAATAAGTAATAAATGAAAAAATGCATTTTAAGGAAATGCACTTTATGCAGGAGGTTTTTGTTTCAAAATGAAATCAGAAAGCTATTTCTATTATTAATACATGATTGCCCATTACGTGTAGGTAAAAATTTAGCAAAAATTTAGCAAACAAAAGAAAAAGCTGTTACTTTAGTGTGCAAAAAAAAATATATAATCAAAAAAAAAATCGAAAAGCCCCCCCGAAACAAATTTCTAGCTACGTGCCTGTATGTATGTATGTATGCATTAGAAGCAATCACATGCAGTGTTGCCAGGATTGACGATTTATAGTCATTTTGACGATATTTAATACCCAAAATAACTAAATGACTATTGGACGATTTTTGCTTCCAAAAAATTTACGAATTTTTGACAAAAGTTTAATATGTCAGCAAAACATGTTAATTTGTCACCGGATCAATTTTTTAATTTATATAATTTGAAAAAAATACCAGTTTCTTTAATTTTTTGTGTCACGAAAACACTCTAAACACATACAGTATTTTCTTTTTTAATTTTTTGACAAACTTAATATTATCACACTTTCCGTTTGACTTATGTGATGTATAGTATAAACACGTGTGTTGTAATGTAAACTTGTATTTAATAATTATTTCATTATGTATGTCTCAGCAAGCGCATTTTTTTAAATCTTTTTTTTTAAGCCGTGTATGTTTTTTAAACCCTAAATTCACTTAACCTAATTCACTAAAACACTAATTTCCCTCTGAAATTCAATAACAATAAAAATTGCAATATGGATCTTTGTTATAAAGAATTCATTTTATTTAAATTGTTTGTCTCGTCAACAAGACTCCGTACAAATGATGTCTGATATAACGGACTTCTTATATCCACAGATTTCATAAATACTTCAATTAGCATTTCCCTTTAATTCTGTCCAATTCGACTGTATATATGTAACTGAAACGATT
Organism: Delia radicum; assembly: GCA_021234595.1. Classification (NCBI taxonomy): domain Eukaryota; kingdom Metazoa; phylum Arthropoda; class Insecta; order Diptera; family Anthomyiidae; genus Delia; species Delia radicum. The sequence goes on from CM037851.1 coordinate 99,549,094, forward strand.
GCCAATTAAACTATGTTAATGTAGTATTTACAAAACAGTTCAAAAGTTTCTACGTAATCACCTTCTTGGACCCCTAAATGCTTTTTTAAAAGTCCATGTGAAAAAAGCATAACTTTGCTTAAAATGTAATATTAAATTCCTGTCAGTGCATGCAAACGATTTCTCAACTCTTTCCACAGTTTTTATCAATTCTGTAAATTGTCACTACTGATTTTAAAACCAACTATTATTTCAAAAAAAAAAAAATGATTCATTGAGAACAAACCTGCAGAATAACTTTGAACATTGATTTGTGTTTCAGTGAAAAATAAGATGAAAAACATTTAAAGTTTTTATTAATATTATTAAAATATAATATTCCTAGCATGTTTAGATCAAATCGGTATGTTTTTCGCTAAAATTAAAGTATTTTAGTATTTAATACAATTCATTTTCCTTACATTGCTAAAAGCCTATTTTGTGGCTTTTTTCTACTAAAATCACGGGTTTTGTTTTATAGAAAAATAATTATTTCAGTGCTACATTATATGTAAATATTTCATGTACGGATAATATTATTTTCTACAAATATTGATTACTTTGAGACATCGATTTGTGCTTTTCCCCTATTTCAAGTGTTATAAGCAAACTGCATTTAATTATTGCAATAAACTGAGTTTATTTTTGACCACATAACCCTCGTTAATCGAGTGTTAGATTTTTTTCTACTAAATTCGTTTCATTTACAAAACAAAAGTTTTTTTTCTATTTTTTTTTTATAAACTTCCTTCACAATTTAAATGGAGGAGCCAGTTATTCTTCCAATTAGGTCCTTTCTCAATTACAATTAGATATTAAATTAAATTACTAATTCACAATATTTATTTTATTTATTAATTAATAATCACATAATTACAAATTATATAAATATTACCCTAACCGAGCACTAGCTACTATGGCCTTCGGCGCGTTGTAGCGAAAACAGACCAGTGCCTCTGGTGGGAATCGAACCCACGACCCCCGGACTGATAAGCCAGCACGCTACCAACTAGCCTACCGGGGCGCACAATTCACAATATATTTATTATTTTTAAAACAATTTTTTTCTTATTACTGTCCCTTTAAACCTATCCTTTCCATCAATTGCAATTGGATTCTTAAAAGAATATTAATTGGATTTTAACTCCCAATTCAAATATATATTTAATATCATAGAAATTAAACATAGCGATTTCAGCGCCTGAATATCGACGATTTTTTTATAGCAAAGACACAAACCATATATATTGAATTGTGTAAATCTTTATCTGTATTTATATACAGTGCAGTTCGCTTTTAACGATAATTGATACATTTTTTTCTTCACCCCAAATACATTAATTAATCATATTTTATTTTACTTATAAAAACAACATTGTTATTGTTATTTTAACAAGGAATATAGATATATATATATATACATTATTTGCACTTGCACTGGTTAATTCAAACAATGAGATGGAGGGTATCCAAAAATTCGGCACAGCCGAATTTAATCTTTTTTATACCAAATTCGGCACATCGGACTTTAATGCTTCCACTTGTTTTATTTTGGGTTGGTTTTTAATATTTCTAAAAAATAATTTATAATTTATATTATTATTTATTTTTATTCAAATATTGTTTATTACTGCATGTTTCCCATTTTCAAATATAAATAGTGAATATCTGAAGTTTCACTTTGAAACACTTTATTTATATTATTATTATTCCTCATTTTTAAGTACCGGATTTAGTTTTGGATTTATAAATCAGAATATTCGAACTCGATGTTTGTTTCGCAAAAACTTGGATGTTTAGTTATTTTAGGTATAAAAATCGTCAAAATGACGATAAATTGTCAAACCTGGCAACACTGAGTACGACGAAAAACTGCACTCAAAAAAAAGTTGGTAAAGTCAGCACAAAATTTTGCTGAGTCAGCAACGTTTAGTCAGGAGGATGCTTGCAAACAAATTGCTAATGTCAGCAAAATATTAGAAGATTCAGTAAAAGTTTTGCTAACACTTAGTTGATTAAAAAATCCTTCCTAAAAGATAAACATTTTTTGCTGAATATAAGAAGATGAAAAAAAGAATTGTAAAAAAACTTGTAGAAAAAATATAAACTATAGTTAATTTACTTGCTGGAAATCTTAAAAAAAAAATTTAGATTCTTTTAAAAATAATTAAAAATACGATACAAAATATAAAAATGTTCATACTCCCACATTGACGACATGAATTAATTTAATATCTGAAAACATATATAAATAATTATATAAAGCATAAACAAAATTATCTTTCAACTACTTACATTAATGGATATCTAAATATATACAACAATTTTTTTGCAATAAGAAAAGGAAACATATAAAATTATCTAAGATGTGTGTTCTTGTCTTTCGCTTTAGTCTGTCTACCTGAACGTATATTTCTTTGCACTTTATGCCGGGTCTGTTTAGTCTGTGATATAAGTGTGGGTTCTCACGATTTCAGAAACGAATTTTATTTTAAAATTCCATTAAATGTGGCTCCCTCCAGATCTCTTTTAGACCTCCTTGGAGTCTAAAATAGCAAATTAACCTACTCAAAAAACAGAAATTTTCTCACGAATTAAAATTTTTCGATTTTCCTTCCTATTCTAAAATATATAGAATACCTTCGGATTTCCTTATTATACCCTCCATCCCATAGTGCAGGAGGGTATATTCACTTTGTCAAATGTTTGTAATTCTTTTAAAAAAATTATGGGACCCCATAAACTATATATATTCTTGATCAGCATGAATAGAGAAGTCGATATAGCCATGTTCGTCTGTCCGTCCGTCTGTCTGTGGAAACACAAAATACTCCGACAATACAGAAGAGGTACTGCTAATTTTCAGTCAAATTGTTTGTTGATATCATGAGCAGTTTTCTAGTGAAAATGATCAAACTCGGTTAACGCGTTCAAAAGTTATGAGTGAAAATGTGGGAAGACCTCTAAAAATTTTGAAGCAAATTTTAAATTATACTATTTATTTCATCATACATACTTACATACGTACATTCAATGCTTATACACAAGAATATACGCAAGCAGGGATGGCTGTCAATATCGCTGAAATACCGTCCCCGATTCTAACACCTTTTAACTGACAATCGTTATCGCTTAAATGCCGTTACCGATATTCTTGAAATACTGTTATCCGTAAAATACCGTTACCTTAAAATACCGTTACCGAAATAATCTAACAAGATCTGAACAAAAAAACTTCTGTAAATAGATATATTTTCCCAAAGTATGATCATAAACTAGACAGTCATTTAAACACGGGCATAATGCGGTTAAAAATTGTGGTGTGCATTAACATTACCTGAATAACTAAAATAACGTTATCCTTAAAATGGCGTTACCAAAATAATTGAAAAATCTTTTTCCCTAAAATAAAGTTACCGAAATATCTAAAATATCGTTACCGCTAAAATACCGTTAGCGAAATAAATAAAATACCGTTAACGCTAAAATACCGTTAACGCTAAAATCCCATTACCGAAATAACTGAAGTATCGTTACCTATAAAATACCGTTACCGAAATAAAAGAAAATAGCGTTACTACGGCCAATAACCACATAGAATCGGTTACCATCCATGGTCATGATCAACACTTAAAAACAAAAAAAAAACCCACAAAATATTGTTGTTGTTTTTTTGTTTTGTTTTGTAACACAGTATGTATGTACGTATGGATTAGTAGCAATCGCATGCAGAGTTGCCAGGTTTGACGATTTGTCGTCATTTTGATGATATTTAATACCCAAAATAACTAAATGACTATTTGACGACTTTTGCTTCCAAAATGACGATTTTTTTACAATAATTTAATATGTCAGCAAGATCTACTTATTTATCATTCTCGTAAAATCGCCGGCTCGATTATTAAATTTATATTATTTCGTTAAAAATTGAAAGCAAAAACATTGTTTTTTGATCGATAGCTATGATGTGAAATACAATTTTGCAAAAATGCAAATCCTAGAATTGAATAAAACTTAATCCAAACCGCATTTATTTTTTTATAAATTCATTACGGGTTTAGCTTAATTTAGTTTCTGTGTTTATATGTTTAGAACATTTTTTTAATTTTTTTTATTTTTTATAAAATTTAATTGGAGTTAGATTTAAATAAAAATAAAAAAATTTTCATGTTAAAACACAAGGCATGGACTTTTTTTGCGAAACAAACAGATCTCTAGCCCGAATATATTTCATGTTGAAAGATGATATATATACAACTTTAAATGAAACAAAATAAATCCAAAAATAAATCCGGTGCTTAAAAAGAGGCCTAATAATATAAATAAAGTGAAAAAATTTAATAATTAAAAAATATAACATTAAGTTTGTTCGATAACACAAAAATTCGTACAAGTGTTTACTGGAAGGTGTTCGTTTAGACAAATACGCAGTAAAAACTGGTAAAAAAGAGAGAGTAAAGTGACAGTTTGATGCCAAAGAACTTACAAGTTTTTACTGGATACATTTTTGCCAGTGAGAATTTGTAAGATGAAAAAAACATATGACTACAAAAATATGCTTGTATTTTTAGTAAACAAAAACAAAAACAAAAATTAAATTAAATTTTAATTGTTTATGGATTGAAAGTGAAAATTATTAAATAATTAACTATGGAAGAAGTTAAAAAACATTTAAATTATTTTTGGTCGATTATTTCAATTAACTTTTTCCTTTTCCATAATGACCAGTTGATTTTTTTTTAATATTTAAAACAAGCTATTTTATCTAATTTAATAATTCCTACAAATTTTCTGTTCGTTTACTTTTTGTAAATTTGTCTTACTATTTGTAATTTTGTTACTGAGTAGTTTTTACTGAACTTTACAGGAAAAGTAATCGAACAGACTTATTGTTAAAGAATTTCCAAATTTTGTAAAAGAATTTAAGATTTAAAAAGTTGTGTTACTGAAATGTTGTTCACAGAATTATGTAGATATAAGTGATTAACAGTTCATGTGGTAAAATTTGTTTGATTTAAAGTTGTATTTATTTGATCTTTCAACATTATATTTTTGTTATTTTGTTAATTAATAATCATATAATTACAAGTTATATACTATTACCCTAACCGAGCACTAGCTACTATGGCCTTCGGCGCGTTGTAGCGAAAACAGATCAATGCCTCTGGTGGGAATCGAACCCACGACCCCCGCACTGATAAGCCAGCACGCTACCAACTAGCCTACTGGGGCACACTGTTTCAACATTTTATAAATATGAATATAGTTGTAAAATATAATGATTTTCGAAGTTTAAACCAAAGCGAAGTGTCAAAATCGTGTTATATTACAACGATAACACGTTAACATTTGAAATGTGAATAACATTATTGTATTTTATTTTTTATTAAAACTTTATCCCTCTTCTAACAAATATATTTTATTTTGACGATTTTTCAAAATATGATGACGATTTTGACGATTTTTTCTAGAAAATTTGTCGTTTTTATGCTCTGCAAACCTGGCAACACTGGTTATGGATGCAAATGTGAGAAGCCCTCGAAAAATTGTTAAGCTAATTTATAAAGTATTCTTTTGTTTTCCAGATACCAGGCTTGCCATATACCTTTTTTTGTTAACCCCAACAAATCAAAAAATCACCAATTAGGAAAAAGGTAGAACAAAATAGTTTAGTTAAAATTCTTTATTTATTTGTTGCCAGACACATTAATCGTTATCAGATCAAAAAAATATCCGCATACTTCATCTTAAAATCTTTTGATTATATGCATTTTTTTCCTTAAAAACCCTAATTTTTATTTGATACATACAAAAATAATCTAAATTAAAGTATTGATGTGTAAAAACCAATCGAATTTTGGGAAAATTTCTTAGGGTTCTTAATCTAGGAGTCGTAAACGTGAATTGCACAAGCAACTAAGCTGAAAAACAATAATTTTAAATACCAGTTACTTTAATTTTTTGTGTCTCGAAAACACCCTAAACATTCGAAAGATTTTCTTTTATAATTTTTGACAAACTTAGTTTTATCACACTTTCCGTTTTACTTATGTGATGTATAGTATAAACACATGTGTTGTAAACGGGTATTTAATAATTATTTCATTATGTATGTCTCCGCAAGCGTATTTTTGTTCACTTAAATTTATCTAACATTTTGATTATTCGAAACTGTTTTGATGCGTTTGTATTCATTGCATCTCTTTTAACGATCCAAAAATATAATTTAATAATCCTTATTTCTTTCATTATTATATAGGCAAAGAAACGATTTTTATATACAAAACAACAGGCGAATTTTACAACAGTTTTTTTTTAACATCATAAGGAACTTTAAATATATATATATTTTTCACGGCAGGTTCTTCTTTAGGTAATCAGAAAAACCATTTCACCTTTGAAGACCCACTGTTATAAGCATGCACAATTTCAGATTCATTTTAGTAAACTTTAATTAAACATTTTTTTCTTCTGACACATCCCAAGTACATTAATCAGTCATATTTTGATTTACTTACAAAAAGAACATTATTTTTGTTATTTTTACAAAGAATATAGATATTTATATTGTTTGCACTTTCCCTGGTTAATGAAAACACCGAGATGGAGGGTATCCAAAAATTCGGCACAGCCGAATTTAATCTTTTTTATACCAAATTCGGCACATCGGACTTTAATGCTTCCACTTGTTTTAGATTTAGCCTCATTTTCACAATATCGCGTTGGCCTCATTTTCATAATATCGCGTTGTTGTTTTCCATAAAAATTTCAAATTTGTTAAATATATGTTGTGTTATTCTATTCGGCTACGGCTTCTGCAAAAAAATGTGAGTACGGTCGGACACCATTCGCCAGTTATTGGAATTCGGGCAAAATGGGGCTAAACATTTTGTGTGCATTAACATTACCTGTGTTACTAAAATAACATTACCCTTAATCGACCGTCACCGAAATAACTAAAAAACCGTTATCCTTAAAATAACGTTACCGAAATAATCGTAATCGCTTAAAACCCGTTATCGAAATAACTAAAATCTCGTTATCCCTAAAATACCGTTTCCGAAATAAAAGAATATACCGTTACCCTACTGATACCCGCCTTGAATCGGTTACCATTAAGGCCTTCAAAATCGTATGAAGAAACTAGACGTAGTGAGATTTGTGCTATTCACGGCTGGATCGTTGTGTATGGACAATACTTATATATCTTCCAAATTTCAGGGAAATCGAATGACGTTCTAAGATCGCTAAAAACGTAAAGTTTTTCCAACATTTTGTATGGAAATTTAAAGGGTGTTTTTTATAGAGGTATTTAACTTTGAAATGGAATAAAACAAAGATGAAATTTTTAAATTGACATGAAATTTACCTTATTCGAAAGATAATCTTCTGGCATTACAATTTAAATATGACTTCTGGCATATGCCGTTTTTTAGCAGAGAGGAAATTCTACAGAGTAAAAGTTTTATAATATAAGACGACAAAAAATTAAAAAAATTTAATCCACATTATCGCGAAAACCGTTATTTTAATTAAAAATTACAATTATGAAAATTGTAATTATCGCCAAAATATTTTATAGATTTGATATATCGTGAGCTATTTTATTAATTTTAATATTAATCATTGTTAAAAATTTTAAATTTTTATTAACATATAGGCCTGGGTTCTATATTCCACTACGAAGTGAAAGTGGAATCGTTTTTTAATTCCACATTATCGTTTTTTTCACGACGATGGATTGCCTTCCAATCAGCCCAAGCCTTTTTCCAACCAGTTGCATCGTTTTTTGGAGGTCCTAAGCTGTTTAATGTACTTGCTAAGTCCTTCCACAACTGGTCTTCAACTGTTTTGTCGCCCCTCTTAAAACCTTTGGCCAAACCAGATTTTTTTTCCATGAATGTTAAAAATGGGGCCTATTGTTTCGGATTCATGTGTTTTCCCGTAAAAAATACAACACTTTTTCAGTTAAATACACGTATATTAACAACATATCACATTTACTTACATTGTTTGATTTTTTTTTTACGTTTAATATTCAAAATAATTTTATATTCTAAAAAGTTTGGTTTTTCACTCAGTTAACTAATACCGTTTTACAATTACTTTTTTTGTAGTGTTTTATAGAACACATCAAATCACTTGAATTCCACTAGAAACAAAATGAAAATGTTCAGCGATTTTTGGTTATTTACACTTAAATATGTCGGCACATTGATTGGACCATATATTTTATTGATTAAGAACTTTTTAACGGGCTGCGATATATCGAAAATGTTTGTAGCATTTTTCATAGGTCAAAATACATTTTCATTGTGTGTGTTAAAAAAATACTTTTATTATCTTTTACAAAATTTATACCATAATAACTTTTTAGGGGATCGCGATATACCGATTTTTTTTTCATTATTCTCAGTCTGGAAAACATTCTTATTGTGTGTGATTGAAAACAATATTTTTAAAATCGAATCGTAGAATCGAATGATGAGTTTAAATTTCTTATAAATACAGCTCTTTTTGGTGTGTAGGAAAAGGGACCAGAAGTACGCTCGCATGTAGAAGGAGTTGGAATTTAAAAAAAAGTAATAACGCCATTTTTTTATTGATGCAAAAACCGCAAAGAAGTAATGATATTCCAAAATCTAATTTTATAATATCTATAGTTTGCAAATAAAAATTAAAAAATTTCGTATTATCTCTAAAACCGTAGTGCAATGAGAGAATTGCACTAGACTTGAGAGATTTATTCACTGAAAAAGTAATTTCCATATCGCTACTTGGTGAAAAGTTGTATAGTGGTTGACAAGAGAAACCAACGTTTTCCGATTTTTAAACTTTCGCAGTTTTTTTTCACACGTTTTTTGCGCCATTAAAAGGAATCTAGTTTTGAGAACAGTATTTGAAAAATGGTGTAATTTTATATAGCTTGAGATATACCAAGTTGATGTCAGCGCACCAATAATGCGATAATAACATTAGAAATTAGCTAGCGTATTGCGTGAACTGAGTTACTTTGTATACAGTAACTCCTAGTCAAAAAGGCATTTTAAAAATTTTAAACGAACTTTTTAAAAATTTATCAAAATTCAATTATTTTGTTTCGCATCTTTTTATAACAAAAAACATGCCTTGTTACCATAGTTAGGTGTCTAGAGTGAATCCTTACGACGGACTTAATGGGTAAAGTGCAAAAAAGTTAAATTTTGTTCATTAATAGCGTTTACAGCGGCAGTTTTTACCAAACACATTTCGCTTTGTGACAACTAAAGCGCGGAATCAATTCCGCCAAAACGTACATCAAATAAAAGATTTTAATAAGCTTAATACTACAATCGAAAATGCAGCAAAAAATTCTAAGGACTTTAAATTTTTTGAAGCAAACACAATTTCATAACCTCAAACCTTAAACTTAGAATACTATGTAAGTAAAGACCACTGCAAATGTAGTTAAAAACAAATGAAATTTTACTCAAAAAAAGGATGACTTACATTTCAGTAAATTAAACTAACATTGTCATGTAGTAAAAATGAACCACATATGTTAGTAAAAAATAAACAAACATTTATATTTTTAAATAACAAAAACCGACAGTAAAAAATGAATGTAAAATCATAAAATAGTGGTTTGTTTTTTTAAATAAACAACAAGGTTAATAAAAAATTTACAAATGACTGACATTTACATTAAAAATAAAGAAACTGTATTACAACCCAAACAACAACATATTTTTAAAGCAGAAGTTCCCTGAGTGGACATTAAATTTTTAATTTTGCAAATTTAAAAGTATTTAATATGATTTCTTGCAAACAAGTAACCCTAAAACAAACTAAATATCATTAAACCTGCAAAAGATTCGTGTTTTCCAAAATAATTGTGGTTTTCTTTTTAACTCCTACTATTTGCCAAAATCTTTTTTTAGTGTATTTTTATATTTTGTGGTGGTGTAATATATATTTTAAAATGTGATAAATGCAATGAAATCTACAAATTGATGTTGATTTTATTTAATATAATCAAAAATTGTAATATTAAAACATTTTTAATTTGTTTGAAACTAAAAACCATCATAATTTTTGCGCCGTTGAAGATAAATGATTAACGCGAATGAATTTAGCATGCTTAAACATCGGATAATATACACACAAATGGTTGTTCATGATATACAAATTTTTTTTTGAAAATTTTTTACCTCAAAGTGTCGTAAATTTTTGAATTTCCCCATATATTCAATTAAAATTAAAATATATCGCACATCTAGTGACTCAACTCAAAATTAAATTTTTTCGTGTTTATATGCGTATATGCGTAATTTGTTGTTGTTAACTGTTGCTAAAAAGCAGTTATGTTTCAATTGATATAAAGTTGCAAATATTTTTTTTTCGATTTCTGAAAAATGAAAAATTTTGAGTTAAGTCACTTTTGAATTAGGTGTGCGATATGTTCTTGTAGTAATATACGTATGCGTATTATTAACATTGATATTATTAATAATACGTATACGTACTCTGGAAGAAGACCTCACAACCTAAAACTTATCGTGTCAAGTTTTAAAGTAAAGTCTACCTAACTCTATCAATCATTTCTTTTAATTAAAATAACAATGAGGCGGCATCTAAATTCCGTTTCAACGAATCTTCAAAGTAATAAAATTTTCTCTTATACATACATTTAATTTTAAACACACATATTTTATTTTACCTTAAAACATAATTCTCTAGAAATTGCGACCACACCATACCCGCTGAATCTTCAAATAATTCGCGTGCTTCCAACAATGATTCATTCGTATATTTTATAGTTGTTGAATCGGCTGGTGTCGCTGTCGCTGTTAATGGCAATTGGTTTTTATTGTCTTCTTCATTTACATTATTACATAATGCAAAATTAGCTAAATTTACAAATAAAATAACACAATACCACGATACCATAATAGCAGTATGATGACAGTTGATTGACATTGTACTACTCGTCTTATATGGTCTTAAGAACCGTAAATTTCTAAACACTTTCAATTTCATTTAAAATTAAACATTTACAAAATTTCTTTATATTTTGTTGTTGGTTATTTTCGAGAAATTTTTAAAATCAATTAACAACCAGTTAATATAATGATGTTTAAATGAGATAATGTTGAAAATTTATTTAAAAATAAATAACCGCTGCTACAAAAATTGTATGTCTTTCTTCAAGTTTAGTTAAATTATGACTGTTTTGGAATGTCTTAATAAATAACCAATTCAGACGTCTACTGAACGTATTACGTTTACAAATTATTAATAAATTAGTTGTTTAAGTGCGTTTTTTTAATTTTCCGTTTGTTTTATATGTTGTTCATTTCTTCACTGTTTTGAGTTAACTGCACGCATGCGCATTATTTTCAAGTCAATAGAGTGGCTGGTAGTGTCTAGCTTATGGGTTATACACTCAGGGAAAAAAGTTTCATTATATTAATGATATTGTCATTGATATTGTCATCATATATACGAAGTTTTCATAAATATGATAAAAACTGAAAGTGAAGTTGAGAGGTTTACAACTCAACAAAAATTTATACTTTTTGTTTAAAAAACTTTCAGATGATGATCTACGAGATAAATAGAAATATCGAAAAATAAATAAAGGATTGTGTTAAAAATTTAAAAATTGAAATTAAAAACTTGGTGTTTTTAATTATTTTTATAATTTCTATATAAAAACTTTTCAACAACACCTAAACTTTAGCCAAACTAAAATCCACTCAAATATGATAAAAAGTTTCATAAAAATTAATGACAAATTATTACATAGACCTTCATCATTTCATAAAAAAGTTTCATAAACGTTTGATTTTTTTTTTATTTAAAAGTTAAAAATTATTTTAATTTTTAAAACCCAAAAACTAATAGAAATTATTTGAAATTCTAAAAACATCAATTAAATGTAGGTTGTTGTTTTCTTAATTTAAAGTAGAATTGTTTTCAATATAATATGACATGTTTATGAAATATTTATGAAACGTTTCATACTATTTATGAAACATTTCATAAAAATTAATAAAACTTTCATAAAAAATTTATAATTTGGATAAAAATTTATGAAATTGCTTCATCCTGTTTATGAAATATTCAACCCTCTAACGGGTAAGGCTGCCTCAGGGCAGTCTTTATAAAATTAGATAGAAAACTAAATTTTCTAAATATTTTGGGAAAAAACATTTTCGTGTGCCGTCCACGGTTTGGAAGCGAGAAAGCTTCAAAATCAAAATTTCGTACAATTTCAAAAACCAATTACTTAAAAAAAAAATTGTTTAATAGTGAATTTTATCGTTGATCTATAAATAGAAATCGTTCGTGGTAAATTTCATTCTAACTCAACACACAGAGTAATGTGGAATTTAACGTTACCCCAATTTCTTTAACGTGTGAGTTAAATAGAAAATATTTACGATTAACACTAAATGGCACGAAGAATGTTGATGAAGACCGTAGTGGGTCAGAAAATGCATTCCATTCATGCTAGTGTCTAATAACTTTTTCTGTGTTTTTTTTTCTAATAGTCAAAGTAAATTATCATATAAAAACTATAATTTTTCTGTTAATTTAGAGAAAAATTTGTAATGATCTAAAACCGAACAAAAAAAATTGTTTTCAAAAATCTAAAAAACCAATTTAAGTTGACTAAAAACTCTTTATAATAAAATATAGGTAAGAATGAAGCTTTATCTTTAATAATAAATCCTTACTTTAGTCCAAGGATTCACAGGATTTTTTCAGGACTCCTCTAAAGGACATCGTCTTAACTTATAAACTAATAGACGGATTTTTATGAAATTTTGCAGAAAGAAGACATTAAGTATTAATAGCAAAGCGTTGAAGATTGAACAATATACATTGAAGTTTATATACTTTCTCGCCTAATTTCGCTTTTTCCAAAAAGCGAAAATCGCGATTTCTTCTTAAATAGGAGCAGAAACAAAATAGTTTTCGAGTAGTTATTAGTATTTTTTGTCCAAAACTTCTTTTTTATATGCTTTAGTTTCCAAAATGGACCCTAAAATATTTTGGCTCATATCGCCTAAATTAGGCAACGATTACCAAATTTGTTAAAGAACTTATTATTTGTTTTTTGCGTGGAGCACTTGGTATGAATTTCGTTGAAAAACATCGTTTGCCAGTTAGAGGTTTAATAACTAATCTATGAAGCATTTCATAAAAAGTTATGAAATTTCATCATATGAAATATTTCTTAAATATGAAGAGGCCTGTCATCAATTTTTCCTTTTATGAAACAACTTTATCATATTTATGAAGTGTTACATTGGACTAAAATCAATGAAGTTTTCATAACTATGATGAAGCTTTTTTCCTGAGTGTACTGGTGGTGTTGATGCTAAAATTTAAACTTTCTCCAGCTGGTTTTATTAAACATGCACATTCATATTGTTTGTTTTTTTTTTTTTTATAAAGCCCTTTTTGAAAGCCATTTCTTTGACGAATTATATTTATTCAAATTTAAATCTTTGGTCGTGTGCAACCTTGATTTGAAAGTAAATCTTTTTAAATATTCGAGTGCCGATATAGTTGTTATATGTTTTATTGTTCAGCCAAGTTTGGTTTTCAATAATAAAGACCCTGACTATTGTATACTTTGCAATTATTCCATTATCTTCCCACATTTTGAGTGTCAATTTACTTACACATCGCTTTGAGTGACAAAAATTATACGTTTATGAAGTGTTTATTACCATTTTATACAAATACTGGCCTATAAGTTTGTATTTAAAGCATTTAAAAACTGGTACCATGAGTATTTTAAAAATTTCATTGAAATGTGTTGTGACGCATTTTTGGTTTTAGGGGATTTCCCAATAATTCGTCAAAAATCTTTTAACATTTTTAAGTCTTGCAATGACTTGCGGTTAAATTATCTTAAAAAATAACCAAATTTTTAATACTTTTGAGTCATCTCCGTTGCTTTCAAAGAGTGAATTTTAGAGGACGCAAAATAATGAAAATTTTCATTAAACTAATAAAACTACTCTTCACAAAGTAAAGGAAAAATTTCTTAAAATTAAAGAAAACCTTGATACTTTTTATAAAACTAGTTTTTTAACCAAACTTTTTCATCAGGTTAACGAAACTTTTAAAATTTTATGAAAACTTGCATACGTTTAATTAAAAGTTTCAATGGACGAGTTTCAGTGCAACTCCAAAGAAATCTCTCAGTGTAGGGAGAAAAAAAGGTGTCAAAAATCGATTACGTTTCGTTTTATTAATTTCTTTGACTTTCTTTCAAAGAAACTATAAAAAATTTATTATAATGAAAGAAATTTTTCACCCTTTGACAACCAAACTTAAACTGCTGACATTTTTTGCGGATTCATGCTCATTGACCCTAAATTTGTAAAGAAAAGTGTCGTCAGAAATATTTATTTGCAACTCCTTCACGAAAATTAGATTTTGGGATATCATCACTTTTTTACGCTTTTTGCATCAATAAAAAATTTTGTTTTTTTTTTTTTTAATTTCAACTTTTTCTTTTGCCCTCGGTTTCCAAAAAAGCTGATTTAGGGTTCCTTTTCTTACAGCGCAAAAGGAGCTGTATTTATATGAAATTTGAAGTTAACATTCGATTCTACGCCAAAAATGATTAAAACATTTTTTTTTACAGTTTTTAACGTACACCATTTAGGCAAAAGAATGGTCGAAAAACTCTCTTTTTGCAAAAACGTTTAAAAATATTTTTTTTAATCACGCTCAATAAAAATGTATTCCTGACTGAGAAAAATTATACAACAATTTTCAATATATCGCGACCCGCTTAAAAGTTATTAAGGTATCAATTTTGTAAAAAATCACAAATATATTTAACACACAATGAAAATTTATTTTGAGCTAAGAAAAATGCTGCAAACATTTTCGATGCATTGCTGTCCGTTAAAAATTTGTAAATCGAGATCTTATATTCAATACCCTCTATGAACCAATTTCTTGAAAATCACTTTTTGATGGAAAACTGTTCACTGATGACAGCTACATCTCTAACAAAAATTCAGCGAGAATTGTTTTATTATTTAGTTGTTATATGTTGAAAAAAAATTTAAGAAACCGTTTAAACTTGAATAACATAGCAAAAAATATAATTTGTTTTACTGTGTCATACCCTCTAAAAGCCAAAAATATTTGAACTTATCAATTGCTACACTTAGGAAATTATGTTGGTAAAGACGACTGCAATTGTAGTCAAAAACAAATGAAATTTAATTTAAAAAAAGGACGACTTACATTTCATTAAATTCAACTAACATTGTCATTTGTTTTTTAATGTAGTAAAAAATAAACCAAAATTTTTTTTTTTTTATTTTTTTAAATAACAAAAAACTACTGTAAAAAATGAATGTAAAATCATAAAACAGTCATTTGATGTGAGTTGATTTTTTAAATGAACTACAAGGTTAGTTAAAAATTTTATTTGTTCTACAAATTACTTACATTTACACTAAAAATAATGAAACTGTATTACAACCCAAACAACTACATATTTTTAAAGCAGAAGTTCCCTGAGTGTATATATGGCAATTTAATTAAATATTTGTTTAGAAACAAATTTAATTCAAATCAAATCTTTAATTAAATATTTTAGGTTGATACAATTTTCTGTGTACCCTCTATCAAGGTATAAGAGTTTGGGCATAAATCAGTTTTTTCCTCTCCTGAAAAAAAAAAATATGTTTTGGTTCATAGGGGGTATTGAATATAAGGTCTTGAAATACAATATTCAAAAAGCTTAATATCTTTTCACTGGGTTACGATAAAGCGAACATTTTGCCACCAATTTTATAAAAGTTTTTTGATTGAGTATTATAAAAAATAATTTATAAGTTTTTTGAAAAAAAAAATTCTTCTGCCTAAATGGTGTACTTTAAAAACGACAAAAAAATATTTTTTAATCATTTTGGTTTAGAATCATATAAATAAAGCACTGTTTTCTCTGTAGAAAAAGGGGCTCCGAGCGCATGTGGAACTAGTTGCAATTAAAAAATAATTTACCGCCATTTTTTTATTGATGCAAAAACATTTTAAAAAGTTGTGCTATTATCGTTTTTTCTTGAAATACGCGAAATCTGTTCAACTTAAACGCGGTTGTGCCTTTGAAGATTGATACAATCGTAAGTCTAATTTCTTTACAATTTTGGCGATATATTGATTTTAGTTCAGTTTAACAAAAAAATTGCTCTGAACTTCAAAAAGGTTTACGCTGGAACTTTTTAATACAAACTGTGTAATACACTAAACATTATATAATTGTCACTTGCTTAAATGTCAGTATGCTTTAATTGTAGCCCCCCTTTAAGGGTCTAACAAATTGATTCATGTAGTACTTTAATTGTCACCTTGCCTTAAAACTTAAAAAATATAAATTAAAAAATGTTGTACGTCTTTTCAAAAAAGTAAAAGAAAAAAAAAATTATATGAAAAAATTGATTCCTAGTATGCTTTAATTGTCTGAAAATTCTATAAGTCTTGTTTAAAAAAAATGAACTAGGTGCAATACATGATTTTGGGACTCAATTCTGAGAATTGCACTTGAAAGTAGCCCTAAAAATAAGAACTTCTGCATCATTCGTTTTGTCAAGTTGACTACAGTAATAATTTAATGGCCATACGAATTTTTTGGCTCAAGGCGGATTTTTAGCACTTTTTTTATATTTTAACACTGTTATATCTCAGTATACTGTACGGAATATCTCTTTTGTGTCTGAAGCAAAATTGTAGATATTGAATAGGAGAAAAAAAAAACGCGGAACAATCCTACCCGAAAAAAAAACAAATCCACAAATATGCCGTTTTTTTTTTTCTTTATAAACTTTATTTTGCATGAAAATAAAATTCGATTTATATAACTCTATTTTAAAAAATAACTAAATATTTAGTTATGTTAACGGTAATTACCTTTGTCGCCTTTTTAACTGTATTTACAATTTACAATAGTTTTAAAGAAACACATTAAATTTTTTGTACTTTATATGGAGTCGTATGAAAGTCTTTTAGCTGTAAAAAATAGTTTTATTCACAAACTTGACAGATGATTCGAAAAAAGCTTTAAAACCATTAATAAAATAATATTTATTTTGCTCCTTGCAATAAAGATTCAATAATGTCAAAATTTAAGACATTATTTTATCAACAAAACAATTTTGAACTGGGTCTCAAAATTAAATTCCAATAAACGACGCACAAACTCCATGGAAACCACTGCGAAAATTTAAATATCGGAAAAAAAATCTTCTCTACAACTTTTACAGAAATGATCAATTGGAATTTCGATTTTCTATTTTCAATTTGAATTGTAAATGATATTTTTTAATTATTTTTAATTGATATGTTTTAAATTTCATATTAATTTCAAATGGAAATTCTGAATTTCAATTGATGTTTTTTAATTTTAAATAAAAATTTCTTATTTCAATTTATATTTTCTCAATTCCAATTGTTATTTTCTGACTTTAAATTGCAAAAGGTGTATAAGGCACAGTTATATAATAAAAACCCAGTTAAATCTTATTTTTTTATAAAACTATGATCATTACAGCGTTTCACTAAATCCATTTTTTATTTTTGCATCTCTTAAAGCGGAATATAAATGCTTATGGCTCAAAAGATTTTTTAAAGTTTTTTCAGATTTTTTTTGATGGAATTTTGTGCTAAAATGTATTTTGTGCAAAAAATAAGGTAATGAAACCAAAAATTAAATTTTCTATTGCGCTTTGTTTTTACAAAACAAGAAATACGCCTTTAAAAATAGAGGAAAAATCTATTAAAAATTAGTTAAAATGACGTTTTATGAAATTTTCGAACCACAAAACTATTACTATTCGTATGCAAAAAGATTTTTTTTCAATATCTTTCACACAACAAATGTTATGGCCTTTTGTATGATGTCGCAACCCATAATAATTTCGATATTTCAAAGCTCCAGGGTTGCCACAGTTTGCAAAACAAAAAAAATCATTTTGGAAATATGCATTCATTGCCACTTAGTTTTATCAAAAGTTTTATCAAAATCGGAGACTATGTTTTATCAAAGGTAATTTTTAACAAATTTTTAGAAGTATTAGCAAGAAATTTTACTAATTTTTTTCTATTATTGTACTCAAGACTTCCAGCCTACCAAAAAAAATATATTTGAGGTACAAATTCTTAGTTAAAGGGTTTCAATTTCAAAGCCTTATTGGGTCTGTGAATTTTATAAATAGTCAAAAATAGTTTAAAGAGGTGTTTTCGTATCTATACTACCTTTTAATTATCAAAAAAATCCTTAAGACTTCCTTTGTGTGTTTTTGTTTATATATTTTTTCTTTATAAATGGATTTTTTTTAACAAATATTGAAAATTCTCTCTTTTTCAAACATCTCTTTTAACTCTCTTATACCTTTACTATTTCAAACATCTCTCTCTCTCTCTCTCTCGCTACTCTCTCCGGCGCTCTCATAATAACTATTACACAAAATATTGTTGTTTTTAATATATTTTTTAGTTACTATTATTAAAATAATTTATAATGATTTTTTTTTTTTGAAAATAAATAGCATTATGGTGGTTTTTGTTTTTGTTTTTTTAATTAATTAAAAAAGATGAAATTAAAAATTAAAATTGTTTTAAAATATGTACGAGTATAAATTATGAGTTTTTCCAAAAAATGTTTATTAACCATATTTGGTGGCAATTTCAATTCACATTTAAAACTTTTGCTGCATTATAGTGCATACACTTTACATTACAATGGCTATTCCTGCAACAATTTGGATTAATTTTTTTTTTTTAAACTTTTGGAATAGCAACGAGTGTAGGCATTTAGGTGCATGGTTTCTTATGATGATGATGGTGTTGTTTTTGAGTTTTTTTATTATATATTTTTTTTTACAAGATGGAAAACATATTCAAATTAAAAAGAGACCAACAATTTAATAACCAGCCAATTCGGCGAATGTGGAGTCCATTTCGTCGGCCAAAGACTTGTATCTGTCCTTGTTGATACCCAATTCGTCTATAAGAAACGGAAGAGAAAAATTTAAAAAAAAAACCTTATTAATAAATTGCAATTAATTATAAATTATTACACAAAACATATAAAAGAAAAGAGTGTAGTAGTGCTTAAAAAATGTGTTTTTAAAAAAAAAAAATTATTAATACAATTAATGCAGATAATTTCTGTCAGTGCATTGTAACGTACAAAAATAACATACACTTGAAGAAAATTTACCATGAATAACTTATGAGTCCCATACATAATCGTTTTTTATAAACTTTTTTAAAAATGAGAATTAGGATTTTTTAAGGGAAGGACAGTTTTAGAAACGTAAAACAATTATATGGATTTAATGGAAGGGTTGTATTAAAGTAGAATTTGGTCTATACAGCGCCTTTAAGACCCCTTTATTTTAAGTTTTTTCTGATGACCAGAAAAATCTAAACTTTTACCTAAAGATTTTTTGATGATTTGCTTTTGAATTTTGTGTTAAGTAAAATGTGTATTTTTTCAAGCAGTTTGTCATTTTTTCGATGTTTATTTGATTTGTTTGATTGAAATTATTTAATTTTATAAAATTATGACAAATACGAAATTTTATTTTTTTATTTAAAAAAAACGAACTGATTTTTGAAAGAAATTACAAACGACTAATCCAAGATATATTTATATAGGTAGTCTTAATAGCCCAGCTGTTATCTTCCTCTTACCTGGTTTTGACATTTCTTACATGGTTTTGACAGTACAAAGACTGTATCTTGAGTATTTTGAAATGTCAAAACCCTGTTGTTTTTGTATTGTTTGTAGTTGTTTGTTGTAGTTGTTGCTCTAGTAAGACTACTTATATAAATATATCTTGCGACTAATCTAAAATTATTTGACAAAAAATTATTTGACAAAGTTTCATTTACAGAGTTTCCTACAATATTCCCCTCCAGTGAAGGACTTACGAAGAATTAAAGTGATATTCTCATGTTACATAAGATTCAGGAAAAATCATTTGAAACATAAACCGGTTTTACTCTGTCTATCGAAATAGTTCTCTGACTGCCATTAACATTTACTGTAACAAGTTTTGGAGACCGACTAAGAACCTGATACGGACCTTCATATGGAGGTTGGAGAGATTTTCTTACGCCATCTTGTCGAATAAAAACGTAATTACAAGATTTGAGATCCTTGTGTACAAAAACTGTACTTTTTGATTTTCTAGTAACGTCTTTAGGTTGAAGAAGTTGCATAGCAGATTTAAACTTAAGTATGAAATCAAATAATTTTTTGACAAAGTTTCATTTACAGAGTTTCCCACAATTTCATTTCCACAATTTTTATTTAGCTGCTAATTGGAACTTTAACTGACGAATTTATTGTTTTCCATATAAAATTTTAATTTAATACTGATTTAAATTTTAACAGGATATTTATTAATCTGCTCCCGTTTTTGTATCTAATGCGAGAAGTTTTCGCATTTAAAAATGCAAGTCTACTAAGTCTAAAGGACAGGGTGAGTGTGTGTATACTACACACACTTAGAATACTATGTAGGTAAAGACCACTGCAAATGTAGTTAAAAACAAATTAAATTTCACTTGATTTACATTTCAGTAAATTCAATTAACATTGTCATTTGTTTTTTACTGTTCAAAAAAAGAAACACAATTACAGTAAAAATTGACCACAAATGTAGTAAAAAATAAACAAACATTTAAGATGTTGGAATAATCCCAACGAAACGTCGGATTGAAAAATGAAATAATCTTTTATTTGCATTTGAAAACCATGAGCTTGAAAGCCTAATTAGGAAAACTTCTAATAAAAATTTGACATAAACATTTATTTATTTCATTATTTTGAATAAAAAAAAACTACTGTTTAAAATTAATGTAAAATCATATACAGTAATTTGATGTGGTTTATTTTTTAAATGATCAACAATTCCCTGAGTGCAGAGATTAAAATCTATATAAACAAATGTTGGTTTAAATCGATTTCTAATTTTGTTGTCTTTGTATTTTAAAATCCACTATTTATAAGGAAAAGTGATGTCGAAAATATTATTTTTTCAAGTCTATATATGAAAAAAATTAATGTAACATATATGGCTCATTGGTCGTAAATGTAGTGATTTTATCAGTACATGTACTGATTTTTGGTCAATTGTACGGACAAAAAAAATCGTCTGTTTATTTTTTTTTTTTTCATTTTTAGAAAATTATATTTATTTTCCCGAAAACCTCAAGTTTTGATCCATTTAGAATGAAGTTTTCAGAATTTTCGGGGTTTCTTTACGAGAAAGCATTTTTAATCAGTTGTTTTACCTATATTTTTTTTTTTAATTTGATGGAAACTTTAAAAATTCTTGGAAACAAAAATTATTTGTGAGTAAAATCCGTTTAAAATCAAAGATTTGTTCGAAAAGAAGTGCTTAGAATTCGAGACCTTCAATATTTTAAAATCTTTGGTGTTTTTAGGAAAACATATATGCAGAACGAAAAATTAAAAAGCCGTCAAATCTGCATATTTTTCAAAAGATGACATATTTTAAAATCTAAATTGTTTCCGTTATTAAAACATCTTATAAGGGAGTCATCCCGACCCGTTAACTGTAATATTAACTTTTTTTATTAACTTTAATATATAATGGACATATATTTTTTTTAGTTGCCCAATCTCATATTTAGGGGTTACTAAGTGGGGTCAAACATTACCTCAATTTTGTTGTTTTTTTACTATTTCATTCTATTTTTGAGTAACTATAGACAGGTTTGATAACAAATTAAAGCTTTTTATGTAGACACATTCACTGGTATATAAAAAATTTATAAAGACTTTCATGTTTTTTTGTTATTGTTTTTTCATTAGGCTCATGTACTTTTTAATAAATGAAATCGAATTTTTCATAAATTTTAATGAAAAACTGCATTAATTTAATGCAGTGAAGGGAACATTTATGTGTATGGGAAGCAGCAGAAAACGAAAGACGCTCACTAATTCTACACTCGAAAAATTTTTTTATTTATTATTATTTTATTTGAACTTGTCCCGTAACATTACCATGAAGAGAAACTAGTTCTAAACTTCATCAAAACAGGTTAAATTTGCATCAACTGTTATGATGCAAATAATAAGCTGGCAAATATTATTAATGTCTGTACTTTCGTCAATAGATAATGAAAAATATTTGCAATTTATCAGTCTAGTATTAGCTGCAGAATGAATCAATTTACTTCTCTTCTGTCCTACGTGCAACTGTACGTCGAGATAAAGAAATGTTTTGGCAAAGTTTCAAACCTTCTTGACACTTTTCACCAAAACAGTTCAAAACATCTGATGTTAAATCTTTAAAAAAAATACCATCCTCAAATGGGCGACATTGCTTTGCCAAAGCCAAAGCAGCTACATATTATGCCTTTTTTAGAGGCAATGAAATATTTTCTTTTATTAATTGAAAACTGGTATGATGATGAATATTAGTTTCATCAAAAATAAATTTACGAAAAATTGTGCTTTTAATTGAAATAGTTTCAACGATCGATCGCCCCCGCTCAGGTTATCGTAATTTCCATGGCAAGAGCAGTAATGTCTTCTTAAACAAAACAAACTTTTGTTACTTATAACAAATCACGCATTGCGCCTCACCATATTCTCTATAAAAAAAATCATATTCCCATTTTTATTTGGGTGTAATTAAAAAGTTGCGTAGCGAGATCTTACTTCAACAAGTGCTGATCTGCAACTGATTTAAATAACTTTGACGAAATGACAACAAAGCAACAGCCGAACGTACATTGCCAGAGGCCACACGAAGAAGTTTATAGTGTACATGTGTCGACGTCACACAAGCAGCATTTCTTTTCTTATGCACGCGTACATAGGATTTGCAAAAGTGTCCTTCACTGATTTAATGATAAGTTTCAGTAGATAAGTTCCATCGTTGATTTTATGCAAAAATTCATCAATATTATGTATATAATTCTCTCAGTTTTTAATTTAACTAATTTTGGAATATAAAAAAAAAAATCGAATTTTGACTATAGCCGTAGATGATCCTTTTTATACGATTTTTAAAACTGTGAACGGATACAAAGATTTGAAATCAGGAGATAGAAGTTTGTCCAATAGGTTTCGAGAAAATGTGTATCTAAAATTTTGAAAAAAAACATATTTTTGTTTGTTTTTTTTTCTATTTGGCTCTGACACCATAATATTCCCCTGTCTATTCAAACCATATTCGGGAAAACCGCTTGAAAAGTGTGGCTGATATAATAAAAACTTCAAATGGGACATATTGTCCCAAAGTAAAAAGTTTCGAACAACTTTAAAGCTCATTTTTATCCCCTAAACATCAAATTGGACTGATATAATTGGATCCGAAATTTATTGATTTTTTTTCGATTTTACTACATAGCAAAATATTATCGAAATCTGAAGGAACCCGCAAACAAATAGACTCTTCACACAAAACCAATGGTAGTTTTTTATTTTCCAAATAGTTAGGTGCATTTTATCTAATAAAGTTTATTTGGAAATATTTTGCAAGAACTAGTAACATTTTACCAAGTTTTTACTTGTTTCTACTTAATTCTTTAATTAATTTTATTTGTTCAAATGTTCCATTTTTTCGGCAATTTTTTTTATATGTACTTGTACTAAAAGTACATCGGTTGGGCGGAATTACACCGAATAAGCCGATCTGTTACCAATACTCAATTGCATTTAAAGTTACAATTATAAAAGGATAACAAATTTACAGAATTCGCTATAGCGTGTGTAACTACGGCCTGTGCTTTTGTAACGTATTATTGCAGGTATACACAGAGTTGTATAAAACACTCACAGAAAAGCTTTATCCATTTCTAACAATGAACAAAACTGTATGAATCTTTTTATAACGTTTGCTTTCGGTATAATCTATTTTGTATTTCAATTATTAAATAAGTTAATCAAAACTTGCATAATAAACTTATATTAATCTAAAATGACATACTGATTGAAATGTATAAAACTAAAACGTGTGCGTATTGTGTGTGACCAAGGGTTTTTTTTTTGTGTTTTGGAATCAATCTTACATGCCACATCAAACATAAATAAAAATTAACTCAAAATTATATTTAAAACAAATTTACATAAAGGCTTACAACGAATTATTTATAATTGTTTAACTGACACTCGAATTCAATCACCTCATTATGGTTGTTGACTTTTTATATTTTACAAAGAAACGTAGAAGGCAGGTTGATATTTGTTTTTCTATAATAAACGCTGTTTGAAATTCTTTTTACAATGTCGTTTTTTTTTTCAGTGTGTTTTGTGTTTAATATACACTTAAAGAAAATAATGTATAGGATAAAAGCACAAAATTGTTTTGTATATATGGATTGTATGGATTCCAAATGAAAAAACATGAAAATAAATTAGTAAAAAGTATTTACATGGAGTATTTATATTGGAAATACAGGGTCATGAAGTAGGGGAATATTAAATTTTTTAAATTTTCAGGTTTTTTAAAACAAACGTTTTTTACAATACTAATTTGGAAAGAAAAGGAATTCAAAATTAGAACGTATGGGGGAATATGTTTTTGTAAAACATGAAGTGTTTTTTGAATATTGGTAGTAAATGGTAGTAAAGTGTTTTTGTATTTGTTTTTTTTTTTTTTTTAATTTGATTTATTTTTTTAATATCCGGTAAGTTCGGCGAAGGTGGAGTCCAAATCATCGCAGATTGCTTTATATTTTTCTTTTTCATGGAAGAGACGGTCTGCAAAAGGCATTTTTATGTTTTGGTTTAATATTATTAAAAAGCTTAGCATATTTTTATAATACAAAAATATTAAAATATTATAAAAATATTGAAAAAAAAATATATACACAAAAAAGTTTTTCTTCTTTTCCTTTTCCATTTAAGGTTAGTGAAATTAAAAGCTGTTCCTGTTTCAAGATTTTTTTTTGTAGAATATTTTGTTAAGTATTCTAAATAACGAAAACATACCTTCTAGCCTGTCGACTTCCTTCTGGAGACGCTTGACGTGCTTCTCAGCATGTTCAGCACGTTGTTCAGCTTCCTTCAATTTAACGGTCAAAGTCTTCATTTCGCGTTTGAATTCTTCAACACGTTGGTTAGCCTTTTCTTCTGATACTTCCAAAGATTTCAAGGAGTTACCAACGACCTTTGTTATTGGAAAATTAAATATACGTTATAGCTTTTAGTTTCTTCAGCTTCAGTGGAAATTCACACGTTACCCAGCCATATCTACTATTTCCCATTATTGGTGATTTACGATTTGTTAAATTATTGTAAATTCTCTTTTGAAAATTACAAAATACTGGGAAATAGTAAATATGGGTGGACAGAGGTGGATAGCGGAATCAAGGGTGGAATCAAGATTGATATAGATGATATCTATCACTGTCCACCCATATTTACTATTTGCCAGTATTGATGATACGAAATGTAATTTTCAAAAGGAAATTACAATTATTTGTCAATTCGTATCACCAATACTGCCAAATAGTATATACACACAGAGAAATAAAGTGCCAACCGAATTGAAAGGTGTAATTTAATGGTAATAACTTACAAATTCAGTTAGATCAACAATATTTACATTCGATTTCAGAATATTTTGGTTGTTGCAACTAAAGTTCAGTTAAATTAACTGAATTTTGTTGTGAAAACTAATTTTTAGTTGTACTAACCCACTGGAATTTGTAATAACCGAACTTGAGTCGTAATAACCGAATTTCAGTTGGCAAATGACTAAATTTTTTTCCGTGTGTATGGATGGACAGAGATGTACATCGTTTGAATTTCCCCTTAGATTTGTTATAATAAAGACCTACCTTCAATTCTTCTTCAAGTTCCATGATCTTGGCTTCACCGGACCTGACACGATCTTCAGCAACTTCCAATTCATCTTCAACGAAGGCCAACTTGCGGGATACTTCATCGGATTTGGTATCAGCATCTTCAGCCAACATACGGGCTTCCTTCAATTGGTTGGTCAATTGATCCATACGTTCTTCATCTTGTTGAGAACGGTTTTCCAATACTTTGCACATACTGCAATTCAGAAAAAATATTTTATTTGCTAACTAAATTTTGTGGTAGATTTCCAATGGTAGATTTCCAATATATATTCTAATTTTAATATCAGTTTAATATTTCCTAGTCAAATTAAAAAAAAAAAAAAACCTACCGGTTGTTTTCATCAGCAGCTTGTGTAGCTTCCAACAACTTTTGTTGAGCACTGGTTGAGCGTTCTTCAGATTTTTCCAAATCTTCTTCAATTTGTTGTACCTTACGATTCAAAGTAGCTACTTCAGATTCGGTGGAGGTCAACAATTTTTCTTTTTCTTCCAATTCGTGGTTGGACTTTTCCAAAAGTTCCTTGGATGTAACCAAATCGATTTCAACTTGTACGAATTTCTTTTCCAAATCACGTACTTCTTCATTCAATTTGTCGGCACGTGAATTGGCATCTTTAGCTTGATTTTCACAGGTATCGGCCTTATCAACGGCGTTATCCTTTTCAAGCTTCATCGCTTGCATCTTCTTCTTGATGGCATCCATATTTGTGTTTTTTTGTTTTTAACTACTAACCGGGAAGGAAAAATTAAAGAAGAGCTTATACTGTAAAGAAAAAAAAATGAAATAGAGGAAGAGAATAATTTTAATTGTTTCATTTTTAACATTAACTATATAATGTAGACTGAAAAGTATTTAGCAGTTTTTTCTATCATTTCTTATAAAAATTGTAATTAAGATTTTATAAATTATTGATTGAATTTGAGTTTTACCGATTGCGATCCAGCGCATGTTAAACTTGGAAAATGTCGGCATTAGCAAAAACTTTGTCGACAGACTCAACATATTTTTTTGCTACCGTCTAAACGTTCATTTTTACAGTTATCAAGAAACAGAGTTGCACACAATTAGTAGTATGAATACAGTTTAAACATTGCTAATTAAAAGAGGCCCTATGCTCCACAGGGAGTTAAGCGGAAATGAAGAAGAGAAGAAGAATTAATAGCTAATCGACCTGAATAAAATATGGTTTAATCGACCTGTTTAGTGTTCTATTAATCCAATTTCTAATAGGTTAGCTTTCTGTGTGAATGGGGCATTAGAGTTTAAACAAATCAGCAAAAAAAAGTTAAAAATCATTCCATTTTCGAATAAACAATATACTCAGGAGAGTAATCCGTTCTATTTATACACTCACAAACAAAATGCATTTTAATGCTTTGGGCATATTTTTTTCCTATTAAATTTTAATGTCCGTCATTTTAATTTTGAAAAATTGTTTGCATATTGCTATTCTTTCAAAATTTTCGATTGTATACAATTAACCGACCCCCCATTAATTTTTCAGATTAAAACAATACCTACGCATTTTTGTTATTGTATCACATTGAAAGTGTTTGTAGATCATTTATTATTTTACTTATAGATACACAAAAATAGCTTTTCTTGCAAAAAGCTATTGAGATTTAAAAATAACTTTGTGTGGTATATGAAAATGAACATTTGAAAATTTTGGAAAATTTTTGAATATTTGAAATTCTAGCTTTTTTATAGAAATATGTTCTACATATTTCTTTTGAAAAATTTCGATTATGTGGGCGTTAGTTTCATCATCTCATTTGTTTATATATTTTACAAGAAATTGTGTTGAAAAGATTAAAATTGAAAGAAATATTAAATCATTATAAATATATCTATGAATTGGGGTAAATTTTACTATGAATGTACTTTAAGTAAATTTCAAGTATTTTTTACTTGAAATCTATAACAAGGGAACTATACCAGGTGAGAATTCCGAGTTTGTTGAAATTCGGATATGTAGTTAATTGGGGAGTGAATACTCCAACGGACATTATCTCAATATCCGGCTTTGGGATTATATTAGAAACACCCTCCATTATAATAACAACAACGAAAATAGGGACTATGACCGCAAAAGTGTCTTTTAATAAGGATCGTAGTTAAGGAGCAAGCGTCTCAGGAAGTAGGAATGGAAATGGCGCGACAAACAGGCTCTGGAACACTGACTCCAATAAATTAGTCGTTCTAGGTACCTTCACTAGGTTCTGAGAACTACAGTTCAATCCTCCGTTTTTCCGAAATATAATCAAGATTAGATGGAAAAGAACAGAGAAAATTCAAAAAAAAACTTTATCGGATCAAAGACTCCGAAGTCATATGATAATGATTTTTGAAACATGGCAGGAAATATGGAATGTCTTGCAAAAAGAACAATAACTGAAAAACTCATTATAACATAATTAAGCTTCTAAAAAATGGCAGACTTAAAATCAAGTGAATTCCATAATAACGCTGGAGTAAGAAGAGGCGACATCTTAAGTCCATACCTTTTTTATAATCCTAATGGATGACATATTAAAAATATATAAAACTAAGTTTAAAATATTTAATCTTGGAAATGAATCATGTAAAAGCAAGTCGAAAACTTAAGCAAAGATGGTAGGAAAAAACACTCAATACACGAAACATAGATTGTTGAAACACTAATCAAACAAGTTCATGAATTTCAATATCTCGTAGAAGTTATAAGCGAAGATGTCAAATCTGACAAAAAAGAGTTGCTGCAACATTAAAACTTTATAATGCTACAAACGCAATCTTTTAAAAAGGCTACAGACTATAACTAATACAAAACTGGCAGACTATACATCGACATACATTCCAATATGCATACAGACATCCGAATGCAGTGCTTGATAGGAATGTCGAATAAAACCAAAAGATATATGGTAAAGTTTAGCAAAATCTTCAGGTAACTCCGAAGACGAAATCTTCAAGTAACTCCATTAAATAAAATAATGGATGAACAGAAGATGAGATGGTTTGGACCTGTCTCTAGAATGCCCCAAAAAGTGTCTTCCGCGATTTGAGGTAATGTGTGAGAGTACCAGACCCAGAGGAAGAAGACACATTACTTGCTAAATGACCCAATTTCTGTAAAACTTCTGGCTCTGAAATGTATACTCGGTACGGATTAAGTAAAGTACTAAATTACATTTTACAACTCCATTTAGGCCCAACGCAAAGCCAATGTCGTAACTAATTTATCCGTTATGTTATAATATTTCTCATAATTTATGTTTCTTTTTTCTATTACGGAAAAGGTTCTTGCTACAAAACAATTAATAACAGAAGTTGCATAGCTTATTTATTTTTTCAACCAATTCTAAAAAGTGTAATATTCGGGACATCTTAATGTTTGTTAATGTTATCTCAAACGATTTCAATATTATCTCAAACGGTTTCGTAAAACTCGGAATGAGTTTAAAAACTGTCAAAATCGTTCGATCTAACCCCGATACAAAGTTGCACAAACAAAACTATTTAATTATTTGATAAAGTTCACTCGGAAAAGTTATGTCAGTTATTCGTAGATTGATGGCTAAAAGTTATTTGAGTTGTTTTAAAACAGTTAAAATTTGTGGTTTTCAAATTTTAGATTATTTTTGTACAAAATTTAAAATTTAAAATCTAAAATTTGATTTTTTTCATATTATTTGATCTAAATATTGTTAAACGAATTTTAATTTTGTTCCATTTAAGATCATAATATCGAATCCCAAATATATATTTTAAAATTTTTTATAAAAAGTTTGTTTAAACTTTATAGTATGAAAACTAAAATACCTCATTTATACTACAGCCAAAAATTAGTAGTTTTTGAAAACTAATAGTTTTGGATACAAAATTTGTATGGAATTTAACAAGTAAATACAACTAATTTTCAAAAACTACTAGTTTTTGGCCGATGTATAAATGTACAAGAATTAAAAGTTTGCAAAGATGTAGCGAAAAGCTAATACATAAAGTTTAATGTTTAAAAATGTTACAGTATTTATTTGTCTGTCGTTTGTTTTTAACTGCATTTTGTCAGTTGTTTTTTTTTTTTTTGAAAATTTATCAAATTTTGCAACATTTGTTCGTTGTTTTTAAAAAATACTGCAATATTAGCTTGTTTTTAATTAATTTGCAATTTTCAAAAGTAATTGACGTTTTTTAAACTGCCATTTTCAGGTGATTTTACTAACATAATTATCTGAGTGCAGTTTTAGGCATTATTTAATGTGGACTTATAGAGCGTTTGTACTTTTGTTTCCCTGACTCAAATTATAACAAACTTCAAATAAAAGTCATAAAAAATTTAAAAAAAATAATTAAAACAGTTTTTTTTGCGTTTACTTACTTTCAAAATCCAGTCAAAACTTGATTTCTAAAGCTAGTTGGTGTATAATTTTATATACTAACATATGATTTAAACCTAGTTGAAAATGGATATCTGGCATATTTAAATTAAATCGAAATCCAGTTTAAACTAGATTTTGAAATCTAGTTCGTCAGGGGTGGGGTGTGATGAAAATAAAAAACTATCAGTTTTTCAATGTAGAATATTTAATTTTTTCTAAATAAAATTGTACTAGATTTTTTTTTTACATCACTTTGCAAAACATTGCAAAACTACGAACCAGGTCAAAAAAAAAAATGGTTTTAATATAAATTGTAAAATTTTAAGCATTGAAAATCAGATCGTGTTCGTTTTCGATATTCAGCATATGCCTGCGTGTATCATTTTATATGCTACCATATGATCGAAATCTAGTTTCTACTGGTTTTCAACTGAATTCCAAGTTCAGTGTTAGGTTGCGTTTACATTAACATCCGAATCCACTATATTTCAAAATCTATTTCGTGTACATTATCATATGATCGAAATCTAGTTTTAACTGGATTTCAGGGGTAAATGTGATTGCGTATTGTGTTTTTTACAAAAAAAATTAAAATATCTAGAGAATTTCATTTTATGCTCGTAAAACAAATTTTGTTATCATAAATTTCTTTTAACACATAAAATATTAAGAAAAAAAATTTTCCAAAAAATATATTTTAAAAAAGTTATTAACAGTGGGTGTTTAAGGAAAATTTTCAAATATTTAAAAAAAAGTTTATTCATTCAATTGAGTTTAAAGCATTTCACATCATAAATTCCATTTTCTTTTTTAAAATTTTTTGTGGGTGTAAACTCAAGGCTGTATGGTGTCTATAAATAAAGCTTTACGAAAAGCTTTTTTAAAAGTTTTGTTTTTTTTTTTTTTTATTATTTCAATATTATCAAATTTAATTTCAACACCTTTATGATTGTTTTTTTATGAAATTCTCAAAACTTTTCAATATTTCATTTTGTATCTCTTGATATTCTTTAAAATATTTATTAATATGCATATGTGTGCGTGAGTTTTAGTGTATTTGTGTAGCGTATATGTATTGTATTTATATGTATTAGTGTGTATATATGAATATGAAACAAACACACTCATAACATTTTGAAAGTATTTTTAAAAACTCAGCAAAAAAAAAAAAAAAATTAGCGATTCAATTACAAAATTCCTTATTTGTGAAAAATTTTATTTCATTTTCATTAAACATTAACACACATAGAAAGAACTTTATGTTTTTGATCATAATTTTTCATATTCTAACATTACGTTATATTGAAATTTTTTTAAAGATTTTTTTTTTAATATTTTGATTTATTTTTATAGTTTATTATGTCATTGTAAAGTGGTATTTTTTATGTGGCCATGATTTTTTTTAATTAATTTAATTTTTTTGTTTTTTTTTTAATTTTTTCAAAAATTTTTTTTAAAAGCTTTTTGATTTTGAGCCAGAATAATTTCTACACAATAATATATCTTTTAGTATAGTTAATTAAATTTTTAACTTTCACACACACATATGCACATTTTAATATATATTTTAATTTATTTTAAATTAATCCATAATTATATTGTGGTTTATACAATTTTGTTTATTAAAATTTTTTATTTTTTTAAATTTTTCAAATATTTTTTTGTTGGTTGTCTTCAAATCATTTGGTTTATTAATTTTTTTATATACATTTTTTTAAATAATTTTTTTTTTAAATATTTTTTATTAAAAAAAATATTTTTATAGGTTATCCTTTTTTTTTTTGTTAAAACAGCGACTAACCTTAGCGTTCCAACACACACTATACGCTGTCAAAACCCCGAGAACACTGATGCAGACCAAATTATCAGCCACACAAAGCCCCCGTCGCAAAAAAATTTCATTTCACTTACATACATATTCTATGTATAACATGTTTTCAATGTGTGTATTTTGAAATTTTCTTTATTTTCATTCAAAATGATTTTGAAATACACAAAAAGGCACAGCAACAATTATGAAAATTTCCCTCTAAAAATTGCTCTCAAAACATTTCTTAGGTGAAAACTTTTCTTCCTATAAAGAATATTTCAAATATTCCTATTTGTTGCACCTACTCATTTTCTTGATCACATATACGTTTATAGTATATGTATACAAAACTAATACATAAACATTTGTATCCATATACAGCACTCATTTCCCATATGTATCCATGTTTTTTTGTGAGTGTATTTCAATAAAACCCAATATTTTTTGATTTTTCTTTTCTATTAAATTTTTCAAAATTTTCTTTTCAAATTGTTTCTCTTTCCTAATCGCTCTTTATTTTTTCTCTGTATATTTTAAATTTTATAAATAGATTTTTAATATTTTTTGTGTGTATATCTTGCAAACAATTTTCTTATTTGAAAAACAAATTTTTCTATTTAACTTGAAAACATTAATTTTTTGGAATTTGGCTTTTTTCAAATATGTTTGTATTTTTACAAGGCAGGTCATTTTTTAACTTAGCATTAAAAATCAATTTTCAATTTTAAATTTTATTATAATATTATAATAAAATTTAAAATTGAAAATTGATTTTTAATGCTAAGTTCCATAAGAACTAACGAGTCACTAGTGAATCTTTGGTCCAATGTCTGCATACCTAGTCACTAGTGAATCTATATTTCTAATGTCTACATTTGGTGCCATAAGAACTAGCTAGTCACTAGTGAATCTTTGGTTCCAATGTCTACATATGGTCCCATAAGAACTACCTATTCACTACCTAGTCAATAGTTCTAATGTCACTAGTGATTTTCAATGACACGTACATGTTAAATGTCTATAGCAAATTACATTGCCTGGGGAATATTTGGTTAGTAGTACTGGTGACACAGTCAATAGTGAATCAATTCTTTTTCACTATTGACATTTCCTGCAGGGATTGTATCGAATCGTTTTAAATGTAGGTCATTATTTTTGTGTCAGTTTTTTTTTTTTTAGTAATTTTACACATTATTAAAATATAATATTAAGAATTTCAATTTAGTTATTATTTAAAAAAATTAATTGTTATAAAGATTGTTTATAGAAATTTGATACTGATTATTAATTTAATGTCTGTGTAAATGTAGAATTTTTAATAATTGTGGGTGTTCAAATTGGAACACAAAAAATGTGCATTAAAATTCAATACATAATTATCAGGGTTGGCAGGCAATACTGCTACCGTTATCGATTCAAACCAATTTTCAACTGACTATCGTTATAGCTGATTACTAGGGCGGGGTCGATTTGTAGGAAGGCAAAAAGATCGCTCAACGTACAAGGAAATCGTATTCTATTGATCAAAATAAGAAACTTTGCCGAAGGAACCATACCTCTAAAACGAATTCTGATGTCCCGACTTTTGACCCGTAGGGTCAAATTTTGAAAAAGCCCACTTTGATATTTCAGAAAGTAGGAGAAATCTGTCCAAGGTTATGGGAGCTACTTCTTCTTCGGGAGACGCGATAGCAGATTAATGCATAAACCATCATTCTAGGTGACCGCTAAGGGGTTAAAATTTAAGTTGAAAGAGGGCCTTTTTAGCCGTGTTTTTATAGCAAAATGTACAAATCTCGGTATAGAGATATTTCAGAAAGTAAGAGGAGTCTTTCCAAGATTAGAGTCTCTATTTCTTCTCCGCTCTAGCAGATGAATGTATAAATTATATTCGATTATGTTGGATTCCATTGTGGCACTCTAAATGGGTCAAAGAGGGATTTTTCCAAATTTGACCCTATGGGTCAAAAGTCGGGACATCAGAATTCGTTTTAGAGGTATGGTTCCTTCGGCAAAGTTTCTTATTTTGATCCCTAGAATACGATTTTCCTTGTACGTTGAGCGATTTTTAAATCAACCCGCCCTACTGAATACCGTTACCGGTTTCGGCAGCACTAAATACAAGTCTACATTTAAAAAAAAAAATCTTAACCCGTTTGTGTGCACATTATATCAAATTTTTTTTATCTTTAGTTCCATATATTTCTGTTATGTTCAAATATTTCTATTATATGAACTTCCAAATATTTCTGTTATATGACGAATTTTTAAAAATTATTGAAATTCAACTTGTGTATATATATTTTTTAATCTTGTTATCTATTATCAGATATCCCTCAACAATCTAGTCAGCGATTCAAAATTAACACCTGCTTAATCACTAAGGAACTAAAAAGCATTGCTTCTATTAGGAGTCATATATTGTTCATTGTGTGGCGACCGGAAAGTAGCAACATCGAGGAGAGTTGTACATCTGATGAGGATCATGAAGACCATTAAGCAATCACAATATGACGGATCTGTGCGATGCCCAAGATGTAGAACCATGATAGACGTGCGCTCTGTGCCCTTCCTGCCATCAGCTCCCAAAGGTTGTCTCACATGCATGTACTGCAATCAGCAGTTCACGTTTACTGCAGAGGGAAGCTCTTAATGCAGTTGTTTATTTTAGAAAAACTATCAGTTATTATTATAATTATATTCTTAAAAATGAAATGTAAAATACGAAATTGAACCTTTGAATAAAGGAAAACAATAAAGCATGTAATTTAATTTAAACTGAGGTAAAATATTTTCGAAATTTTTTTTTGCCACAAATCGAAATTTATTTAAAAAAATTGCCGCTGTTCCCCTTTAGAACGGGGGTCCGTAGGGGGGTCCGCGAAGAACTCTGACAAAATTTAAAAAAACTGCAATATTTTTTGCAATTTTACTATTAATTCAGACTATTAATTGGACTCCATTGGTTAGACATATTTATTCTCACCAAAAATGTGTTTTTTTCTATTTAATTTAAAGTCCTGCTAGGAAACGAGGTTAAAAAAAATGTGATTAAATCATGTTT
This sequence comes from Delia radicum, assembly GCA_021234595.1. Classification (NCBI taxonomy): domain Eukaryota; kingdom Metazoa; phylum Arthropoda; class Insecta; order Diptera; family Anthomyiidae; genus Delia; species Delia radicum. The sequence continues at coordinate 99,584,226 of CM037851.1, forward strand.
CTAAAAATTCAAATTTTTGTACACACAGAGAATAAATTGATTGGAATTCCATTGTAACCAACAAAACTTAAAATTCATCATCAGAATAATTAAACTATAAGGTAAACAGAAAATATATAAAATTAACTAAAACACAGTCACATCATTCAAACTATTGTTTTTCCATATCAATATTGAAAAAATATTATCTTTACATTACTTTTAATACCAACAACCAACCACTTTTCGGTGATTTTATCCCTTAAATAAAATATTTGCAGTTAAAATCGAATATTAGTTTTGCCTGCAAAAAAACAATCACTCTATCTAAAGTATAAGTTTTTGTTACCAATTTTAAAATAATATAACGTTTTTTAATAGTTTTGGTAACTCTAATAAAATATTAAGTTGTGCATCCCAATTTCTGTTGTACATACATATACAGTGGTGTTCAAAACATTTGCAACTGAAATCATGGTTTAGGTAATTATAATTTTTTTCATCAAAAAGATTTGTGGTATAAGTTTTTGTTTTTTTTTTTATTAAATTCAGTTATAGCTTATCATTTTACAAATAAAAAAAAATTATTCATAACTTCTCAAAAATAAAAAAAAAGTAATTTTAACAAAATAGTGTGTCAACTTCGTAGTAAGTCATCGTTGAGCGAGCGTTAAGAGCGGTCGTATAGAAAAGCAGAGGCGATAACACATTACAACTTATTTTATTATATTTCTCTAATTTACAATAAACTTTGTTTTCCTTTATTTAATAACTGAATAAATGAAATAAACTTTATAAACTCGGTGCTTTTGACAAATCAGAAGTGGGATAAAGTTCTAAATGCCTACAAATTTAATAAATATTAAGGAACAAAAGTGAATTCAATTTCTAATGAGAAGTAAAAATAGAGAAAGAAAATAAAATTTGAAGAAACAAAAGGAATAGCTTAAAGAGATTTGCATGTGTTTGACGTTCAGTGTTACCAATTAAGAGGTTTTCCAGCTATTTCTAGAGGTTTTTCAGACGAATTTAGTTGTTTTTCTTGGGAAAAATTGGCAACAGTGTTGACGTTAAGAAAGGACAACAACGGCAAACGAAAAAGCAAAGAAAAAGTTGATCACACAGATAAAAGGAAGTGAGAAAAGAAGATAGAAAAAGTTCTAGAAGAAAAAAGCAAGCAACGTTTGGCAAAGTTTTTCAGGAAAAAAAAGAAGATCGGCGTTGTTTGAAGAAAAGTGGTGAAATTAAAGAAAAAGATTTGAAGTGCTAATGAATGCTTTTGGACTAAAGGAAAAAAATAAATTTTTATTAAAGAAAAGTTTTTTTTTAATACAGACAATTAAATAAAATGAAGATAAATCTAAAGACATTAAAAGTAGAGCAGTTAAATAAACTACTGAAATATAAGAAACTGACTGTGTCGGGAAATAAAAACGAAAAGATTTCGAAGCTTGTTGAAATCTATGGCGGCGAAGAAGAGGTTGAAATCGAAGATGAAGCGTTTGAGGATGATTTCCATGGTTTTAGTGATGAGTCAGTCGAATCAATGCGACAACAACTTGATAATTTAAAGAGTGTGGTGCTTAATTTGGCACAAAGTGTAAATCAATTGACGATAAATGCTAATCGTATTGGACAAGTTACACATGCACAGGTGCATAATGACAATGACAGTAGTTATGAAGATGCGGTTGGTGGCCAAACGACAGCACGCACCACAACACACTCATCAGGCATTTCAGGTTCTCTAAAGGATTATATTGTTGTGATTCCAGATTTTGATCCTATCAAAAAGACAATCACATCAACACAATTTATAGATACAATTGAAAGGCTGCAACGACTACATGGGTGGTCTGACGAAACCGTATTATTTGCTGTACATCATAAGATGAAGGGTCTGGCTAAAAATTGGATAGATGCGTTACCAGTAATCGAAACATGGGAAGAATTTAAAAGGTTATTTTTGAAAGATTTTCCCTGTAAAGTGAGTATTGCTGATACACACCGAGAACTCATGGCACGTAAAAGAAATTACAGCGAGTCATTTGTTGAATATTATTATTCAATGCTGGCAATTGGTCGTAAAGGTGATATCGATGATTTTTCAATTTTGTCGTATATCATAAATGGTCTGAACGATGGTAATTTGACACGAACTCTTTTGGCTATGAATCTACGGACATGTAATGAATTATTGAACTCTTTTGAAAATATTTCTACGTTAATGCCGGTAAAGAAAGTTTACAACAAAAGTGATGATGAACAAAAAGTTGCAAATATTGGACAACTTAATGAACGTAAAGGTCCAAAGTGTTTCAACTGTAACAACTGGGGTCATATTGCTGTCAAGTGTCCTCAGCCTCAACGAAAGCAAAAATGTACAATTTGTTCTAAAGTCGGTCATGATGCTAATCAATGTAAAACCAAGTCAACTGTAGCCATAGTGAAAGATAAAAAGATCGAAAATGTTTGCCCTCCAGTTTTAAAACAGGTACAAGTTAATGATACAAAATTCTTAGCATTTGCAGATATTGGAAGTAAATTTACCCTCATAAGTAAATCGTGTGTCCCGGAAAATGTTATCGTACAACCAATAACAAAAATAATGAATGGTTTTGGTGAATCAATTGTAGAAGCTAAGGAAATGTTTGAAAGTACAGTGAAAATTGATGATAATTCTACGTCCACAATTATTTATATCATCCCTGACGAGTTGATGTCATATGATATGCTTTTGGGAAGAGACGTCCTATGTAAGGAAAATCATCGGCTGATAATCGAGTCTGGTGTATTGAAAATCGAGTCATTATCAAACACAACGTTTAATATTGGCCAAGATATCAATAAAGAGCAAAGTCTTTCTATTAAAAATCTATTACAATCATATGATGAATGTTTTGCCGAAAATTTAGAAAATTTGGGACGTTGTAAGAATACTTGTATGGACATAAGAGTCTCGACAGATCAGCCGGTAGTGGGTAAAAGGTATCAAGTACCGTTTAGTCAACGACAAACGTTATCAGGTATCATTGATAATCTGCTGCATTACAATATCATCCGTCAAAGTAGTTCTCGACATGCTGCTTCAGTTCTGTTGGTGCAAAAGGCGAATGGTGAAAGCCGTATGTGTACTGATTATCGTGCACTAAATTCAGTAACAGTTAAGAAGCAATATTCTATGCCTGTTGTAGAAGAACAACTTGCCTTATTAGCCGGTAATACGTATTTTACAACACTCGATATGACGTCTGGTTATTACCAAATCCCGTTAAGAGAAGACAGTAAAAAGTATACGTCTTTTATAACACCAGAAGGATTATATGAATATAATGTGATGCCTTTTGGGATCATCAATGCTCCTATGGTCTTCCAAGAAATGATCACTCAAATAATAAGAAAGTTAAGTCATCGAAATAGCATCATAAGTTATGTTGACGAAGTTATTATTCCGAGTAAGACGATTGATAAAGGCATAGAAGTGCTCGATGAATTTTTGGCTGCTATAAGGGAAGAAGGTTTAACATTAAGACCATCCAAATGTTCGTTTATGCAAACAACAGTAGTTTTCCTAGGACATATTGTAAGTTCTGGTGGTATACGTCCGGGAGAAGAGAAGACAAGATGCATCAAAGATTTCCCAACTCCTGAAAATGTTTCTGAAGTCCGCAAGTTTCTAGAAGTTACAGGCTTCTTTCGTAAATTTGTTCAACAATACAGCCTAATAGCAATGCCATTAACAAAACTGTTGAGGAAAGATGTAGTATTTATCTGGAAAGAGGAACAAGAACAAGCGTTTATAAAATTGAAAAACAGTATTACGTCACAACCGGTTTTAGCTTTATTCGATGCCAACAAAAAGCACGAAGTACACACAGATGCCAGTAGCGTTGGTTTGTCTGGAATTTTGCTACAACTTGAAGATGAAGGTTTCCGTCCAGTATTTTATTATAGTCGTCAGTGCACTGAAGCTGAAACCCGATATGCCAGTCACGAGCTAGAGGTGTTGGCTATAGTGGAAAGCGTCGATAGGTTTCGAATCTATTTACTGGGAACAAACTTTCGTATTGTCACAGATTGCAATGCCGTGGCTACAACAAAAGCAACTTCGCCATTACCCCCACGTATAGCAAGGTGGTGGTTAAAACTTCAAGAATTTGACTACATTATGGTTCATCGTTCTGGTGCAAAAATGCCACATGTCGATGGAATGAGTAGAAGTCCAACTTTACCTCCAAATAAAACGCTAACAGTAGCTGAAAAAGTAATGGTCATATCCCCGGATATAAACGACTGGGTATATCAATTGCAGATGGCAGATGAAAAATTAAAAACTATATCAAATGTTTTAAATGGGTCAACAAAGGTGAGTCCAAACGAAGAATCTCAAATCAAAACCGATTATGCGATCGAACGGGGACGTCTTTATAGAAAGGTGGACCAAAAGAAGTGTTTGGTGATTCCGCAGAAGGTACGTTGGCGAATTACGAAAGCTTGCCATGATGACTTAGGTCATTTTGGTTTGGAAAAGACCTTGGAAAGGCTCCAGCGTGATTTTTGGTTTCCACGAATGAGATGCTATGTAAGATCGTATATATCATCATGCCCTGATTGCTGCTACAACAAAGTTAAGGGTGGCAAACCTGAAGGCCAGTTACATGTAGATGAAGTTTTGCCAATTCCGTTTAGAAGCATTCATATTGACCACTTGGGTCCGTTTCCAAAGAGCAAGAAAGGAAATTTGTACGTACTAGTAATAGTGTGCTCGTTTAGTAAGTATACGATCATCAAAGCAACAAGAACTACAAAAACAGCTCCAGCGGTTAATGCTCTAGAAGAAGTTATATCAATTTTTGGTCAGCCGTTAAGAATCATTTCCGACCGTGGTACTGCATTCACCTCAAAAGAGTTTGCAAGTTTCGTAGAAAAGTATGGTATCCAACATATTCAAACAGCGGTGCGTACTCCAAGAGCGAACGGCCAAGCTGAAAGAGCCAATCAAACGTTTTTAAATTCCCTAAGATGTTCTACAGAAAATCCTAAAGACTGGGACAAAAATATATCAACCATCCAATGGGGTATAAATTCTCAGATCAATTCTACAACAAAGTTTAGCCCTAATGAGTTGGTCTTTAATTTTAATCCACGAGATGTCACATCCAATAAAATTATCCAAGCTATGAATGATGAAGCCAACGAACTTTCCTCTATTAACGACAAGCGTCAGCAGGCTGCTGAAAACATACACGTCCAGAGGAAGAAATGGAAGGAACGATATGATGAACGTCATGTAAAACCTACAGTCTACAAAGTCGGAGATTTAGTCGTTGTCGATTATGTCTCACAGGCAACTGGTGAATCTCACAAATTGGATCCAAAGTATAAGGGTCCGTACATCGTTACAAAAGTTCTGGGTAACGATCGATACATCATAGAAGATTTGCCCGACTTGCCTATAACCCAAAGAAAATATTGTAACGTTATGTCAACCGATCATATGAAGCCGTGGTGTCATGGTAATCCAGACATTGAACTAGAAGATGATGGGTCCGAGTCAGGTCCGTCCAGGGTGGACGTCATGTCAGGAGAGGCCGAGCTGTCAACTTCGTAGTAAGTCATCGTTGAGCGAGCGTTAAGAGCGGTCGTATAGAAAAGCAGAGGCGATAACACATTACAACTTATTTTATTATATTTCTCTAATTTACAATAAACTTTGTTTTCCTTTATTTAATAACTGAATAAATAAAATAAACTTTATAAACTCGGTGCTTTTGACAAGTGTTCAAAACATTTGCAACTCTTAAAGTAATTAACAGGAAATACAAGCAATGGTTTTAACGCTCAGTATTTAGTAGCGTAGCCATTATTTTTTATAACTTCTGAACACCTCTTAGGCATTGAGGCAATGAGCTTTTTAATACAAGGTGGCGCAAAAGTAATCCTCCTATCAGAAAATGCTATAAATTTTGCGATTGGCCCCTAATGTCAGTTCTGTTTTGACATTTGTGTAGTAAACACATGCGCAATACACGTTAATAACAATGTTAAAATACCAAATAAAAATAATCCACAAGAAGAATCAAAGTTTTTTCATTTTTTTTTTAATTACAGCCAAAAAACATCGGAAGGTTATTTTTGCGCCACCTTGTATAATCGTCAGAAATTTCATTCCACTGCTTCTCCAACTCGACGAAAAGTTCATCACCATTTCGGAATAGTTTATTGCCGATATTCCGTTTTACAATCATCCACATGTTCTCAATCGGGTTGAGATCGGAAGATTGAGCCGGCCACGACATGATATTAATTTCATTTTCCTGCAGCCAAACTTTTACAACCCCCGCCGTGTGTCTTGGGTCGTTGTCGTGCTGGAAGGTCCATGAGAGTGGCGTTTCCCATTCAGCATACGGAAGCATAACTGAACTCAAAAGATCTCTATAGATTGTGGCCGTCATTGTGCTGGTAATGCGGTGAATTGGGCCAATCCCATTTCCTGAAAAACACCCCCACGCCATAATGTTTCCACCTCCGTGCTTCACTCTGGCGGTTGTGTAAACTTTTCGCTTCGTCGTCTTCGAACATTGGCTCTTCCATCTGATCCCCGGAGGTTGAATTTAGACTCATCTGACCACAATACATTTTTCCATTGCTTTTGAGTCCAGTTCAAATGGGTGCGTGCAAAGTCAAGCGGAGCTTTACGGTTTTTTTTCCGACACAAACGGTTTTTTGTACATCTATAACTTCTAAGACCATATTCTCGGGCTTTTCTTTTAATGGTGGGAAGACTGGCATCTATTAAAAGTTCAGTTTTAGCTTCTCTGGGAACTGCTTTGGGATATTTCGTAAACAAATTCTTGATTTTCCGATCTTCTCTTACAGTTATAATACGGGGTCTTCCACCTTTATGAGTTGTGTGGATGTTACCCCGATTAACAATGCGGCAAATCGTTGATTTTGGAACGGAGTACTTTATAGAAATTTCTTTTTGGTAAAGTCCATTTTGAAAATCATTGAAAACTTTTAATTTAAAATCAGAATTGTATTTATTTCCTGCCATTTTTACAAAAATTATTCTTACGATGTTTATGCTTCCAACATCTTATTACAACTATTAAAAAACAATAATTATAATAAATTTGTTTAAAAAATGTAACGGCCTGAATCTCATATTAAAAAGGAATGCGATTACCGTTATATCCTAGCATTTGTTAGTATAAATTGTTTCGTTAAGAGTAAGAATAACGAGAGTTGCAAATGTTTTGAACACCTGCATTTTGAATACGTCTATTATTATTAATTTTTTTGTTGTTTTAATTTAACGGAATTAATTTTTTTTATTTGTTTAACATAAAACAATGTATGAAGAATATGTAAAAAATAAATTTTAGTAACTAAGTATGATTTGAAGAAAATAAATCAATGAAAACAACAAATGTGATCTCGCTCCAAATGTTTTTGCCACTACTGTATCCATTTTGAGACATTCATATTTAAAGAAAAAAAAAATATGAGTTGTTGGTTAGTTCGGTTCAAGATCATGAAAAATTTTTCATATTAACAGAAAAATTATAATTTTATTTGTGATAATTTACTTTAATTAACAGAAAAAACAATTAGAAAAAAGTTATTTGACACCTGCATGAATGGAGTTAACTTTCTAGCCCGCAACGGCCTTCATCAACATTCTTCGTGCCTTAAAGTGTTAAATTGTAAACATCATCTATTTAACTCAACTAGTTAGGTTAAAAATGTGCCGTAACTTAGTTTTTGAGTATGACGAAATTTACTGCGAACTTATTTTCTATAAAACTATGTTTAGTTGTTAATTATTAATATTAATTTTTCTGTTAATATGAAAAATTTTTCATGATCTTGAACCGAACTAACCAATAACTCACATACAATTTATATAGATCAACAATAAAAATTCACTATTAACCACTCACAAGGTACAGTGCAAAAATTCGCTTAATATAAATGATAGACATATGTTGAAAAACGAATAAAATCTTCAATGTTTGATATTCCTTCACTTACAATGTAAAGGATAGAATATGATGACATTTGAAAATAACTGCCAGTCAAATTTTCAACTTAATTAGTTGAACTGGCAACTGTGGTAATAATTAACAACTAAACATAGCTTTATAGAAAATAAGTTCGCAGTAAATTTCGTCATACTCAAAAACTAAGTTACGGCACATTTTTAACCTAACTAGTTGAGTTAAATAGATGATGTTTACAATTTAACACTTTAAGGCACGAAGAATGTTGATGAAGGCCGTTGCGGGCTAGAAAGTTAACTCCATTCATGCAGGTGTCAAATAACTTTTTTCTAATTGTTTTTTCTGTTAATTAAAGTAAATTATCACAAATAAAATTATAATTTTTCTGTTAATATGAAAAATTTTTCATGATCTTGAACCGAACTAACCAACAACTCACATACAATTTATATAGATCAACAATAAAAATTCACTAGAAAAAAAAAATATTCAGAGTAGAAATTTGAAAATAGAGATTTAAATTTGGTTTAGGCTAGAAGTAAAGCAATTGCCTGACAAGCAGAAGGTCGCCGGTTCGAGTCCAGTTCGCCGCATAAGAATTTTTTTTAATAAAATAATATTAAAATAATATATTAATTTTTTTATAGTTTTGGTAACTTTAATAAAATATTGAGATTAGCAACCGAATTTCTATTGTACATACAAATCTATTAACATACATATTTAAATTTGAAACAAAGAACATTCAAGGTTGAAATTTGCAAATACAATTTAAAATTGGGTTTAGGCTAGAGGTAAAGTAATTGCCTGACAAGCAGAAGGTCGCCGGCTCGAACCCAGTTCGCGGAGAAGAATTTTTTATTAATAAAATAATTTTAAAATAATAAAAAATTTTTTATAGTCCGCATTTATATTGTACATACAAATCTATGGTTAGACAAATATTTAAATTTGAAACAAGAAAATATTTAAGGTTGAAATTAAAAAAAAACAAATTTAAATTGGGTTTAGGCTAGAGGTAAAGTACTTGCGTGAGTTTTGAGAGAGAGTTTTTTTTTCAAAAAATTCGATTAAAAATTCTATGGCTCAAATATTAAATATTTTTTTAATTGTTCCAACAATATACAAATTTTCCTTAGGCTTTTGTATTTTTGATGATGCTTTCTAAAAGTCTCGTACAGTAAAACTAATTTAAGACTAACTCGGTTGAAATAAAACCTCTATTGTTACGAAATAATTTGAAATTCCTGACATTTAGAATACAATTTTAATGTATGATCTGTTAATACGAACTTTGCTCAAGGGAACATTCGGTTAAGATGAAATACCGTTACCAAATGAGCTAAAATACCGTTATCGCTAAAATACCTTTTCCGAAATAACTAATATACCATAATTGCTAAAATCCCATTACCGGGATTGACGACAACATCAATTTAGAAAAATAATATGTATGAGTTTTCTATCAATTATATGTATCGCTGCGCCCACCTTCGGTGTTCCCATAGCATTTAACCCCACAGAGGTGAAATAATGAATTAGGGCTATGAAACAAAAAGGTTCAATAAATTCGCCAACTCTACATCAGGTGGCGAGCAACAACTGTTCTAAGACTTATCATCTCGCGCAATTACAGTGTTGCCATGTTCGAAGCCCTTCATCTTTTACCACCTTTCATCTCTCCACTATTCCCTTTCCAAAGAAAGCAACACATTAATTAATAGGAAGAATTTTCAGTGTTGCTTCTCTTTAAAAAAAAAAAAAAAAAAAAAAAAAAAAAAAACTGATCAAATAAATGATACACTCATAGTACAGTTATTTGATATGGTTTGTTTGTTTTTATAATCAACTACAAATGCAGTCAAAACTGAAATTACTTCTACAAATGTCTGCTTTTTCCCTAAAAAATAAAGATACTTTATTACTACTCAAAATACTAAAAAATACTTACAGCAGAATTTCCCTGAGTGTATTTTGACGAGATCGATATTACAGTTATATCGGTAACAGTATTATGGAGATAGCGGTATTTTTATTTATGGTATTTCAAAGATTTTGGTAACGGTATTTCAGGGATAGCGATAGTCAGCTGAAAGGTTTTTAAGTCGATAACGGTATTTAAGCGGTATTGCCTGCCATACCTGGATTTTATAAGGCAATTAAACTTTAATATATTACTAACAACTGTATTTTTACACTCATAAAAATTTAGTTAGTTTAAAAATCTGTTAAACGGGTTCCAATTCAGTTGAACTAATTTTTTCTTTTGTTATCGTTTAAATCAGTTATTTAGCTAAAGAGTCATTGTTATCTCATTTTACCTCAAGAACAATTTTCATCCGTATTTGAACTAATTTTTAGATCTAAAATTTAGTAATTCGTGATTCTTAAATTTACAAAATTTTCCACATAATTTAAACCACATTTCGCACACCCAGTTCAAAAGTGACTTAACTCAAAGTTTTAATTTTTCGGTTTTATATGCTTAAACTATGCACAATACACTTTTTTATCTTTAAAAAAAATTTTCAGTGTATTTTAGGGCGGGTCGATTTAAAAATCGCTCAACGTTGAAAGATAGCCTTTTTAACCGTGTTTTTATAGCAAAATGTATTTCAGAAAGTAGGAGGAGTCTTTCCAAGATTATGGTCTCTATTTCTTCTCCGGAAGACGCTCTAGCAGATGCATGTATAAATTATATTCGATTGGGGTTGGATTCGATTAGGGCACTCTAAATGGGTCAAAGTAGAATTTTTCAAAATTTGACGGGTCAAAAGTCGGGACATCAGAATTCGTTTTAGAGGTATGGTTCCTTCGTCGAAGTTTCTTATTTTGATCCCTAGAATACGATTTTCCGTGAACGTTGAGCGGTTTTTTTGCCTCCATACAAATCGACCCAGCCAAGTATATTTTGTTGCTAAAAAACAGTTATGTCTTTCTTTATGTTTCAATTGGTATAAAGTTGCAAATATTTTTTTTCGATTTCTGAAAAATGAATAATTTTGAGTTGAGTCACTTTTGAACTACTAGGTGTGCAATTTGTTTTTAAACCATTATTATTTTGTGTCTCCGTTATTAGTCTCAGATGACATTATGTTCTCATAATTTTTATTTGATATTCATAACAAAGGCTATATCTCGGAAACTAAACGAGATATAGCAAAATGGACCAAAAACCATTCTCCGTACTTAACCCTTTTCACGACCGAACTCAAACTTCTGCGGATTCGTGTTTATCGACCCAACATTTCTAAAAAAAAGTGTCGTCAAAAGTATTTTTATGCAACTCCTTCTATGAAAAAATGCAAGTGACATATCGAGCCCTAACCAGAACTTAAACATATTTAGTACTCCATAGCAATTGTATAAACCAAAGAAATTTGTAAAAAAGCCAATAATAAATGCATATTTTTAAATTTCAAGTGCATATTTAACGATTTTTAATGCACGGCTATAAATACATTAAAAACCGTTATAAATGCATTAACTTCGTCATTACTAATGACATGTCATTAGTAATGTTTCTACACTGGGAACTGTTTAAAGAGGAAAGAAAGGCTGTAGGCAAAATCACCCAATGAAAAATCGGCCAAAAACAAAAACGAAAAATCACCCAAAAAAATGCTCATACAAAATTGGATTTAATTTCATATGAAAAATAACCTACTTTTTCATGGTAATTTTTCGTGATTTTTGGGCAGACTTCGTTTTTAATATTGGGCGTTATGAAAAATCGCACAAAAAATGTTTGTGAAAAATTACCCATTTTTCATTTTTGCCAAAATTGTAGGGGGTTTTCAATTTGACAAATATATGTTTTGAAAATCGGAGAAGTAAACATAAAATCCACCATGACATTTTCAAAGAATGTATAATGGAGGAAATATTTAGCTTTTGTTTATATGTATCTATATTAGGGTGGGACGATTTGAACATCTTAATGGGAGCTTCGCGGTTCTGATTCTTGGGATTGTACTGAGCAAAAAATTCCACTAGTCCATACGTCTACGGTGAAAATCGAGCTTCCAGATTTTGACTTGCAAACAGATTTTGACTTGCTTGTAACAATGTGTGGGATGGACATATCTCAGGAAGTAGGATTAGCTTATCCAAGATTATGGTATCAATCTCTTCTTTGGAAGATTCTGTAGCAGATTAATGCATCAATAATATATGTGGGTGGGGTTTAAGGGGTTAATTTTTAATTTCAAAATAGGGCTTTTTTGCCGTATTTCGTGAAAGAAGCAATGTGTGGGATAGACATATCTCAGGAAGTAGGATTAGCTTATCCAAGATTATGGTATCAATCTCTTTTTTGGAAGATTCTCTAGCAGATTAGTGCATCAATCATATATGTGGGTTGGGTTTAAGGGGTTAATTTTTAATTTCAAAATAGGGCTGTTTTGCCGTATTTTGTGAAAGTAACAATGTGTGGGATTCACATATCTCAGGAAGGAGGAGGAGCTTATCCAAGATTATGGTATCAATCTCTTCTTTGGAAGATTCTCTAGCAGATTAATGCATCAATCATATTTGTGGGTGGGGTTTAAGGGTTTAAGGGTTTAATTTTTAATTTCAAAATAGGCCTTTTTAGCCGTATTTTGTGAAAGTAACCCTGTCCCTTTGCACTTTCGCAATGCCAAAGCTGCCTGAAGGAGCGTTCCAATGCTTTTGCGATGTACTAGAGAGGTCTTAACTATTGTCTTGGCTACAATTTTTGTCTTAGTATTGGATTGAAAATCTCAATGGTTTGGCTGTTATAGGCCAAAATATCCAAAAAAACGTGACAAAAGTCTGAGAAAAAACGGCAAGTTAAAATCTGGAAGGTCGAGTGGACTTTTTTGCTCAGTACAATCCCAAGAATCAGAAGGTAAAAAGTTTAAAAAAAAAAATCGCGCATGAAAATTTTTTTTAATTTATTTATCTACGTCGCCTGATTCTCCGATTTAAAGTGACAGCATGCATTTTAATAGATATATGCAATAAGAATATCACCCCTGCTACGGCTTTTAAATCAGAGCGAAAGTGAAAATTTTAGTATTTTTTCGGTGTTCTCGCGATTAAATCAGAAAGTTTTTCTCTATTTTTTATTCGTTTTAATTCGTGTAAAAAAGCCTGGTCAAAAGTAAAACGAATGCCCTTTTTTCTAATAAATTACAATTTAGGGTCAAAAATGGTGCTTAATATTAAAAATTTAGAACTTTTTTTTACTTACTTCTGATTTTATTGTATTTTTGATTGTATTGTTTATACTTTAAAAAACTGTTTTAAAAAAACATTTTTTTTGGTTTGATATTCTAGAAACAACTCAAACAAATTGACAACAATATTAGAAGCATTTTACTTTCCATATGTTTTTTATTTTCCATAAAACAATATTTTTTTGGCACTTCGATATTAATTTTGAAAAAAAATCGAGTTTTCGGAAGCTTTTAGGATTTGAGAACACCAAATTTCGTGTGATTTCACAAATTCGTTCTAATTGCAAAACGTTCTAAAGTAGGGACATGGGCGTATAGTTATTACGATTTTATAAGTAATATTATAGTTATTAAAATGTTTTATGTTATTTTTTCATAAGACTTAAAAACTTGAAATTTGGACATGTGATAAAGAAAAAATATTAGGGACCTAGTCCCTTCTCATGTTTTGGAGTTAAAAACTGCACTCAGAGAATAGTTTAGCTATTTGCCAACTGAAATTCAGGTGCTACGACTCAAATGCCGTTATTACGAGTTTCATACGGTTGGCACAACTTAACATTAGTTTTCGCAACAAAGTTCGGTTCATTCAACTTAATTTTAGTTGCAACATCCAAAATCTTCAGAAATCTAATGGAAATATCGTTCTACTAACTGAATTTATAAGTTGTTTTGCCATTAAGGGTAGACATTACATTCGCGGCAGAGAAAGCAGACCTTTTTTAAAAATTCATAACTCAGTCAAAAACAAACATTTTTCCAAAAATTTTTTATTATTGTAGAGAATTGAACAAATTACAAAAAAAAAATCAAAAAAATATATTTTTCACTCCAACATGGTTTTATAGAGCTCCAAACTGGCGGCAGAAAAAAAAACGGGGCCTCGTGGTTGCAGCGCTGGGAGTTGAAAAAATTGTCCGATCTGGAAAAAAATTACTTTTTTAAATCTTAACAAAATTGGTTATTGTATGACACGAGCTTTTTTTTAAATTTGTTTTCAATTTTTGGTGATGTTTCAAATTTAAAAGTGTGTTTTTTCGAAAAAAAAAAATTGGCTTTAAAAATTCATAAAAAATCGAAAAAAAAATTAAAAAAAGCTCGTGTCATACGATAGCGAATCAAGTTTAAAAAAATAAAAAAAAAAAAAAATCGTCAAAAAATTAACCCGCTAGTGCCGAACTCAGTACGAAAAACATGGTTTCGAGATAAACACGTTTAAAGTTTGTGAACAAAGAAAAAAAAGGTTAGCTTCAATCTGCCATTCCTGCTTCGTACTGTATGACTTCGTTATCTTGTGTTGTGCTGTTTCTTACAGTTTTTTGCAATCGTTTAGCAATTCGGACTTCTTTTGAAGCTTCATATGCCTTCACTCTTTCGCATTTCAAACGATTTGCATCATTTTCACCAAAAATCAGGTTGAAAGTAAAGCAAGTATATACCAGCTGCCGTACGTTGGTAGCGCGAAAATTAAAAATGCGCTCTCACTAATCCGGCTGTAACTTTTGAACCCGTAGGAATTTTTCAATGAAATTTTTTTTCTTAGAATCTTAAGAATATTTACTAAAATACAAAATTATAAAAAAAGTCGATTTCAAAAAACGGCCAATGTCATGTCCCCCCTTAATATATACTTTTCAATTCGGTTGGCACTTTATTTCTCTGTGTGTGGGGTCAAAAATTACCCCATTTTTCGTTCTTTCGGCTTATTTGCACTTGTTTCACAAAAATTTTAGGCAATTGTGGTCCCAAATGAAAGAGCTTTTGTAGACGTATTAACTGGAAACTTTCAAGTATTTTCGTTATTAAAAAAGTGTGTTTTAAGTGATATTAAAACTGGCCCTTTTTTAAAGAATTATAGTTGGATTAAGCTAAAAAAAAATTTGTATATTAATGCCTATCGAATTTCATCGGGTTGGTGTCTGAATTTTTTCCAACATTCATAATTGTTCGGTTTTTATGTGACTTTTTCCGGAGCTGTTAACCTATATTTTACATAGGCAATATTGGTATTAAAATTTTTCTTTTCTCGAGCACATCAAAACTGCGTTCAAAAAAAAAATCGGAATTTCCTTTGGTTTAGACATGTGTCCATACAAAAATGTATTAACTTTGACCCATTTAACCCTTAAACGTGAGATTGGACCGCTAAGAAAACGGATCCCTTATTTTTTTTCTTTATCACATATCCAAATTTCATTAAGATCGGAGAGAACCAATGGGAAGATTCCCCTTGTTAGCATCATTTTCATATTGTCCCGTTAGCTACTAACTGTGACTTTAACTGACACATTTGTTGTTGTTGTTTCCCACATAAATATTCAATTTAACTGTTTGTTCAATTTTAATTGAACATTCAGTAATCGGATATTAATATAGTTATTAAAATTGTGGTTATTTTTAAATTTGGGGTCGCAATGAAAAAAATACAAAATACATTTATGAGTGTATGTATGCATTAGGGTGGTCCTTATTTTTCAACTTGCGATTTTTGGGGCTGCCCCCCTCTTAAAATATTTGTTTGGGTACAAAAATTCACCATGCAAAAAATTAGAGTTCTATCATAACGGGAAGATGTCCCGCATCGCCCTTGAAAATCGGGCCCCTTGGAAAATAATTTAAAAAAAAAATTACAATTTTTTTTTTCTTCAAAATTGTTGGGTTTAATCATAACTACTCAGATGCAAAATATTACTTTCCCAGAAAATCGCTAACTTACCCTAACTTTGTGTCAAAAAAAATTAATAAATATTTTGGGTGTACCTCAAAGTGACTTTTTTGCATTTTTGAAAATTTTATTCAACAAAAATCAAAAACCTAGTATTTGCTGTCAAGTATTTTATTAAACACATCTCAAGTATTAAATAAGCCTAGTACTGTGGATATCCGTTAGCAAAAATTTTTGTTAGAGCATTTTGATTCTAGCGGATTTCAACGTTTTTTTTAAATTTGTATAGACTTTTTTTTAACAAGATTTTTGTAATATTTCATCAATGTTATTGTGTATGCTATTTTATATAATTGTAATAACTTTATTATAAAGTATAATTTTTCGTGTTCATAGTTAACCTGTGTTTTCATGGGTTCACAATTGACCCTCGTATTTTAAAGAGTCAAAAATCATAAAGATGACAAAATAAATTTTTGTTTATGTTTCTAATTGTAATTTATTTACATTTTAAAATTAATTATTTAGTACAAATTCAGATATTTGTATTCATATTTAAATTGAATTTTTTTTGTACATATTCAGGAGTATTTTTGAAAAACGTATTTTTAATTTAATAGTGTAAATTTTTTTGTATCCGGGTAGTGCTTCCGATAATCGGCTACAATTTGCATTATTACTTGTTTTTCCTCCTCGTTTCGTGACAATACTTTATTGTAGTCCTCCATGAGCATCGCTGCCCGTTCTGCAGTGTCGTTAACAAACCTTTAATTTGTTAACGTGGGTCATATTTGACCCCAGGTTAACATGGGTTAACTATCAACAGAAAAAATAGTATTTTATAATAAAGTTATTACAATCATATAAAAGAGCATATACAATAATATTGATGAAATATTATTAAAACCTTGTTTTAAAGTAAAAATGTATAAAAGTAAAAAAAAAACATTGAAATCCCCGAGAATCAAAATGCTTTAAAAAAAAAATTTGTCAACGGATATCCACAGTACTTGGCTTGTTTAATACTTGAGATGTGTTTAATGAAATACTTGACAGCAAACACTAGGTTTTTGATTTTTGTTGAACAAAATTTTCAAAAATGCAAAAAAGTCACTTTGAGGTACACCCAAAATATTTATTAATTTTTTTGACACAAGGTTAGGGTAAGTTAGCTATTTTCTGGGAAAGTAATATTTTTTATCTGAGTAGTTATGATTAAACCGAACACAAAAAATATTTTATATTTTTTTAATTTTGAAGAAAAAAAATTTGTAATTTTTTTTTGAATTATGCCCATTTTTCAAAGGGGCCCGATTTTCAAGGGCGATGCGGGACATCTTCCCGTTATTCTAGAACTCCAATTTTTTGAGTGTCTTATTTTGATACTCTAACAAATATTTTAAGAGGGGGTACAGACAAAATCTCATTTTTATTTTTCGCCCATACAACGAAAGACCACCCTAGTATGCATATTGAAATTGCAAGCACATACTCTGATAGAATCACATCAATGACCATACTGCTGAGCTTTTAATATATTAGTATTTATATTACCTTGATATGAAAACTTAATTTTAAAAATAATGAAATATGGTAAATAAAAAAAGTTGGGTGATTTTTCATAAAATTTTTGGGCCTTTTTTTCTTGTTTTTTTGGTGAAATTTTAATTTTTCGACTTTTTGTCATTTTTCGTTTGGGTGTTTTTTCATTTTTGTTTTTGGCGATTTATATATTGAGCCATTTTGCCTACAGTCTGAAGAAAGACAAAATTGCGATTTAAAGACTGTATGGATTATTGTTTATTGTCGTTACTTAAAAGAATTCCAAAAATAGTTTTTTAGTATTACTAACTTTTTTTTTAGCGTGTTTCGGTTTTAAAAATTTAATTTTATAACAAAACTAATTTTTGCAGCACAAAGTATGTCAAATTTAAATTACAAATGTATTGGACGAAAAATCTAGGAATCCCGGGAAATTGGAAAAAAATCCCTCTATCCCGGGAAACGAAAAAGTCCGGAGAAACAAAAACCCTAGCTAGTTAAGACGAAACCTCTGTTTTTACGAACTAATTTGAAAATCATAACGTTTGGGTAACAATTTTAATGTTTATGTTAATACGAACGAAAATATGAATATCATTTTTTGAATAAAAAATTTTCAGAATGTAGCAAATTTTACTACAATTTTATACCGAACACTGAAATTCTTTCTTAAATGTATATTAGAGCAACTCAAGCTGTATGGAAGCGAAATTCGTGCAAGGTGTACCCCCCTCAAAATGAACATTGGTATTTTTTATGATGTCATCTAAAATATTTCGGCTCTAGCTTTGACCTCTCGTGAGCTGGACCATTTTGCAAAAGGGTCCATTTTTGCATGTTTTGTTATTTTAAGAACCTGTTTCCTTACCAACATATACAATATGGGTATCATAAGAAAGGTTTTTTAAGGCGCGTCCAACTGTATATACAATTTGTCCAAGGACGATCATCCATGTCCTTTTTTTTAAGGATAGTCTGCAAAAAAAATGGTTTTTGAATTTTTTGTTCAGGGTTGTTTGTAATAAAAATGCCAAATTAACATATTTTAATCTTTAGTCGATTTAATTAAATACGGGTCTCAGCTTTTTTTGAAATTCGTGCTAGTTCGCGTTTTGACAAAAATGCAATGGGTGGTAATTCTACGTTTTAAAAAGGACAATATGGGTATTCAATTTTTTCTTTTGCCAAGTACATCATCTTTGTATGTGTAAATAATTTAGATTTTTGCAAATTAGATGCATTTTACACGGTGCTCTGAAATAAATATAAATGCAATTTTGTGGTAACTCTAATATGATAGCAGATTTAGTTTCTAGATCATGTATAAATGAAAATAGGTCTAAAGAAAGAAAAAAAAGTGATCCACGACTTTTTGGCGGCATATTCTTTTTCTAATTTGCGAAAAAATATGCCGCCAAAAAGACGTGGATCATTTTTGTTTTTCTTTAGTCCTATTTTCATCCATACATGATCTAGAAACTAAATCCGCTATCATATTAGAGTTACCACAAAATTGCATTTATATGTATATCCCAGAGCAACGTGTAAAATGCATCTAATTTGCAAAAATCTAAATTATTTACCTACAAAGATGATGTAATTGGCAAAAGAAGCAATTTGATACCCATATTGCCCTATTTAAAATGAAGAGTTACCACCCCATTGCATTTTTGTCAAAACGCGAACTAGCCCGAATTTGAAAAAAAGCTGAGACCCGTATTTAATTAAATCGACTAAAGATTAAAATATGTTAATTTGGCGTTTTTATTACAAACAACCCCGAACAAAAATTTCAAAAACCTTTTTTTTTACAGAATATCCTTAAAAAAAGGACATGGATGATCGTCCTTGGACAAATTGTATATACAGTTGGAAGCGCCTTAAAAAACCCTTTCTTATGATACCCATATTGTATATGTTGGTAAGGAAACAGATTTTTAAATTAACAAAACATGCAAAAATAGACCCATTTTCAAAATGGTCCAGCTCACGAGAGGTCAAAGCTGGAGCCGAAATATTTTAAATGTCATCTTAAAAAAGTCCAAGGTTCATTTTTAGAAGGGGACATCGAGCACTTTTTTTGGTGAGTCGCTCTAATGTATATATATGAAACAAAATGAAAGAATATCACAACATTGAAAAAAGTTTATAAAAGTTTTTAATATTTTGTGGGCAATAAAAGAATTGTAAAGAAATTTTACTACAATGAAAACTGTACTGTTTAAATTAAAAATCCATTTTTGTTTGTTTCATAACTTGCATGTTTTTTTTTAATTTATGAAAAATAAAATTTTTGGGGTCCGCGAACCAGTAGTAGCATATCAAGGGGTCCGCAAAGTAAAAGTTAATGGGAACCACTGAATTAAGTCATAACTAAACTAAAATTTTGCATGAAATTTTGTTTTGTAAACAAATCCGTCTGTTTTTGTTTTTAATAGTTTTTAATTATGTTTTTTGTCTCTCCTTTAAACTAAAAAGTGTATTGCGTCCTGGTATGCTAGTTGGTAGCGTGATGGCTTATCAGTGCGGTGGTCGTGGGTTCGATTCCCACCAGAGGCACTGGTCTGTTTTCGCTACAACGCGCCGAAGGCCATAGTAGCTAGTGCTCGGTTAGGGTAATAGTATATAATTTGTAATTATATGATTATTAGTTAATAAAATATAAATAAAAAGTGTACTTACCGCCTTTTGGATTTTAGATGACGATATGCTACAATTAGTAATAAAAAACCAAAAACAATATTTATCTGAATAGGTCATCCATTATTGAATTTTTTCGAGATTTACGTATTCAAATTGAAGGTTGTTTCATGCCTTTAACAGTACCTTAAAATATCGTTAACGAAATAATTGAAATGCAGTTATCCGTAAAACACCGTTATCGCTAAAATACCGTTAACGAAATAATTGAAATGCCGTTATCCGTAAAACACCGTTACCGATATTACTGAAATACCAATATCATTAAAATGACGTTACCGAAATTTCTAAAAAAACGTTATCGCTAAAATACCGTTAACGAAATAATTGAAATAGCGTTAGCCTTAAAATACCGTTACCGAAATAATTTAAAAAAACGTTATCCTTAAAATATCAATACCTTTCTTTTTTTATTAATGTAAGTCGAGATCAGAAAACAATAATCGCTTTCAAAAGTCAAATGACGCAATATGGAGGTATTAGCCTATATATAGCCATATATGGAGGTTTAGCCTATATGGCGGCGCACAGTGGCTGAAAATCATTTTTCATTGGCCAAAATTCTATAACTTTTGAACCGATCACAATAGTTTAGTAATTTTTTTTAGAGGACAGGTAATTAGTTGGATTTGGCTCAGTTTTAATTTCATTAAAATTGATTGAGCACTTCTTAAGAAATTCAAGGTCAAGGTCAAAGTTGAAGTTTTCATTTTTTTTTAACATTTAGCGTGAAATATAGGTTTTTTAATTATTTTATTTATTAAAAAATGTCATATTTTTGGATTTTAATAATAATTATAAACATTTTTTGTGATAATGGGAGTTTTTAATGTTTACACTCAAAAAAACAAATAGTAAAATCAACTAAAAAATGTTGCTATTATTACTTAAAAACTAACCATTATTGCTGTCAAATTTGCAAAGTTGTTTACGTTAAAAAATATTTACACTTAAAAAAACGTTAGTAATATTATCTAAAAATGTTGGTATTACTACAGAAAAATTTATTATTTCTAACAAATTTGTTAATTTTAGCAAAATATTAAAAAAAGAACTAATATAACTGTAACAAATATTACTTAAACCAGGGTACACACTAAAAAATTATTTATATAAATAGAACATTTTTGGTCTTCAAAGTTTAGTAACGTCATGATGCTTGTTAGGGAAAGACCTAACCACGTGCTTGATTACTAAGACAAGAATGGACTAAATTGATTATTAATAGGTTTTTTGTTAAATTTCTGCCTATTATGGAGGCTCTAGCTTTTCTAAAACTTCGGGTTCTGATGAGCCAGATCAAAATACTAGTATCAACCTAGCTAATATGTTTGATTGGCTTTATTTTTGTAAATATACGGAGGTTGAAAGCTCGTTATAAATTGAAAATAACATAAAAATAATCTCGATGTATATAAAAACAAAAAACTAATATAACTGTAGTCTGCTGAACATTATCGCAATTATTCTGATTTTTTTTTTTTTAATTTTGATATGAAAATATGGGTTTTTATTTACTGAACCTTTCTTATTTATTACAACATTTTATATGTGCAATAGCTTTTAAAATATTTGTAACAATGGGAGGTTTATGTTTATTAATATTTTTTACTAATACTATGTTTTTCTCACTTAAATAACAATGAAAGGCAATTATAATTATTATTTATTTTATTCAAATATTGATTGCAAATATTCCTTATTCTGTTCTGTAGTAGTTTTTTGACTTCTTCATCTAAATCCCGATGTTCCACTTTCCATTGATTTCGAATACTGGAGATGAACGGATCTGACGTAGCCAATAATATATTAAATAGATCTTCATTTGTGGAATTTCGTGAAATTTTTTGGTCACAGCACTACCCTAATAGTTAACGGCAGTGCTGTGACCACTTACAAAAACTAAAGACTACAATCCTACCAACCTTATAAAAAAGACCGCAGGTCATTATCGATGATAACTTGCTAGTAGTTACCATTTATTTTTGATAAAAAAAAAAACAAAAAAATCACATTTTTCTGCAATTAAAAAAAAACAGTTAAGTTTGACAGCATGCCATGCCCACAATTAGCAATAGTTTGACTTAATTTGTTTGGCTATCTTAATTTGGACATACTAGCTACAAAATGACGTTAAAATTTTCAAAATCGGTGACAAGAGAAAATTAGACTTTTGGCCAGTGAAATCAAATGTTCAGCCACTGTGCGTTTATTTTCATAAACGCTTAAAAATATGTGAATGAGTGACGGAATCGCCTTCAAAATTATGGGTTGGGTTCGCTGAACTCGGCTCTGGCCTCATATTTTTAAAATTCAAAATGACAGATCCAATATGGTGGATGATTTGAAAGTTTCAAAATTAGCTTCAAACTTTCCACTTAATAGTTTTTAGGATCGCAGATTACGAATCTGACATTAGATTTTCAAAATGGCCGATAATTTTTTTAAAATGTTATCGGCAGCTCTGCCAACTTTGATGATTTGTCTCTATATTGACGATTTTTGAAGTGAAATATAACAAAATGACGATTTAACAAAATTATTTGTTCGGAAAATGACGATTTTTAAAATTTGCAATTTTTGTAGAATTTCCAATTTTTTTTCTAATAATTTAACGACAAAATTTTATAAAGCTTCTTTTTATTAAAAAAACATCTTGAGATATTTCATAAAATGATATTAAATCAAGCTAAAAATATTCATTTACCAATTTAAAGATCAATTATATATAAAATTTCATCATTTATTTTAAAATTATTTAAAAAATAACGAATACCAAAGGATTTTTTATATATTTTAGGAAGGAAAATCCAAAAATGTTGTTTTTTAATAATTTAAGTAGTTTTAGCTTCAGAATCACTGATAACAAAAATTGATTTTCACCTTCTTTTTATTGAATGTACACACAGAGAAAAATTTAGCTATTTGCCAACTGAAATTCTGGTACTGCAATTCAAATGCGGTTAATAAGAATTTCAGTCGGTTGGTAAAACTGAACATTTGTTTTCACAACAAAATTCTGTTAATTGAACTGAATTTTAGTTGAAACACTCAAAATATTCAGAAGTCTAATGTTAATATCGTTGTGCTAACTGAATTTATAAGTTGTTAACCTTAATATAGGCTTTTTAATTCGGTTGGCACTTTATTTCTCTGTGTGTAATTTTTTTGTATGCCGAAATTTTGTGAGATCAAATATCGAAAAAAATACAAAAATATAAATATTTCGTCATGGAATTTTGGAGTTTTTAAAATAGGTCGGTAATTTTAAAATTCTATTCCGCATAATGAGTATAGGGAGATGTGTTCTTAAGACTTGTAGGCGTTTGTGAAGGAGCTAAAAATAAAATAAATAAAGGGCATCGAATGGTCAAATAATTACAAATAATGTAAATAAAACGAAGTTTTAAGTAAACGTTCTCCTTTTTTTAATGAAATATGAGGTGTTTATGAGAATGACGATTTTTTGATGATTTCTCATTCTCAAAATGACGATTTTGACGATCTTTTCCACTAAAATTGACGATTTTTTAACAAATTGGGTTGGCAGCACTGGTTATCGACTTTGTTGTATATTGTTAATGGTCAAGTTTTGGCGGTAGCTAAATACGAATCTGAAATGTAAATTTAAAAATGGCGGAAGATTTTTTTTTTTTTAAGTAATTGGATTTGTATCAAATATTTTTTCGGATAGTCTTAGGGGTCGTTGATAATTTCGGACATTTTTTTTAGAAAAGTGATCGTTTTTGTATAAAATATTTTCTGGGAAAGCTTGGAGGGTTGCTTGATTACGAATCTGAAATCAGATTTCAAATATTCAAAATGACGGATGTTTGGTTTTAGAAAATCATGGAATTATATAAAATATTTTTTTTTAGGTTTTATAGGTCACTGAATACAAATCTGAAATCAATGGCGGATAATTATCCGCTCTTTTGAATTTTTAAAATCTAATTTCCGATTTGTATTCAGCGACCTTTAAAAATTCGATGATTTTCTAAAAATGTTGCATCTATCAATTTGAATATTTTAAATTTGATTTCAGATTTGTACTCAGCGAACCCCAAAGCTTTCCAAGAATATATTTTATACAAAAACGATCACTTTATAATTTAATTTTATATTGTTGTTTTATATAATACAGAGAAGTCTTGTGTAGTAGTTATTTCTTAGCAATATATGGCCCTTTGGGCTCGGTTATTTAATTGAAGAATAATAAATAAAATGAATTGATTTCAGACATAGTGGCTTCGCCATTTTGAAATTTTTAAATCCAGATTTCTGATTCACAACCTGGGGACCCCTAAAATTTTCAAAAAAAAAAATATTTAAAACAAATCCTATGAACCAAATGACAATGACTTTAAAAAAAATCATCCGCTTTATAAAATCCGCCAATTTAAAAATACTATTACAGATTCGAAATTTTGAATTTTTAAAATCTAAGTCATATTCGTATAATCAGCGATCCTAAAACTATTTAATGACAATTTTGAAGCAAATTTCAAAACTTTTTTAAATCATCCAACATACTGAAATCTATTATTTTAAAAATCTGATTTGGAATTTTAAAAATCTTATTTAACAATTTCGAAGCATCCCGTGTGCCAATTTTCAAGCAGATTCCGTCACTGCTTCACATATTTTTAAGCGTCTCCGAAAGTAAAATCTCAGCTCACGCCTCCATATTGGGTAAACCATCATTACCTCCATATTGCGCCACTTGACTATCGAAATTAGAGATATTCACCAACATTCTAAGCCATTATACAGCTGTGTACGTCAAGTTCAATTTTAGTCAGCAGTGGTCTCCCCAAATATATTTTCCAAAGTTTGATCATAAACTAGCCAGTCATTATAATTCAGTCATTATGGGTTTAAAAATATTAGTGTGCATTGATATCACCGTTATCTTCAGAATAGCAATAGCTAAATAACAAAAAACCGTCATCCTTAAAATACCGTTACCGAAATAACTAAAATAACGTTACCGCTAAAATACCGTTACCGAAATAAAAGAAAATAGCGTTACCCTTACCGATACCCGCATCGAATCGGTTACCATCCATGGTTTTAACTCGATACAAACCTTTAATTGTGCTTAAAAAAATATTGAAATAGTTTGGAATTTTGTAAAATAAATATTTTATTGTGAAAAAAAAAACTAAAAATTATGCCATAAAAATAGTTTAATGCTTTTATAATTGTTTATGTTAAAAGCTAGTACTAAATATTTTGTTTTATTATTATAAAAAAGGCAAAATGCATATTACATTATTACTAAACTTAATGAGAATTTCATTAAAATGCAAAAAAAAAATGGATTATTGATTGGTGGGCATATGAAAGTGACTGAAATATACAAAATGATACAACTATTTTTTTTATTTTATTTTTATAAAAAAAAGTAATTTGGAAAAAATTGGTATATAAAGTGCGTTTTACATTGAGTTATTTCTGATGTTTTAAATTTAAATAGGCAGTTTTTGTTATATATATATTTTTTTTTTTTAATTTCAATATCATTGTTAAATATTTGATTTAAATATGGAATATTTTTATTGTTATTAAATAATTATTTTTTCTGTAAATTGTCTTTTTTTTTTTTTTTTTTTTTGTTAATAAATAAAATTTGTATTTGTTAATAACTAAATCAGGGAATAGGTTAAATCAGGTTTTCTGGCTTGTCGTCTGTTGTCCTTCCCCTTACTTAAAATTTATTAATTTAATAATTATTTAATTCAGCATATTCCAATTCTTGGGCAATAGTTTTGTACTTCTCTTTGCTCTTGCTTACCTCTTCTGTAAGAAAATATTATTAATTTATTTTTTTTTTTTGTTAGTTTAGAATTCTAAATAAAAACACAATTTTCTACAGTTTCAATCAAAATCTACTTTATTGTAAATAATAAAAAAAAAAATAAAATTAAAATTAAAGAAATAATACAATAATCAATTTAATTATATATAATTTGCTGACAACTGATTTTTATTTTCATTTTTTCTTTAATTACACAATTACATTGTAGCTAAATAATTAATAAATAAATATGAGTTTAAACAACAAAAATCCAAAATAGAGTATAGCAACTAAAAAATATAAAATAAATACGGGAAATTTCTTTTTAATCCACTTAAACCAAAATTTCGTAACTGTACTGCCATGGTAAAACAGAACCAGAAATTTGTAGTGGATTTAGAGACATTAAGGCACATGATTTTGAAGTTATTCCTTGAGGATGAGTTCGACGAAGGCGGTATCGAGATCGTCTCCAATATCCTTGTATCTTTCCTTTTCCAAAACAAGATCGTCTAATTAAAATAATTAATAAAAACAAAAACAAAAAATAAAATAATTAATGAATTATAAAACATAAAAAATGTAATACTACTTTTATACCACAACCAAAAACTAGAAGTTTTGCAAAACTATTGTATTTACTTGTCAAATTCTCCATAAAAAATGTGTTAACAAAAACTTCTAGTTTGCGTTTGTAGTACAAATGAGGCATAACAGAAATATACATGAATACAAAAAAAAATCATAACCTAAACACTTTTATCACAGCTGAAGTGCAACAACGACCTTAAAATACAACTCTGTTACACATATGGCAACTTTACTTGACTAACTGTAAATTTTAAACATAGTTTTTTTTTCGTTTTCACAATTAAATTAAACAGAAATAATAAGAAAAATAAAAATAAAAATTACCTTATCGTTTTTTATAAAAAAAAATGCGTTGTTATAAGCGGCATCTGCGGGTTAATTAAAGTTGCTGTTTGGATTTTGTAACTTTTAATTGTTTAGGAATTGTTATTAAAATAAAAAACATCATAGTACATTGCTTAGCTAAAAAAATTTATATTACAAAATCATGCTTAAAAAGCGTTACATTTTTTTTGGTTTTTTTATATTTGGCAGCATAATGTTAGCAGTTGCGATAATTGTTATGTTTTCCGATAGTTTTTTTTTTTTATAATAGTTAACCAAGCTTAAGAGGCAGGCGCTTCAGCTGGGGATGCTTCTGCTGGCGCGGGAGCTGCAGGTGCTGCTTCCGCTGGTGCCGGAGCAGCTTCAGCAGCAGGAGCCGCAGGTGCGGCTTCAGCTGGTGGAGCAGCCCCTTCAGCAGCAGGAGCGGCAGGTGCAGCACCTTCTGCAGGTGGAGCAGTACCTTCAGCAGGTGGAGCGGCGCCTTCCGCAGGTGGAGCGGCACCCTCAGCTGGAGGAGCTGCAGCGCCCTCAGCTGGTGGTGCAGCACCTTCAGCTGGTGGAGCTGGTTCAGAACCGGGTGGTGGTGGCTCGTAGTTCTTAACATATGGAACTTCGGCACCCTCTGGGGGCAAATCAATGGAATATTCGAATGGTGGTGGAGGTGGTGGTGGTGGTGTGGGTTCCTTAGGTGGTTCAGGCGCAGCAGCGGGTGCTGCTGCATCAGCAGGTGGTGCTCCTTCGGCACCTTCTGCTGGTGGAGCGCCTTCTTCACCAGCTGCAGCAGCAGCAGCGGCCGCAGCCTCCGCTGCTTCTGCTGCAGCTACTGCATCAGCTTCAGCTTGAACTCTGGCAGCTTCCTTAGCAGCAATTTCTTCTGGTGTTGGTGTAGGTGTATGTGGTTTTGGATTGCGTGGTGTATAAAATGGCTCTAAGCCTGCAATCATATCCATGAATGCTTCATCCAAACTGTCTCCAATCAAACAATAACGTTCCTTTTCAACAATTATTTCGTCTTTTATTATGAAGTTTTTGTTTAATTTTGACGATAAAGTTTTAAATGGTTTTAAGATGATGAAGAACAGAAGCAAAAAGCAAATTATAATGTAAAATAAAGAAAAAGAATGAAATAATACGATAAAAAATAGCAAAAGCGATAGAGAGAAAGGATACAAGAAAAGACTTAGGAATCTAAGATAAAGCTAGAGATATTCAAAAACTTAGCGGAAGATCAGTATAGAAAAATAAAGAGACAAAAAGGACATATAGAGAGGAGAGGAAGCGATAGTACAACAAAGAGAATAACAAAAAGTTAGTAGAAATTTAGAAAATAAGTTGAATAAGTGAGTTGATTTGAATATTTGATCACAAGATTATTAAACCATATTTTTGTAAATATCATTTATAAAATTATATCAACACTTTTGGTAGTTTCATATTTTTTTTTGGGTAAAAACATCACAGCTTTCTTTGTCAGCTTTAGTAGAGTAGTTTTAAGTGGGCATTCACACCGAAATACAAAACATGTGTTTTGTCAAAACGATTGGAAAAGAATAAAGAACTTTTGTAATATAATAAAGTGCTTAAATACGTCTTTTTGCAAAACACTTGTTTAGCATTTAGGTGTGAACGTGGCATAAGTTTAAAAGTTTAGCAGTTATATTTTAAGCTGGAGGAGCATCGGTGGGTGCTGCTGGTGCAGCTTCTGCTGGTGGAGCTGGGGCTGTTTCAGCTGGTGGAGCACCTTCTGCTGCAGGAGCAGCTGGTGCACCCTCTGCTACAGCACCATCCGTCGGAGGAGCAGCTGGTGCACCATCTGCTGGGGGAGCTGGAGTACCTTCTGCTGGTGGAGCACCTTCTGCTGGTGGAGCACCTTCAACAGATGGTGGTTCCTGTCCTGGTTCAAAGTTTTAACATAGGGAACTTCAGCACCTTCTGGTGGTAAGTCAATGGCATATTCAAATGGTGGTGGAGGTGGTGGTGGTG
This sequence comes from Delia radicum, assembly GCA_021234595.1. Taxonomy (NCBI): domain Eukaryota; kingdom Metazoa; phylum Arthropoda; class Insecta; order Diptera; family Anthomyiidae; genus Delia; species Delia radicum. Next base: position 99,613,017 of record CM037851.1, read on the forward strand.
GAGTTGGTTCCTTGGGTACTGGTGGAGCCGCATCTTCTGCAGGCGCAGCCTCTTCACCCTCAGCGGGAACAACAACACCCTCGGTCGCACCTTCAGCCGGAACACCATCTTCGCCAGCTTCTGCTGCTGCAGCATCTGCCGCGGCTTTAGCTTCTGCTGCTGCCGCCTTTTGAGCAGCAGCTTCAATTTGTTCTGGTGTTGGCGTAGGAGTCCTTGGTCTAGGATTACGATCAGTGTAAAATGGTTCAACACCCATTAACTCTACAAATGTGGCATCCAAGCTATCATCTATTAAACAACAATGTTCCTTTTCGGCAATAATTTCATCTGTGACATTCGACGTTTTAAATTCGTTTACAAAAAAGGTGTGACAAAGTTTGGGTAGAGGTTGTGGCGGGCGGGAAATTTAAATTCATATTATTATATTAGCATTTAAATTGGCGTAGCCGACCAAATTATTAAAGCAGGCAGAATTAAGGAAAAAAAAGTTAAATAAAAATAGAAATTAAATTAATTTAAAGAAAAGAAAAAAATATCGAGTATTAAAAGTATACTGTCGAGATTTTGGATGAGACAATTGGGATACGTTGGAAAACATGGACAAACGACAAAACAATTTCATTTCAAATGCAATTAGTTAAATTGTGTGAATATATAATATTTTATTTACTTTGAAACAGGAATATAGTTTGAACCGCATTTTGGTGAAAATCTGATTATCTCGAAATTACATTTTACCCGGAATCTAGTTTGAACCGGATTTTGGTGAAATTCTGGTTATGAAACGTAATTTTAAACCAGACTTTCTATACAAATTCATTATATGTTGTCAAATCGAAATCCAGTTTGATGATGGTTCTTTGAATTTAATTTTAAACTACACAATTTTCAACTGAAATTCAGAACTTTTTAATACAAATTGAGAAATTCCAAATGAAATTAATTTCATATTTCTTAATTTCAAATAAAAAATCTAATTTTCCTTTGAAAAGTTCCCAATTTTAAATGAAAAATCTGAAATTCATATAGAGTTTTATCAATTTTAAACAGATATGCTCAATTTCATATGAATTTTTCTTCATATAAATTAAAAAATCTAAAATTCATTTAAAAATTCTCATTTTCAATTGGATAGTCTTAATTTCATTTAAAATGTTCGCAATTTCAATTGAAATGGTGTAGATTTTGTGAAATTTAATATACGGAAAAACTGGATATGGTACCAATATCACTCTTAAAATTACCATAATAATCCCGCGATCGATTTGGTATTTTCTTTAACAATCTTACAGTTTAGTAAAAATCGATCAATTTTGATTTAGAATTTTAGAAATTAGCATAGCAAGGTTTTTAAATTCTACAAAATAAGCTAAATCTTAATAGTAAGAAAAAATTTCAAAAAATCATGTTAGGACACTTAGAGACACTAGGAATCTTTAAGTATTTCAAAATCTCCTCTTGAATTTCATTTGCATTTCGTTGACAAATATTAATGATTTTGGGGTTTTTAATGCAAAGAAGTTAAAGAAATCTGAAGGATTTTCTATTCAAAAGATTGTCTGATTTTGAATTCTCTTATTTTGAAATATTTCCATATAACCGAAGAAAAATATCGGTAAAACCAGAATTTTTTTTACGGAAATAATGCTCTTTTGTAAAGGTATTTCAAAATCTAACTTTCCATCACTGAAATGCACAATTATGGAGTGTTGTGGGTTTTCTTTGTCTCAGATTCTTAAAATGTATAAACATATTTGGCAGGCAATACCGCTAAAAAACCGTTATCGATTCAAAATCCCTTCAACTAACTATCGTTATCCCTAAAATACCAATACCGAAATAATTAATAAGCCATTATCCGTAAAATACCGTTACCGATATAACTAAAATACCAATATTCTTAAAATACTGTTACGGAAATAACTTAAATACCGTTATCACTAAAAACCGTTACCAAAATAACTGATACAATCGTTACCGTTAAAATACCGTTTAGGAAAGAAAAGAAATTGTTTATAATTGATTTTCAAACTGTCAATTAAACGAATTTGTAGTTTAATCTTTAATGTGAACAACTGTTTTTGATCAAAAAGCATTACTCAACATACAAAAAAGTGGAAATTCGGTGGAAATAGCGAGATATTAATTTTTTTCTTTCTAAATCCGGATTTTATTAAATTTGCAATTTTTTAGCTAAACCTCTTGAAAAAATGCTTTAAGACAATCTGTAACTGACACATTAGTAGTGCCCAACCGAACAGTTCGGCAAGAAAATGCATTTGGTCAGTGTGTTTTAAAGCATTATGGCGAATGGAAAAATGTTTATTGGGCTGATTTGATGCGATTTTGAGTCAAATTTAAAGAAAAGTCCGTAGTTAAGCAAAGAATTCACTGTTCGGCCTCCGAAAGTTCGGCTAATCGAAAATAGTTCGGCGGCATAAACTTCATCGTTTTCCATAAATTGTATACACAAAATCGAATTAAATCCGCCCAACAAACATGTTTATAATACCAAAATTTATCCTTATTGCCTTTAGATACAAAAAAAAAAACAGACCAAATATAGTTTTTGGTCGGACACTACAAATTTGTAACAATTTATGTTCTGAAAAAATGTCTTTTCGAGCAGTAATCCCAAATACTATTTCAGTATAAATTTATCAGCAATATTTCTTCTACGAAAAAATTTCCAATCATGCGTATAAAATTCATTAAAATAATGAAATATTCTGTAATTTTTCTAAAAAAAATTGTATATTTCTATAAAAAAAAAAAATAAAACAAATTTATATGTCCTTTGCATGGTTAAGAAATTGGGTTTGGCACAACGAATGCGCTCATGGCAAATTTTTGGCTTCGACTCGATACTAATCAAATATTTCAAAAGGTTTGAGAACTTTATTTCGATTAAAAGTCTCAAACATTTCTAAAATATTGAACGTTTTCAAAACATTTTGTCACTACCGATTATTTGTTTGTGTGTATATTTCTATTTCGACTACAGATTCTTGTTAGGGGTCCTCAAATTAGAAAGAAAAAGGTTCAGATATATGCCCCTTCCCTTCCTGCCATCAAAATATGGGCCCAAAAATAGAATTTTGGAAAATTCTCATTTGAATTTTATGCTTTGTTTGATTTTGTTCTGGTCATTAGATGAAGCTACGTGCAAATTTCGAGATTCTAGCTTTGCTAGTTTTGGAAATACAGCAAACTCCCCTTTTTTGGAGGAATTTTGGTTTAAAAAGCGGGGGGAAAAAATTCAAGTCGGGATCAGCCTTTAAAAAACGGGATAAACCCGCCAAAAGCGGGATGGATGGTCAGGTTAGGTATGTTGCATTCATATTAAATGTTTTCAAATAGTATCCTTATTAAAACCCGTTTTGAAATGTTAAAAATAATTTTCTTATTTTTTTTTTTTTTTTTTGAAAATACTTTTATTTTTTGTGCAAATTGCAGCGGAATTTGTTTTTTTAAATGTTTTTTTTTTTTTTTTTGTTTATTTTGTAAATAATAGTAATATATAAATAATAATTAAAAAAAGTGGTTGTAAATAATGGAAATATACTATATTGTCTTTTTTTAATTAATTTTTTGTTTTACGCAAAATAATTACTATTTTAATTTCTTTATAAATATATTTTAAAAGAAATACATTCATTAATAAAGAAAATACATATGAAGTATATTAATTAAAATCAAATCTTTTAGAAAATAATTTGCTTAAAAAGGAATGCTAGGTTTTTTTTTTATATAATTTCTTTTTTTCATTTTGTTTATAATTGCTTGTCATTAGATTAAATTGGAATTATTTTTAGAAAAAATTTTGATTTTTAAACAAGAAAAAAATATAACTTAAGAAAAATATTACACAATCAAAAATATAAAAAAATGGAATAGTATTTTTACAACATTTTAAAAAGAAAAAAATATTAATACAGAAAAAATACATACAAATCTTAACCAAAAAAAAAAAAAAAATTGAAAATTTTAAAACAAAAAAAATAAATTTCGTTTTTTTGGTTAGGGAAAGAAAAAATTAAAAAAAAAATCAAAATAATATAAATTATACGGGCATGTTCTGCAATTCACTTTGCAAGTGAAAATTTAATAAGATAGTTTTATGCACTGATTTTTTATTTTTTTTTTTAAATACTTTTGCAAATATTTTGTAATCTCATTTATTTTTTTCTAAATAAAAGATAATAACGAAATTTTAACATGATAAACAAAAAGAAATTTTAAATTCTTTTATATATTCTCTTTTTGTTATCCTTTAACTAATATAAATCAAAGTGTCGATTTTGGCGCTCAATTTGTTGCCCTAAACAACAGTTTTTAAACAAAAACAAAAAAGTGAAACTTTCAATTTAGGTTTCCAGTAACACTAAAATCATTTAAAATATATTTTTTTTAATGTTTTAATCAAAATTTGTTAACCTAATAATTTAATTTATTGTATAGTGTTTTTCATTTTAAAGTGTTTTACAAAACATGCCCGTTTTTCTTTTACTAACAATGCTACTTACTAAACAGTATGGAATGGTAGTTAATTTTTAATTTTTTCTTTCTTTAAATTTTTAATGGCAAAGAAAAATTAAGAATAATTTAAATTTCAAAATGAAAATACGGCGCTTTTTGTTTTGTTTTTTTAATTAACATCATAGAAGTTAACGCTATAAAGCAAAATTAATGTAAATCTCTTTCAAAGATTTGAGAATTTAAAGTAAATGATTTTTTTTTCGTAGATTACGCTGCATTTTCTTAAAAAAAATAGTTTTCTTTTCTTTTTGTTTGTTTCATTTTTCAAAAGGATTCATTTAAATTTAGTTGTCTTGTTTTCAATTTTGTTTTTTAATTTAAATAAATCCTTAAGGCTAGTATGGTAGTGTTTCATCTTTTTTGCTGTTGTAATAATTATTAAATAAATGTATTAATTTAAGTTTTACATATTTTGAATATCATGCAGAGTAGCTTCCATTTCTTCTTGTAGCAGTTTATTTTTTCCGCGTTCATTCATCAAGTCATCTGTTATATATATATTTTTTGTTTGTATAAATTTGGTAGCGCAAGTGTTATACAGCGGTTATTTAAAAAGTATAAAACAGCAGCAGCACAGTTACACAAAAACACAGGATTTGGATTTTGGTTTTTGTACATTTATTTTTTTAGTAAACAACATAAAAACAAATTGGCAGGCAGGCAAGTTTTAAAATTAAGCGTTTTTTATATATAAAAAAAATAAATAAAAATAAATAAAAAATATTAATTTCAAATTTAAAAATTATAAAAAATAATAGAAAACTAATAAAAAAAAAAACAGTTTTCCTAATACATAAAACACTAGGATGTGGGAAAAAAAAATATTATTCCTACTTATATTTTCTATAGACTAAAATTTCTATATTTTTTACTTTAACTATCCCAGCCCAGGTGAAAAAGTTCATATATGATCATATATTGCCATATATGGTTTCATGTATGAGCATATATGGTTCCATATATGAGCATATATGAACATATATGTAATGTATGGGAGCATATATGGGTAAATACATTTAAATTAAAAGTTCATATATGGATATGTATGACACCATATATGATAATATATGATAATATATTGCATATATTGGTTTATATATTGCTTCATATATGCAATATATCTCCATATATTATTCCATATATGGTTAATATGTTTTAATTTTTGATCAGATATGACCATATATGAGGATGATTTTTTTTTATTTTTAACTCTTACTATACATCAATTTTGGAAACATAAACTAAACTTTATTTAAGCCAAAGTTTTTGATCTCAGTATTCAAAAACTGGTTAAACCAGATGAATTAATTTGATTTATTTATTTTGTTATATCTTGTGTTTAAAAAATAAGATATTTTCCCACATTAATTTTTAGTTGTGTTTCAGAATAATTGAAAAACTAAACAGAACTATTTAAATCTTAAGATACAATTAAAAATGGTGTAGAATATTCTTATATTGAAGTATATTTTGTTTTTAAAAAAATTTCTGTATTTAGTAACATGTTTATAGAATTATAATAGCTGTATTTTTTAATAAACAGAATATTTTTGAAAAAAAACTTTTTATATATACGAGTATATATGAAAAGTAATAATATATGACAATATATGAACATTCATATATGATCATATATGAACATTCATATATGTCCATATATGAGCATATATGTCCATATACCCTCAAATTCCGGATCCGAACATATATGGATTCATATATAAACTCATATATGTGTCCATATATTGTCATATATGGCCACATGAGTTCATATATGAATCCATATATGTTCGGATCCGAAATTTGAGGGTATATGGACAAATATGCTCATATATGCCCATATATGAATGTTCATATATTGTCATATATTATTACTTTTCCTATATTCTCGTATATAAAAAAGCTTTTTTAGTTTTTTTTTTCCAAAAATATTCTGTTTATTAAAAAGTACAGCTATTATAATTCTATATACATGTTACCGAATACAGGAATTTTTTAAAATATTTATTTATTTATTTAAATATTTTATTTTTTAAATACAAAATATAACAAAATAAATAAATCCAATTAATTCATCTGGTTTAACCAGTTTTTGAATACTGAGATCAAAAACTTTGGCTTAAATAAAGTTTAGCCGCATGTTTCCAAAATTAATGAAACTTTTCCACGCTAAATCTGCCAATGGTAAAATCTTTTGGTGGACCTTATTCGGGAGGGATGGGTTCAAATTTGAAGTTTTGTTTTGCGGTTTTATACAAAAATTTTGAATGGATTGGCATCATTTAGGCATCATCGGAAAGGTGTTTTGTAAATGTATTTTCAAAGAGTAATATATCCCCATTCATTAACCCACTACGAGTCAGTTTAACATTTGGTATTTTTTAATTTTTTCCTGTTTTTTTCAGAACTTTTGTATAAAATCGCAAATCAAAATTTTAACTTTGAACCCCTCCCCCGGAAAGGGGGTGCGTTTTTTCCTAATAACTCATTATCTGCAATCGTATTTATAAATTAATAAAACATTAATTTATATATTTTTGTTAAGAATTCGTAGACCGGCAGAGTAATTGTTAAAAATAAAACAAAAAATCATCCTCATATATGGTCATATCTGATCAAAAATTAAAACATATTAACCATATATGGAATAATATATGAATTCATATATGGAGATATATGGGATATATGAACCAATATAGGCAATATATTATCATATATCATCATGTATGGTGTCATACATATCCATATATGAACTTTTCATTTAAATGTATTTACCCATATATGTATGCTCCCATACATTGCATATATGTTCATATATGCTCATATATGGAACCATATATGCTCATACATGAAACCATATATGGCGATATACGATCAAATATGAACTTTTTCACCTGGGTAACCAAGATTCATTTTTTTTTTTTTTCATAAATTAAAAATTATTTTCTAATAATCTCAAATTAAAAATTACTAATCAAATTCCTATATATATTTTTTTTTTAATTATAAAAATAAATATTTAAAATAATTTTTGCTTGACATACCTTCGAGCCTGTCGACTTCCTTTTGCAATTTTTGAACGGAACGTTCGGCGAATTCAGCACGAGCTTCAGCCTTTAGTAAAAGTAGAAAAAAATATATATAAGTAATTGTAATAAGAAAATATTGAGACAAAACTTAAAAGATAATCAAGACAAAGTTTTAAAAACTAATTTTAAAGATTCCAAATAATAAAAATCTTTCAAAATAAGTTTATTTTGTAAATGTTTTAAATTTTAACATTTTTTATATATAAATTTGAAACATTTCAAACATTATACAATAAGGTATAGAATATTAATAGATCATTGACATTAATGATCAGTTTTTATTAAAGATTTATTAAATTCATTGTCTTAATTATCTTTTGTAGAGTTTTGTTATTAAAAAAATAACATAAGCTTCCCAAAATGAATATAATATATAATTTTACTACCAAAACCATTGTTAAACATACACAATTTAAACTTCACATTTTTTTTTTTTTTAATTTGCAAAAATTAAGCTAAAATTTATTTTAAGCAAGCTAAGCATACAAATTAAAAACATACATAATATTTAAATTTCAAACTATTAGAACAAATATTTAAAAAGATTTTAACTTTAAGCTGTAGAAATTTAATATTTAAAATTGAAAGCCCGATTTAGAATTAAAAGTACGAATTTTTTCCACTCTCAATTAAACTGTGTTAAAACTTGGTTCGAAACAAATATGCTTCCAAGTTTGATATAATTTTTATTAAAAATAAAAATTATGTTTTTTCGTTTTTTAATTGTGCAATAAAAATGAAAATTATTCAATTTCGAGGCCATACTTTATATTTCTTTATAAGGATATTGTCCTAACAAATAGTCTATAGAGTTTTTGTTTTCTAATTTATTAATTGACAACTTTCAGGAATGTGTTGATAGATCTATTTTGGGAATTTTCTAGGTTCCCATCATCAAAACACGTTTTGAAAAAAGTGACAATCCCATGCAAAACATCAAACATTCATATAACCTAGTTAGAGTATGGCCTTGAACTTGAATAATTTTCATTGCAAATATGCTTTCTCTTAAAATTTGAGTAATTTTGTTAACTTAGAACAAATTTTTACTAATAAAAAGCAGATGGACAACTGTTCTATTAATGAACGTAACGATTTAACTTAAATAAGTTTAACTCACATATTAAAAACTCGTCCTAAATAGTATATTAATGTCCTAATGCTGTTCGATGGACAAATGTCTGCAGACTTAAATAAGTCGAAAATACTATTTAGTATTCCGTTTTTACTTATCCGTCTGCCTTTGTATAGGTTTGTGTTTATGATTTACGTTATTGTCAACTTGATATTGCTAACACACAAAAGTTCATTAATTTTACTTTATTTATCTTAACTTTACTTTTCATTCGACTCTAAAGCTTTTTTACAATTGGCAATTGTTTATGAAAACAATTTTTAAAAATGAATTTTTAAATAGGAAATCTACCAGAATCGTTAGCGTGTCCAAATAAAATGTCGTCAAAATCTAAGTTTAAAAAAAAGTCCTTAGAGCCTAAAGGTGTTTTTTTTTTTCTACAAAAATGTCTTAACAATTTCACGAGTTTGCTATAAATGTCCTCAGCAAAAAATTCTTTTGATATGAGGTAAAAGCTGATTTTTTTTATATTTGATATTTACAATTAGCTGTTTAATCTATTTTACTAATTCGTACAAATTTTCCGTTCGCGTACTATTTTGTATATTTTTCTTTTTGAGTGTTAATTTGTTCTTACTCTCTGTAATTTTGTTACTGAGTATGTTTTACTGGACTTTACTGCAAAAGTAAGAAAAAATACCTAATAACTATCCTATGGGGAATGGGACCGGTTCTGCGTGTGCCACAGGATCGGTCCCTTCGTGAAAGCGACCAGTCCTCTGCTAAACCCTACCCTATGTAAACAACTGGCAACTTTAAGATTGGCTTGTCATAGGAGGGGGTCATTTTCCCTGCTTTAAACCACATAGTGGCATGCCACAGGACTAACCAAAGATGGGCATACCACAAGACCATGTCGTATAAAATAAACGGAAACTAAACTGCTTCCAATGGGTAAAATTCTACCCAACTGGCTTTTTCTTGTTAATAAACATTCTGGTTAAGTGGTATGTCCTCCCTTTACCAGTCACAGGATTGGTAATTTTAGGATAATTGACACTGCTTAACAAACTTCAGTATTAAATTATACCAGTTCTGGGATAAGTCCTTCTTTAACCAGTCAATTTTTAGGTCAATTGACTCCTCATTCCCCAATATAGTCAATAAATTGACTACAATAAATTATTTTATGGTTCTTAAACCACTTATATATCTTTATCCCGTAAAAAAATACAGCATTTTAAAAGTATTGGGTTGAAAACGGAACAGTTGATATATAATGAGTTAATAGGAAACGGTATTAAGAACAAATACCTCCAAAAAAAAAATAAGAGCATTTTTTATTAGGGTCTTAAGAAAATTACAACGTTCAAATATAATGTCCAAAAACTTTCATTTCCAAAAGTTTTTACCATATAGTGGCAACTTATACTATACATGGATAGTAACCTTCATCATGCGCTAATCCAGGGTAGGGGATGATAATGATGATGAAGTTGTAGTTTTTGTTATTTTGAATATATTCATTCAAAATAACGAAGACGTGTTATTTCAAAATATTTCTTGATCGCATTAAATTATATTTTAAATACATACATATAGCACTTGATCAACAAGAGGGTATTAACTCAAAATTTTAAAATTTTCAGTAGAGTCAAAAAACTGTTTTTGGCCACATTTTAACAGAATTTAAAATTCAAACCTATCATAATAAGCAAATTCCATTTGAAAATATATATACATTGTTTTTGTTTTAAATTTTATCACTCATTGCAAAAAAAAATCAATTTTTTGAGTTAATACCATTTTTTGAAATTTAATCGATTTAAATTTATAGAATAAAATAAATTTTATCAACAAAACAGTATCAACTCAATATACAACCAAATATAAATAAAACAGTTTGATTATTTTTAACATAAATAAAGGCTCAAATCAAAATAATACCTTTTTTATGAAAATATACGATTCATTTCTATTTGAACTTTTGCTTTAACTCGAAATAATACCTTTTTTTTTAAATAAAGGTAATCAATACATTATCATGAAAATGGTCTCGAAAGTGGTTTTCGAGATGAAAGAGTAATCGGAATAAGATGAAATTTTTACAATAGATAGATATTGATGTTGTTAGTTGATTTCTTGAAAAAAGTGATATTTTAAAAATTTTGAGTTAATACCATCTTGTTGATCAAGTGCGATATCTTTAAAATAAACTTCATTGTTATCATCATTCCCCAACCGGGATCCACGCATGATCCACTATACATTTTTGATTTTTGTTAAACTAAAATATATATTTTGCTGTAAAGAAACTAATATAAAGCATAATATAAAACATTTATAAATAATATAAAAATAATATAAATAAAATTAGTAAATAAAGCATTTAAAAATTATAAATAATATAAAAATTATTAAACTAACATGCTAATAGAAAAAAAAATTTGTGCTAAATTTAAATAAATTATAGTTTTTTTTTTATAATCAAATATTGAAGGAGGTCTACATATTATTTCATACTTTACTATGCTGGAGCATTTAACTTTTTGTTTTTTTTTTTTTATTTTTTTGCATACTACACAAAATACGTTTGTTTATTTAATCCTATAAAATATATAAGAATGTAATATTAAAATTTAATTTAATAAAAAAGAAAAACTACTTTTTAAGCAATTTGATTTTTATTGCTAAACTACGAATCATTATTATTTGCAGTTTTATATTAACCCCAAAAACAAACTTACTGTAGCTAAATTTTCTTTTTCTTTTTTGATTCCTGTTCAATAAGACTTTGGGTTTCACGGGCCTAAATCGATGTTGAAAGAAAACATGAGTATTTAAAATTGTTTATTTTAGAAATTATATTGAGTTTGAAGGGGGATTTTTATTATTATAAAACAACTACCGATCTCATTTTTTTTTTTTTAACAAACATTTTACGATATTTACTAGTTTATCAATTAATTTTAAAAGGATATTTTTTCTGGCATTCATTTACATTCCTTCTACTAAAAGGCATTCAAAAACAATTTAATTTTTTTAATTCTTTTTTTTTTTTTTTCTTGCAATCAATGCACAAAAAGTTGTTTTCAATTTTATATACAAAAAAAAGTGTACATTACTTAATGTGTAATAATAGTGTTTTTTATACTTTATATTTAGTTATTTTACTTTTTTTTAGAACTCAACACAAATGTTTTTATAATTTTTAAATATTTTTTATGTTATGGTATTGAAATTAATATTTTTAAAATTGTTTTCAGTTGTTTTTCTTTTAATAAATACTCATATTTCTTTGACATGTTTAGGTCCGTGTTTTGGTTATTTTTTTTTTAATTGCATTAAAAAAAGAAAATATCAAATTTATGTTTTATGATATTTAAAATCAATATTATTTTATGGTTATTTTTTTTTTTAAAAGAATTTAATATGAAACATTTTTTTTAATTGATTTTTTATGTACATTTTTTTAAAACTATTAAAATTGAGAATAACAATTTGTGCAATTTAATATTTTCTTTTTTTTTTTTAAGGGGAGCGGTGGATAAAGTATTAAATTATTTAAATATATTTTAATTTTGGGTTATTATGATCTACAGGATGATATTATAAATGTGTTATAAATAATTACTTTAGCCTTTTAAAAAGAAACTTCAGACTTGAAGAACGCAACCCTCAAGTAAAATTGTAGTCAGATCTTATTATAATTATATATTTCTAAAAAAATTTAAATATTTCCTCTTTACTGCAAATTAATAGTGTCCTGAAAGTCCAATCAAACTAAACATTTTCAAAAACATTGTTTTATATTAATTGCCCTAAAATTACGAAACAGGTGTCTTAAAATGATATCAAATCCTTCTTAAATGGTAATTAGAAAAATTTTATTTGAATTCATATTCTCAATAATACAAATTTTAAGATTTTTGTACTTAATTTTTTAAATTTGTCTGTGGAGATCGGTTATAACAAACTCGTAGCGAACGAACAATTTAGTTCGTTATAAACAAAATTAGCTATAAGCGAAGCGAACATTTTCCCAAAAAAATATTGAAATGTTTGGTTTGTTTCTTAAATTCTCCTAATTTTAAACTTTTATTAAAAATATTGAAACAATTCTTCCATTAAATTAGGTTTTACACGGTTTTTAATCCTTTGAAGAATAATTTTTATTTTAAAATCTCGATTTGTTTGTATGTGTTTGTTACAAGTAGTGTTTTTTTTCTAATTCGGTTAATCGATTAACCGATTCCTTGATTAATGTCAGTTATTTCCATTAATCGTCGTATGAATATTGGTGAGACCTATATACCATTTCTGGCAAAATTGAGTTAGGAATTGATTATATATGATTAATGTGTCCTCTTTTAAAATCTTTAATCCGTTTTTATATACCTCGTATCAATTAGGAGATATCCAGCCCCATATGTGCTGCGTATCCCTATTTTTACAAATTTCTTAACATTGGTATGGTGTATTGACCACTTTTTGGCCAATGAGTCAAACTTTCTATAGAAAAATAAAAACATTATTCGTCAATCTTGGTTTGACACATTTGAAATAAGCAACGCATATAAAACAAAAAACAATAAAAAAAAGTTTAAGCATTGTATTGCACTATGACAACCTAGTTTTATAATGGTTAAAAGAAAAAAAAACTTTTGACCTACTTGTAAGAAAAACAATAAAATTGTGATAAAAACGGCTTATAGGCCGCCATATAATAAAAAAAAACGTTTTTTTTAAAAAATTGTTAAAAACTCTGGATACTCAGTGCAAAAAGGCGTAAAAACTAACAATATTGTTTATAATAAATGCGGCTAAAGATATAGCAAACAAAAAGAAAACCTATCTTGTAGAAATTTAATAATTTTGTTGTAAACTTTCTTTATCGTTTTTCTCGTAAAAATGTTTTTGGTCGGTGCGGCTCTCCAATAATCAATCGACGTAATGTCGAAACAAACAATTTAAAACTCATATAATATTCGACCCGAATAATCAGTTAAAATATGTCGATTCACCGGTTACATTTTTTTATGGTTTTCCTATATTTTTTTCGCAAAAATTACTAAATTTAATAGAAAATTTTTAATTTCTGCTCTAATTATTTTAAAAATTTAAATTGACGTAAATATTTCTGTTTAGTTCACGACAAGGTTGAACTTGTATTAAATTGATGTCACACAACTACCAATTTACATATTAATTTTGTAGGAATTCTATTTCTTCCATCTCCTAAAATAGGTATAATCGGTTGCCGACTGCTACAATTCTAAAATATGGTCCACTAGATCCAATTTAATGGACTCTGAACCCGTTTTACTGAAAGTGTCAGTTATACCTAACTAAAACTAGTTTTAGGAGTGGTTGCTTTTGAAACAATTTCAAATAAAAATTATTGGTGTAAAAAACCGTTACTGGACCGGGTTATAAATAAAACTGTTCTTTAAAACTCGCATATTATTAATATGATCATTCTTAGATCCTTTCAATTAAACAACTGTGTTCATATTAAAAGCTAAAGTAGCCAGTCGAATTTTTGAATTTCATACAAAATATATTTAAAAATATTTTCGCCTTTAGTTTTAACTTTATTGTGTTTCTACTATTGCTTCCACCGAACATTTTTGCTAACTAGGGCTCGGAAGTTTAAGTAAATTCAAGTTTGTTGTCGTTAGCGGGTGGATTTGTTAATGCATATTTTGCAATAATTGCATATTTTAAAATATTTTGCGATAAATGCTTATTTTGGATATTTTGCATTAAAATGCTATTTTTTTTGGAAAATTTTTAACATTTTACTAAAACTGCGTTATTGTTAAAATTTAAAAAAAAAAATACTTTCTTTAAAAATAATTAATTCTCTGTCAAATAGGGTTTGCCTTACTTTAAGAAGACTATATTCTTTGAGAGCGTGCACACCAAGACACGTAAGATATCTTTTGGCTAATTCTTTACTAATGTCACAATTTAATTACGGCCTTGAGGTGTTTTCTGGAACTTTTTCTTATAATGTAGATAGACTTCAAAGAGTTATTAGAAAAATTGTTCGTTACATATTCGACGTGAGAATACAGGATCATATTCGTGTTTCTGAACTTGTCCCTGAGTTTTTGAGGTGTTCTTTTCATGATTATCTAAAACTACGTCTATTACTTCATTTTTATAAAATCATGCAATGTGGACAACCTCAATTTCTTGTAAATGAATTTACATTTATAAATTCAACACGTAATATTCAAATTGATGTACCTCTGGGTCATCTCACAATATTTGATCGTTCGTTTTTGGTAAGTCTATCGTATTTGGAACTATCTTCCAACTCTACATAGGCTATTTTCGTATTTTTATCCTAATTATAAGGGAAAACTCTTAAATTTTTTTAATAATGTGCAGACATGATAGTTTTACTATACTTTTGGGACGGAATAATAAAACAAAAAATTGTTTTTCTTCTGTCTACGTTTATTTGTATCTTTGGCTAAATGGGACTTTTATATTTAATATATTTTCGTAATGTTTATGTGGCTGGGGAGCCAATTACACGCTAGGATAATATGCATTTTCACATTTAATATTTAAGGTTTTTATTATTACTGTACATAGTTATTTATTTTACAATACATATATAATTGGCCATGAAGGCTTCCTTTTTTAAAGGCAAAAATAACAGAAAAATACAATTACTAACTTTCTGACGACGATTTGTGATGGGGCCAGAGAAATCATTAGCGGTATTCATTCTTAATAGCATTTATGCAAGGGTTGCATTAATACTATGATTTTATGCTACAAAGCGTGTTTTTTTTGTGTGTATTGTATGTTTACATCCCAAGCATTTCAATGTTGACAAAACAGCTAATTTCTAACGAAAATATATTTTCTAGCGATTTTTAAGTAGACTTTAGCGATTTTTTCAAATAAAAAAGGTTGGCATTATTCTTCGTTCTCAGTGGATTTTTAACTCTGTTGTTATTTTGTGTGAATATCAACTTTAAGGAAGAAGATCCATTTTTATATTAATATTGTATTTTTCTTTTTTTTAAGTTTGTTTTTTGATAAAAATTTGTGTTAAAATCAGTTGTTTTTTTTACACGAAATTAAATGTTTTTTGTAAATATTTCTGTTCTTTTTTTGTTTTCCGGCAAAACTAAAAGATGTTAAGTATTGTAAGTTTGAAAGACCCAGAATATGCAATAGGTTTTCGTCTTGCATATAAATAAAAGTCTTGCATATTTTTATTTCATGTATTTTGTTGTTGTGGTCTTGCATACTCTTGTATTTATACAAGACCTGCAAGCTTTGAAAGGTCTGCAAGGGTAGTTTGCTACCAAGAGCGAATACCGCTATTATAAAAAAGTTCATTTTAACCGAACTCCACAGTAAAAATTTAAAAGTTTTCAAAAAAAAACCTCATATTTCCGTCTTAAAACACGTTTTTTTTAATTTTTTTACCCTAATATGTTGTGAATTATAAAATTTTCAATAAATTTTACAAAATGTCCTCAATAATATAATTTTCTAAAATCTAAAAAAAAATTCTCTAACTACAAATTATGACACCATCACCAAAACAATAACTTATGTTCTAATACTCAACCATATTTTCTAAAAAAAAAATTATATTTAAATTTTTGTAATAGTACCTCTTTCAATTGATGATCCAAAACTCGGATTTGTGTTTCAAACGTTTCCTCTTTTTGTGTGGCCTTTTGTTTGTTTTGTGTTTATATAATATTAGCATTCAATTGTTAAAATCACACAAGATTTGTGTAAAGGGTTTTTATTGGAGATTGTGGCAACATTTAACAAATATTGTTGGTAACAACGTATTTATGTTCAAAATGTTAATATATATTTTTTTTAAAGCATGCACAAGGATTGTTATAACCACAAGCAGTAGTTTTTGCAATACGCGTCAAAATCAAAATTTGTTTGAAAATTTTATACAAAAAAAAAATTAACCAACAAATTTAATTGATTTTAATTTACAAGCAGCAAACAAAATATGAAAATATAAAAAAATTAAATTATTAAATTTATATCAAAGCTAAATAAGGAAAAAAAAAAACAAACATCGGTAGATATTTCATAAATATAAGAGATAAATATAAAATTAAATATTTTTTTAAATAATTAAAATAAAAAGGACAGATGATAGAAATATAGTGAAGTAAAAAAATGAGCGAGCGAGCGAGCATAGCATTCTTAAAATGTTTAACGGTTTTGTGCAATTTTTTTTTTCATATGCAAACAAAAAAAATTCTTTCCATATTTTTTCAGCCAACAACAATAAAAACATATTTTTTTGGGTTAGAACATTTAAACCAAACCCCTAGACTTTGAGACCAATAATATTTTGATATAAAAAAATAAATTGGTCCTATAACATGGTTGTATTACATTACTTGGTGTAGTAAAGTCTGTATTTTAAAAAGAATTCTTGGGAAGTTTGTTACTTTTTTTTTGATAAAGTGTTTTAAATCACTTTTTCTTAAAATAATAAGAAAAGTGATTTTGTTTTCAATATATATATATATATTTTTTTTTTTTGACATATATACCTCCTTGAGACGGGTGTTCAAGGTCTTGATTTGGTTCTTGTATTCTTCTTCACGTTGGTTAGCCTATTTATTGTTGTTGTTGCGGTTTTACAGCGGGTTTTTTTTTCGTGGAATGGGTAACATGTATAAAATGGATATCAGTTTCAGTTGTTGTTTGGTTGGTTAAAAAAAAAAACATTTCGACGTAGGGTGTTAAATTTATTTAATTTACAAATGTATGGAGTTTAAATGAAGTTTTGTTGTTGTTTTATTTATAAGTGTAAGAAAAGTAGGGGTTTTTTTTTTTTTTTTTTGGAATAATAGTACAATTATGGGCAGGAATAGATGGTGTTTTTTTTTATATAGAGGAAAAATAAATAAAAAATAATATTTATAATAATATATAAAAAATAATTATAAAATGTTTTATAGTAAATTCCAAAGATGTAAAAAATGTTTTATAGTAAATTCTAAAGAACATTTTTAAAATGTTTCTAAAGAAAGTAATTTTGTAAAACGAAGCAATTAGAAATTGTAATTTAAATTCAGAACATATAAATACTTATTTAAAATAGGTAAAATTAATTAATTCAGATTTAAAAAAAAATTGTAATAAAATTATAAATTCTGAAATATTTCAAAGGATTTGAATATAATAATTGAAAACTTTAAAATAGTCAGCAAAATAATAATTCTAATTGAGCATTTTCCTTGATGAATTTAACATTGGCTTGTCATTGGCAGCAAGCAGTTTATATAATGCTGCAACTTTCAACTTTCAAGGAATATTTTTATATATATAACTACCAAAGATATTGTTTAGGCAGAGAAACTTTCACAGAACCACATTTGGTGGAATGTTTCCCTCCTAGGAAAAGCCAATGTCAAATTCATTGACGAAAATATCTAATTAGAAGTGAATTAATTTTGACTGGGTATCAGTGTTGCCAGTGGGTTTTTTTAAAAAATACCTACAATAAGCAATACAAAATCACTTTTCTCCCTACATTATCGAATTTTTTCCAATATTTGTGGGCGTTGTGGTGTAATGGTTAGCGCGTTGGACTTTTACACAGAATCTCCCGGGTTCGATCCCCGGTGCCGGCAACATCAAAATAATATGTATGAGTTTTTCCTATCCCTCATACGTATCGCAATGTCCACCTTCGGTGTTCCCATAGCAATTAACCCCACCGAAGTAAAATAATGAATCGGGGCTATGAACCAAAAAGCTTCAATAAGTTCGCCAACTCTCCATCAGGTGGCGAGCAACAACTGTTCTAAGACTTATCATCTCGCGCAATTACAGTGTTGCCATGTCTGAAGCCCTTCATCTTTCCCCACCTTTCATCTTTATACTATCCCTTTCCAAAGAAAACAACACACTAAATATAGGAAGTATTTCCTGAGTGTTGTCTCTCTTTATAAAAAAAAAAAAAAAAAAAAAACAAAAATCGCCACGAAATTTTTTACTTTTTTGTAAACTAAATATGCTTTGAAATTTTCATACTTTCGACGACAATTCCAATTATTTTTAAAAATTAATATCCAAATGCTACTATCGACAATTTGTTCGCAAATTATTTGAAAATAGAAATTTGTTAAATTTTCCAAAATATTTTTTAGAATAGATTTATATATTTGCCAAAACAAAAATCATATCAGCTATCAAAAAAATTTAATTTATACTAGCGGTTTCTATTTCGTCAAAAAATCATTTCTATTTTGGCGTTTTTTTACATAACCCATCAAAAACTGTATTGGTTTTCGTCGGTGAAATTTAACATTAGTTTTTCCAAAGGATAACTCTAAAGAGTATGTTTGTTAAAAAACAACCAAAGAATCATCTATTAAAATGTCAAATTATAAGAAACTAATTTTTTCTACGGAAATAGATCAACGATATAATTCACTAATAAACCACTCACCAGGTACAGTGTAGAAATCGTTTAATGTATATGCTCGACATATGTATTAACAAAAAAATCTTTAATGTTGGTTGATATACTTTGCTTATGTAGAAGGATAGTATATGATGACATTAGAGAAAAGAATTGCCATTTAAAAGTTTTAACTGAAAGTTAAACTGGCAATTATGATAATGACAAGAGAAAAACAAACACACTATAAATAGAAATCGTTCGTGGTAAACTCAACACACAGAGTAATGTGGGATTTAAACTTACCCAATTCCTTTAACGTGTGAGTTAAATAGAAGATATTTACGATTAACACTAAATGGCACGAAGAATGTTGATGAAGACCGTAGTGGGTCAGAAAATGCATTCATTCCATTCATGCTAGTGTCTAATAACTTTTTCTGTGTTTTTTTTTCTAATAGTCAAAGTAAATTATCATATAAAAATTATAATTTTTTTTGTTAATTTAGAGAAAAATTTGTCAAGATCTCAAACCGAACGAATAAAATCTCACACATAAACTTTATAGATCAACGATAAAATTTACTAGGAAATATTGTCTCTCAAAATATAATAATTTTACAAAAAAAAATGTAGAAATAGCTGTTTTTGAAAAGATTTGCATTATTTGGAAACAGTACCTACATTTGAAATATCTGTCCCTTTTTCCCTACGCCGTTATTTCAAAGGCAAAAAAACTACATGTAGGGATTTTCCCCTACTTCTGGCAACACTGCTGGGTATTTAAAGAATCCTGGAAAATTTCAAAAAAAAAATCGTTGATAGTTAATTAAAAACTTAGGAAAATTTAAGACAACAGTTAAAAAATCGGAAAATATTTAAATTTAAGAAAAATTTACTAAAGTGTAAATTAATATTTATGATTTCTGAATTTCATACATTTTTTTTTTTTCTTTAATAAAATTTTAATAAACTGCTTATTTTTGAGTACCATTTGCATAATCATTTAAAAAAAAAAAATATAAATGACTTCGGAAATAAATTTGCGTATAAAAATCAGTTGATAAACGTTATGAAATTTTTTAAAAAATGTTTATGCTTAAATGGCTTAGAATTTACTATAAATAAATTTACTATACATAGAGAATGTTTTTAGTTTACAAATATTTTCAATACTGACCTTTTCTTCGGAAACTTCCAGGGATTTCAAGTTGTTACCAACGACGCGGAGTTCTTCTTCAAGTTCAACAATTTTGCTATTAAAATTTAAATAAAATTAAATATTAATGATCAATATTTATTAAAAATTTTAAAAAAAGGCAATTCATTTAATGTTTATTTTCTTATATTACAAAAAGAAAACCTTTTGAAAAATTAGCACTTTTACTTGAAATGTAGAGAGAAAACAATTAACTGTTTCTTAATAAAGTGTTAAACACAAGAGTTAGTTTGACGTCTAAAAGAAATCAGCGAAAATTTAACTATGATTATTCACAAATTTTTGCATATATATATTTTCTTTTTTTTTTTTGTTAAATAAAATGGAAAACTTTAATAATTTAGAAATTTTTTTTTATATGTTGGTCGCCAATAGAAAAAACCTTGTCTTTCACATACAGTTAATCTCCGATTTTTAAATTATAAAACAACATCATTTTATATATATATATCTTTCCAAATTAACGGAAAAGTGGGAACTCGATTCGAAAATCTTCTGGTATGTGATGAATTTCAATTTCAATCGATTCAGAAAATTTAATCGATTTCAGAAAACACATATTCCGCTAAAACTTATATCAATCGATTCGGATAAATCAGATATTTCAATATGTGATATTTAAAGTTATTTAAAATTATTTAAAATTATAATATGTTGAAGTTATGATATTTGAAATCTTGATTTCGATTGAAAGTGAAATTCATCATACACCATATAGTGCTTTTCGTATTACACATAGCAAGAAAATAGAAAAAAGCAAACTTTTTTAAAAATCAATATGATCAACAATATTTAATCAATTTTTAAAACAATAAACAAATGGTCGATTAATTTTTATTTTTTTTTTTGCTAAAGAAAGACCCGATATGAATACTATTGGCCATTACATTAAAGACTTTTTAAGGCATAATCGGGTGCCATTGTGGAGTCAAAGGTACTACACCTTCAGAAAATATTAATTGAAATTCAGAAAATATCAATGGAAAATATGATTTTCCATTTAAAATTCATAAAATATTAATTGAAATTCTGAAAACCCATTTGAAATTCAGAAAATATCATTTAAAATTCAGAAAATACCAATTGAAATTCAGATAATTTCATTTGAAATTCAGATAATTTCATTTGAAATTCAGAAAATATCAATTCGAATTCTGAAACACATAAATTCTTATTCCGAAAATAACAATTGCTATTCAGAAAACATCATTTGAAATTTAGAAAATATCATTTGAAATTCAGAATATATCAATTGAAGTTCAGAAAACATTTAATATCAATTTATATTTTCTGAATTTCAAATGATATTTTCTAAATTTCAAATGATATTTTCTAAATTTCAAAAGATATTTTCTAAATTTCAATTTATATTGTCTGTATTTCAATTGATATTTTCTGAATTTCAATTGATAATTTTTTTAATTTCAATTGATATTTTTTTAATTTCAATTGATATGAATTACACTTTATTTGTTTCTGAATTTTAATTACTATTTTCTGTATTTCAAATAATATTTTTTGAATTTCAATTGATATTTTCCGAATTTCAAATGGAAAATCTGAAATTCAATTGCTGTTTTCTGAATTATAAATAGAATTTTTGATTTTCAATTGATATTTTCCGAATTACCGTTGCAAAAGGTGTAGATAGAGTTGTCATTTATTCGGATTTTTATTTTGTTCGATTAAACGATCAAACAATTGTTGATCGAAAGATTAAGCGATTAATTTTTAAAATTTTTCGATTTAATTTAATTTAAAAAATACAAAAATAATCAAAAGTTTTTTATCTCAAAACTTTATGAATTTTGGCATCAATTCCCAAATTCAATTATTTTTACACGATAAAAGTTAGTTTTGTTATTTAATTTTGAAAATCGTGAAAAAGTTAAATATATCGGTGATATTTTAATTATATTAAACTGCAAAAAGATATTTTAATTACCGTATATATTAAATACAAGGAATTCGCAGTTTAAGTGCTAACGCTCTAATTAGACATGACAAATGGGAAATCACGATACCCGAAATCCCGGAATTTAGTAAATCCCGAATTACTGAATTTTCAAGATGTATTAAATCTCGAAATCCCCGGATTTTCGAGATCTTTTGGGATTTGTTTTTTTTCTGTTAAAATTTTATGTTAATTCATTTTTTATTGAATCTCAATTTGTTCATTGTAAAATTCTTAAAAATACGTATTTTTATCGCTGACAATAGAATTTGTTGCCAACCGATTTTTTTGTTTAACAAAAACAAATACTGGAATCCCGAAAAATCCCGGTATTCTAAAAAATTCCGAAATCGCGAAAAATCTCAGGATTTTGGGATTTCCAAAAATCCCGAATCCCGGGATTTTTAAATATAAATCCCGATTAGCATCTCTAGTTCTATTGTTTGTAAAGTAGCATTATTTTTAAAAATTTTGTGTGGCTTGAACTTCAAAAATCATGATACTTAACAACAATAGCTCTAGCGTTGCATTTTTTTGTTTGAAGCCAAACTTTTTTTTAGGAAAATTAAAATTTATTGTTGCGATTATTGTAGCACTATGTCTAAAAGTTATTTGGTGCGAATTTTAGAGAAATCGGAAAGCTTTAACCCGTGTCACCCTGAGACCAAAGTTTTTGATTTTTGAAGTTTTTCTTAAATTGCTTTAATAATTCTTAATTAATTTTAATATTTTGAAATCAGACTAACGATTTTCGAAATATTGCGATATGATTTTTACAAAAAATTGTATTTTTTTCTAAATTCATAATGCTAAAATTAATTAAAATGTATATGCGGATGACATATGACATGACATATTCTTATTAAAAAGATTTAAGAGCAATTTTAAAAAATCAAAAAACTTTGATCGCAGGTCACCACGGGTTAAAGATTTCTGATTTTTTTTTTAATTCGCACCACATAACTTTTAAAACCTAGAGCTACAAGTTAAAAAAAAACCGCTCAGGCGTACATATTTTAATATTTTGAGCCCCACGTTGGGCGCCAAAAAGGAGGCATTTCAGTTTTAGACATCATATTATACTTCTTCAAAATTTGTATTTATTTAAACAACCATATCGTAATAACACGAAAGATTTTAAATTATATTAAAGAGTTTCTTTTTCTAAATATTATTAAAATTTAAACACATAAATTACCTTTTTTTCTTAAATTTAATTTTTTTTTACAAAAAACAAAAGCATTTCTTTTTAAGGCAAAAACAAAATAAATTAGCAATAACAAACCTTTCGGCAAGTTCAACTTTTTCCTCAGAACGTTCCAAATCTTGTTCCATGAGGACTAGTTTTCTGGCCACCTTTTTTTTTTTTTTTGTTTAGTTAGTTTAAACAACACATACAAAACACGTTTTCATTAAAAAACATCAAAGCAGGAGCAAATCCATTGGGAAATAAAAGATTACAAAGATTTCACAAAATGATTTGTAACCCATTCAGTGTTTCCACATTACAGTTTTTGAGTAATTAGTTCAAAGAGTGGTAGGAGTAGGTTAGCGTTATATGAAAACAGCAGCGCAAACATCAATTTTAAAGATTTAAATTAAGCATTCAAAAAAAAAAGGCAAAAAATAAATATAAATATATTAGTTTTATAATAGTGATATTTTTGGGGGGAAAAATATCTACAACTTGAATTATGGTAAAAAAAAAAATGTGAATGAATTTTGAAAATTGACAAGGATTTGTGATAAAAGGATGTTTGAATATTAAACAAAACAAAAAAAAAGTCATGCTTTTTTCTCTAAACAACTAAAACTAGATTTAATTATTCACATTTTTTTATACACAAACAAGTTGTTAATAGTTTTTAAAAACTAGCTAGCTAAATTATTTTTTTGAGGTTAGGTTTTTTTTAGTTTAAAAACATTTTAAATATTTAACAATAAACATTTGCTTGTTTTTAATACCAGGCTTTTAAACGTCAACATTGAAATAAACTTATTTTTTAAAATACTTTTTTCATATAAAAAACCTACTTTTCTCCTTGTTCGGCACGTTCTTCAGCACGTTCCAAATCAGCTTCAACCATGGCCAATTTACGGGCAACCTTTTAAGTTTTATGTGTGTACAAAATTTATAAAAACAATTTCGACAAATAAATTTTTGTTTTTTTTTTGGTGTTTGGGGGAAAGGAAAATAAAACAAAAATAAACATTTATAAGTATACAAAAACTTTCCAGGTGGGTGGTAGGTGGTAACAACAATAACAACAAACGAACGTTCGTAAACATTAACAATTAAAAACACGCTGGAGCAATGATAGCAATTTTTTTGGTTGCAGTAATAGCCGGTTAATAGCATTAGTTGAGATTTGATTTCTTTTTTGTTTGGGGCAGCAACAATATGGTGATATGTACATACATATAATGATTACATGTAAGGTATACTTAGTAACTTTATTTTTGGAGTTAGTAGTTTTTTTTTCTCGATTTTTTATATTGAAAACTTGTGTGCTTTATGTAAAAATTTTTTTATGTAAAATTTTGTA
Organism: Delia radicum; assembly: GCA_021234595.1. Lineage (NCBI taxonomy): Eukaryota > Metazoa > Arthropoda > Insecta > Diptera > Anthomyiidae > Delia > Delia radicum. The sequence goes on from CM037851.1 coordinate 99,637,862, forward strand.
TCGTAGATGTTCTGGAATCTTAGTGGGAATTATAAACGTAAAATTTTTTTAAATTCGTAAATTTGAAAAATTGGTGTTCTTGAATTCGTACGTATTGGTGTTTTAAAGTTTATGATAAAAAAACAAATAGTTTAGCTGTCAAAACCTCTAGATTTTTCGCGCATACAAAATTTAAGTCGGCAAATTGCAAAAATAAATGTTACTTTTAGGAAAATTTTTGATTTGGTAGAAATATTTTTTTTAAAGATAAAATTAAAGCAAACTAATTGCAACTAACACAGAAAAAACTAAAAACGGGTTTCAATTAAAAATTTTATTGAATCAGTTAATATTTTAATTGATTTTGCACCTACCACTGAAATGATAGTATTAACTAAAAAAAATTGCAGACAGTTTCTTAAAACTCTTTCAATTAAAATAATAATAATATCAATTAAAAGAGTTATTGTTTTTCTTTACAACCTCAGTTAAAAAGTTTAGTTAAATTGAATAAAACAGTAATTGAAACTTGAGAAGAAAACAATAGTAGTTCTATTTGAAAATCGTATTTTTTTATTTTTGTTATATGCCCCCCATTAAATGAAAAAAAGAAATGTAGGTTTGTAAATTAAATTGAAATTTTATTTATAATAAAATTAAAGCTTTTTAATATAAAAATGTATTATAAGAAAACAAATAAAAGAAAAGACAAAATTTTTGTTTTGCTTTTCTTGTCTTGAACTTTTTCTTGTAATTGAATTGCTTTCTTAAAAAAATCACACACAACTTTAAAATGATAGTTTAATGACACTTATACTTGTTGAAAATTTAATTATTTACAAAAATAATAGTTTAAATGTCCTTTTTCGATAAGGTTTATTTAAATCCACATGTGCACTTTTATTACCACAGATAAAACGTGAAACTAAATTAAGTTTTCGTGCGTACACAAATATCTCAACAAAAAGAGTGTTGCAAACTCTAGTGAAATAACTACGATTTTGCGTGTATTTGAAATCGGTAAACTATTCAACTTATTAAAAGTTAATCATTTGCGATTTTTTCTTTTTATTTACAAATTAAATAATATATTGATATAATTAAACCTTTGTTTGATTATTTAATCTAAATAAAATAAAAAAAATAGTTTGCCAAATTTTTAAAAATTTTGTTTACATGTTGTCAACACTGTATGAATATATTAGAAAATTCAATAAATTTTTTAATTGAATCAATTAAAAAATTGTTTAAATTGCCATTGATATTCAAACAATCGATTAATTAGATATTTTTGGCCCATAATTTTTTAACCACCAGAAAGGTAATTATTTAAAAAAGGGACATTTTAAATAACTGCCAGAATTTACAAAAAAAAATTTTATATTTTAGATGTTTTCTAAACCATTTTTTGTTTAAAAATTTTAAAACTTTTAATATTTTCTTGAAATTAATAAAAAAATACTTTCAAATTGTATAAATCAAGTTTTTTTTTTTTTTTTTTTTCAAACAACTGATATTTTGTAACTAAAAAGTACATACTTATTACTTTCACTCCCTAACACTTTGGCGAATTCAATCCCCTTAAAAAATAGTTGCAGTGAATTCAAGAACACCAAGACATTTGAATTAGTTATATTTTTTGCGTAATTGGATTCCAGAATAGACACGTATATAAATTTGTATATAAAATTTAAATATTATGGCAAAACTTTAAATACATACATATGTTATAATTAATTATAAAATATCCTTTTTCTTAAATTTTTACATTGAATTGTCCTGATTTCTTTATGTTCTTGTAGAAAGAGAGAGCTGAAAAGTTCTTGAATGCATAACTATCAATGTCCTTAAAAAAAACTAATTTATTCTAAAAAATATCAAAAATTTTTAAACAAAAATTCAATATCTTACTTTTAGCGCATGTTTTTATTATATTTTTGTCATAATTGCAATTAAATTTTTTTATTTATTAATTTGTGTACACTAAGAAAATTATTAGTGTCCAACCGGACTCATTTTTTTTTTTTTTGACCGAAGACGTAGCCGAACTTCGGCTAGATTTCAAATGTTTAATTTGAATAAAACGTGAAATTCGGTTAATTTTGACTAAGAAATTTGTTTAAAGTAAAACAAAAAATATTTAAACATGAGTAAATCTCAGAAAAAACTAATTTACAATTTTCTTTCAAAAATATGAAATAATGAGTTCAATTATTTTGACGTTGTCTTTTGAAAAAAATGGGAATGCTTGAACTTTATTATTTTTAATAAAATATATAATGAATTTAATAGAATTTCTTGTGTTTGTACTCGAAATTAAAGAACTTATTCTGAAAATTAACTTACTTTCTTCAAATGCAAGGAGTTCGGCCAAAATTTGGTTGAAGGCCGAACTTGTAAGAAAATCACTTTTTGGTCGAACTCCGAATACTGACTTGGTCGAACACTAAAAATTATGTTTGTAGTAATAATTTCTAATTACAATTAAAAAGAAATGTACACTGACATTGCATTTAAAATTAACTGTTATTGCAGTTATTTTCCGCTGTTTAACTATCACGAACTGTTAAAAATAACTGAAATGTTAATTTTAAACTGAATTGCTGTGTACACTTTTAATTTGCAGTTAATTTTACCGACACTGAGTGTAATTAATAATCTTTTACGGTATATATGTAGGTAAATCTGTTAAATATTTGCTTTAATCTTCCACATTTTACTCCAGACATGGCCCAAACAAGATCAGTAAAGTTGTGATTAAAAAATTTTATAAATTCGGAATCATAAAATAAATGATATTGTAACTAGGCAAACAAAATGTAGGATTTATTTTTATTTAGGGGAGAGGCTGCCAAGATGTACAGGACTCCAAGATGGACATTGCGTATAAAATTTGCATAAGGTAGCAGCACTTCATGCTTTCTATCATTGTTGTGATTTGTATACACGCCGTTTTCTATCCATAAAATATCTGCTAGTTTTTCTACTGCAAAGACGAAATCATTTTTTTGTTCGAAAAGTTCTTGAACATCATTTTGTTGACTCATTTAAGTAATCTAAATTTACGATTTCGCACGGCTATATATGGCTGTATGTATATATATATATATACTTATTTATCGCATAATGATATTCTAAAAAGATTTTATTGATATTTTGTTTTTATACCAATTTTTAGTAACTCTCAAAAACTTACTTCAAATGCTCTAAGATGGTAATTTTTATGACCCTAAGGCGGTAATTTTCATGACCCTAATATGGTTCTATATTAAATATAGAAACGAGTCATATGCCAATGAAATTTTTTTTACCATTAACAGAGCGTAACAGAGAAATAAAGATTTCTGAATAATTTGGGTGTTGCAACTAAAATGCAGATGAATTCATTGAACTTTGTTGTGAAAACTAACGTTCAGTTGTACCAACCGACTAAAATTCGTAATAACCGAATTTGAGTCGAAGTACTCGAGTTTCAGTTGGCAAACAGCTAAATTTGTCGCTGTGTGCACTTCCCCAGAATATATTGCAGATTCGAAAGATAAAAAAACGTGCTCGTGAGGAAAAACAGGCTAAGTCTCAGGTCAAAAAGTTTACCAAAGAAACAAAAACAAAAAGTACAACCAACCGAAATCATCGGTGGCTCGTAAATATGCCCGAAATGTGATTTATATTATCTCTGTTGCGTCAGACGTATATATATGTTTTATCACAACTATTCTGTTGCGTAAGTCGAATATATACGTCCACTTAGCTGTGTTTTTTAATTTTGACTCAACAGGCGAAATGCGATTAAATTTACCAGGCAGAGAACAAAGGGCAAAGTGATAGCAAAAGTGCTGTAAAGCAAGTTCTTCGAAAATACTTTTTGAAAAAGTTAACAATATACTCTAATGTTGCTTTGACTTTTTGCCAACTTTAATATGTAGCAACATTAGTGATTAGCAAAAACTCCGTTTTTCGTTTCTTTGGCACCGTCTGATTTGGTGTTAACATATGACAGTTAAACTTTTCGGATACAAAATCTTTGAAAGTTCTAATCAACTTTGCAGCAAAATATCTTTAACATTGTTTAATTTCACAAAGAAAAATCTATTTAAGTAGATCTAATTTATTTATAATTAATATTAATACACTTTTTAACACCTTGTCAATTTTAATTAATATACAAAAAAGTTTACGCTGATCTCAAACTGATTGCTTTATTATTTAGCGAAAGACAACAAAAATAACCAACAACTAGAGATGGGAACGTGAGCGAAACCTAAATTTTCTCACATAATCGTGATTAGAAAAAAATTCTTCGTGAGTGTGCGTGAGTCAAATTTTTGCGTGAGTGCAAAATTTTACAAATCAAAATTGGTTTTGCTTTTATCAAATAGTTTCTTTAATTTTTTCGCAGATTTAATAATTTTAAGTTTTTGAAATACAGAATAAAAAGCTAAATTATATATTCAGATGCATTTTTAGTTAAACATTCACAATTAACCTTAATGTTTGCATTTTATTTTTTTCCGGTAAATTTTTATTTAGTGAATTTGTGTGATTCACATGAATCATGCGTGAGTGTGAGTAAGACCTAAAATTTCCGTGAGTGGAATTTTTCTCTCGTGAACGAGTGTGGGTCAAATTCACTCACGTGCCCATCTCTACTAATAACCCAACCACATGCATGTATGTATATTTGTTAGGTACTTAATAGTACACTCCTTCACATTTATTTATGTGGCTACCACAAATCAAGTCATTACTAATGGCCAGGGATTCAAAAAACTACTATATGCAGTTTCAAATGGATGTATTTAAAGTAAGTTGTATGTATAACAGACTAATAATATTTTATTTACAATACATATCGCACTTGATCAACAAGAGGGTATTAACTCAAAATTTTAAAATTTTCAGTAGAGTCAAAAAACTGTTTGTGGCTACATTTTAACAAAATTTAAAAATTCAAACATATCATAACAAGCAAATTCCATTTGAAAATATAAATACATTGTTTTTATTTTAAATTTTACCACTCATTGCAAAAAACAAAATCAATTTTTTGAGTTAATACCATTTTTTTTAGAAATTTTATCGATTTAAATTTATAGAATAAAACAAATTTTATCAACAAAACAGTATCAACTCAAAATACAACCAAATATAAATAAAACAGTTTGATTATTTTTAACATAAATAAAGGCTCAAATCAAAATAATACCTTTTTTATGAAAATGTACGATTCATTTCTATTTGATCTTTTGTATTAACTCGAAATAATATCTTTTTGTTGAAATAAAGTCACTACATTAATTATGAAAATGGTCTCAAAAGTGGTTTTCGAGATGAAAGAGTAATCGGAATACGTTAAATTTTTACAATAGATAGATATTGATGTTGTTAGTTGATTTCTTGAAAAAAGTTAATACCCTCTTGTTGATCAAGTGCGATATGTAGATATATTCAAGTCAACAAGCGACAATGCTTAAAATTGCCCAGTTTTTTTTTTTCAAACACTTAAAATTGCATGGCTGACTGTAGTATATATTTTCAGTTCTGTTTTTAGTTCGTATAATCAAAAATGAATATGTTACACTATCGTGCTATTAGCGACCGTTATGAGCGTAATGCTGCTGTTATAGTTTGTGAAATCGGAAAGTTTATGTCCCTACTTTAGAACGTTTTGCAATTAGAACGAATTTGTGAAATCACACGAAATTGAAATTTGGTGTTCTCACATCCTAAAAGCTTTCGAAAACCCGAATTTTTTTCGAAATTATTATCGAAGTGCCAAAAACGTAAACCATACAGCCAAAAATACAATCAAATCAGAAATAAGTAAAAAAAAAAAAGTTCTAAATTTTAATATTAAGCAACATTTTTGACTCTAAATTGTAATTTATTAGAAAAAAAGGGCATTCGTTTTACTTTCGACCAGGCTTTTTTACACGAATTAAAACGAAATAAAAAAAATATGGAAAAACGTTCTGATTTAATCGCAAGAACACCGAAAAATTCTAAAATTTTCACTTTCGCTCTGATTTAAAAGCCGTAACAGGGGTGATATATTACTTAAAATTTCAGAAATATAGTAACTGAAAATTGCAACTGAAAGTGTTTTTGTTTTCTATCAAAAATAAAAGGTATGTATGGATGTGTGTGTGAACATCTCATTTATGCCACACACACACACATCCATATTTTTAATTTATATTTTTATTTATTTTTGTATTAAAACATTTTTAATATTTATGATATTTTGATTTATTTGCACAAAGTATTAAAGAACTTGAGAACAAAAATTGTATATCCATATTTCCTGTGATGTGAATCCAGGTTTGCCATTTTTTTGAAATATAAAAAGGGTTTCAAAAGCTCTTCCAAACAGTCGCCTTATAGCCGATTGATAAGGAAAACTGAAAAACGACCAGACAGACACCGCTCGAATAAATTAAATAATCATTATTTTATATTAATTTGATCTCAAACCAACAACAATTTTCTTAACGAATGTGGTATTCGAAAAGTATTTTTTGAACAGCAAAAATGTTCGGACATATTTTATATACCGGTGGGTTGTCTTCAAAATTCGTTGATACCCAATTAGTCTATAGTTCATTAATTTTTATGAAAAATAAATTTAAAAAAACGTTAAATTGGGTCATTTTTTATCGCACATGACTTCTAAACGTGGAATTGTGCACTTGCTAAAAATTAAAAAAAATATAAAAAACCAAAATCAGCATTGAAAATTTTGCTTGTTTTAAATGAGCATTGCATCAAACAATATTTTGCACCTGAAGTTTTTCAGCTTTTATTCAGTTTTTTCCTTCTCCTGTAAAGTAACAGATGTAAAGTCGAGATACGCCTTTTCTACAACAACACTGTCAGTTGCAATTTTCAGTTACTTATGCAGCGGTGCCAATTTAGCGCTTTTTTACTACCCGAAACTCTTTTAATAAAAAAAGGAGGTAGATTGGCGTTTTTTATTTAGCTCTTTAATGTTTTGATTCGCAATAAAAGCATTTTTAATTAAATTGATTTGTTATAACTAAATCAATTCATTTGACTCTATGAAAAGAATCGACAAAAATCAAATTATTTCTTTAACCCTTTAACCGGCAAGCCCGCCTCTAGGCGGGGTATTTTAAATTGGCCATAAGTTCGCCAAAAAAGTGTTTTATTATAAAAATGTAAGCTATATCGATAGAGAACGAAGTTATGCATATATTTTGCGAATGTTTTGTGTACATGTCATGGTTTGGAAGCGAGAAATCGTTATAGTTAAAATTTTCAGTAATTTCAAAAAATAAATATTTTGAAACAACCACAATTTTGATAAGTCCTTAAAACACATTTCTGTTAACATGAAACCATCCATATTCCACACAAAGAAGATTAAAGCTTAAACTTTTGGAAAATACTCTAAGTTTGTTCCAAGGACATACAGGACTTTAAAAGGATACATATAAAGGACATCATCTTATCTTGAAAACGAGTGGACGGATTTTTATGAAATTTGGCAGAAATATTATATTTGGTAACACTATCAAAGCTTCAAAGTTTCTTCAATACATATTAAAGTTAAGGTTCGTTTTCGCTCGATTTCGCGTTTTTCGAAAAACGAAAATCGCCATATCTTTTTATCTAAAAGCTCAAAACGACTAATTTTTGGACTGTTGTTACATCTTTGTAAGAAGAATAATTTATGCCTAAACTTTTTAAACTTTATATGTTAGTTTTTGAGATAGCCCCTAAACCTATTTTGACCCATATCGCCTAAAATAGGCAACAAACAAAATTTCGCTAAAACAAAATATTATTTATTTCTCGTGCCGAACAAGTGGAATAAATTTCAGTCCAAAAAAGCTTATGCCGGTTAGAGGGTTAAATTGATTGAATCAAGTAACAAATAATTCAATCGATAAAACAAGCTTTTCGCTATGAATCCTTCATCAGAATCATCAGGGGGATTTTATTATGTAATTCGAAAGGAAATTCGATTCGAACAGAATTTTCACATTGAAAATCATGTAACGAAAAGTACTTTTTAATGGGTAAAATTGTTGAAAACGTGTTACCAATGATCTAGTAAATGCGTAAAATCAAAAAGATTTGAAAAAATATCTTTTTTCAAATTTTAAAATTTCAGAATTCGAACGAAATAACTTTAACTTTTCAATAACTTCCTGATTTAAAAATCGTTAAGTTATAACTGTAAAAGTTTTCAGACTTCATATATTGTATCTGTAAAAGTATTCTGAGTGTAGTGATTTTATTACAAAATTACAAAAAAAAAATACAATTTTTACAGAAAAATCGAATAAATTAATATTTTATTTGGAACCATTGACACCGCCGTGTGCTAGGTGCTTCTCCAATACTTTACAAAGCATTGGCACCAACGTGGAAAGGTGTTATCATTTGGGCGCTGGGAACGTACATAAATGTTGTTTATTTGGTCGTTGTTAAGGTACATGATTTTTTTTTATTTAATCGTTGGGAAGGCACTTTACCAACGCTTTGTAAAGCATTGGCACCAGCGTGGAAAGATGTTATCATATGGGCGTTGGGAAAGCACTGGTAGCAAGTACTCATACCACCCATTTCAGTGCTTTGCCAGTGCGGCCCCCTTTGTATTTATCTACCTGTGCATATTCATGTTTAATAACACGAACTAAAAACAAAACTGAAAATATTTACTACAGACAGACATGCTATTTTAACGTAAGACGTATACTATATACGTTTTATCAAAACTATATTCTGTTGCGTAAGACGTAGGGTATACGTCCACCCTGCATGTACTTTTTAATTTCAACGCAACAGGCGAAGATTTTTTTTTTTTTTTTGACTTCGCAGTTACGTAGTTAAGTGTTTGAAAAAACTGGGCAATTTTAAGTATTATTGCTTGTTGCTAGAATATGCAAACGTTTAATGATTTGAGCTTAGTCATTGTTAGACAAAAAAAAAACTATTTACTGAATTTTAAACTCTGCTAATGGCTATTTGATCATGTATTTACATTTTGCAAATTTATTTTATGCATATATGTAATTCATAATGAATTGAGTCGAATCACAGCAGCAGCAGTATAATTTTAACCTACTTTATATCAATGAAATTAAAAATATACAAATACATTTTAAACACTTTCGTAAATAAAAGTGAAATTTATATAAAAGTGAATCATTCCATTCCTTTACCACCACCACGACGACGACGACTCATTTGGTTATGAAAATTAAAAATAAAAAAAAAATAAAACCATAGAGTGTGTACTACAATACAACTCTTAAAGCATTCATAATGAATGGTTTTATCTTTAGCTGAAGCTGCTGCCTTTAGCTTTATATATATATAGCTGCGGTGGGGCTGTTGGTGGTCAATCATTCATGGCCAAATATAGAGATTTAACATATGCATGTTTTCTTTTAAAGATTTGTTTGCATAAATTGATATTAAACATACATTGAAATAATATATATATATAATTTTTTAAAAATATCTGCTTTCTTTACACTCTTTATGGGAGTGAAGGTTTTGAGTCGAGTGGCAGCATGTGGTGAATCATTAAATAAATTATAAAGAAATATTTCAAAATTATTTTATTTTCATTTATTTTATTTTGTAAGACTTTATCTCATTGTTTGATATTGCTAAGAATTAATTTTTAGTCAATTATTGCATAAGTTTTTTTTTTTATTTAAAGAAATTATTGTCTATAAAATTTGTTTGATACTCAATCACAAAAAGTTGACGTCATTATTTATAGCAAAACATAAAAAAATATTTTTAAGGGTTAAAAAAAAGACCATGTTTGAAATCAACACCAAAAAGTTTGTTAATTGAACCGTTGAATTGAATTACATTAACAAACAATTACAGTTGAACCTAAATAATTTGGTGTTTGATAAAAATCGGTCGTAATACTAGACTTGTTTTTTTTTTTTTTTGCTATACGCATGCGCGTCTAAAGCAATTCATATAATGGGAAATTTCATACTCCTAAGTGTGCAAAAAAACCAAGGACTATAAAGAACTAGGATGCACTGACTGGTGCGCGACGCGCACCTCATCGTGCCAACGCGCCAACACCCCAACATGCCAACGCGCACAAAGGCAGTTATGGAGGCGACACAATTTAAGCACAGTGGTTTTTGTTACCCACTAATAATACAATTTATTAATTAATTATTTTTTAGTAATTTTTAAGCTATTTCGATTTATAATAGAAATATAATAGAAAAAAATGATTTTGAAGTATTTTTAAAATTAATAGGCCCATCTAGTGTAGTTTGCAAATTTTGTTATTTTTCGATTTTTTTAAACGAAATTTTACTAATATTTTCAATTATGAAATTTTAATTAATATAAACTATTTTCAAAATATTTCTAATGTTAAATGCAAATGTTAAAATTACAAAATGATGATATCACTGTGACACAAGTGCATGTCTTAAATATGTTTGTGTGGGTTTTTAAAGGGACCTTTCTAAGAATCGAAATTATGACTTTCTGCGTATATTATTTATTTTCATACCATAATAGACATTTGCATTTTTCCATTCGAAATATTTTGAAAATAGTTTATATTAAAATTAAAATTTCTTAATTGAAAATATTAGTAAAATTTTGATTAAAAAAATCGAAAAAATAACAAAATTTTCAAACTACACTAAGATTGAAAAATTAATATTATTTCTATTATAAATTGAAGTAGCTTAAAAAAAACTAAAAAATAAATAAATAAATAAATTATATTAATAGTGGGTAACAAAAACCACTGTGCCAAAATTGTGTAGCCTCCATAACTGCCTCTGTGCGCGTTATCATGTTGGGGTGTTGGCGCGTTGGCACGTTGAGGTGAGCGTCGCGCACCGGTCCGTGCATCCAAGTTCTTTATAGTCCTTTAAAAAAAACAACAGACACATGCAATTGTACACCATGGCGTATGAAATCTCCCTGTATATTATTTGCTGGAGCAGCACATGCCTATACGTGTTACGAAATCCCATACAAAATATGACATTGGACAGTTAAGATTTAATTAACTCTTTGAATTATTTCAACGTCGATAAGTTGTCAGTTTGTATTCAAATGTATTAAAACTGCTAAAAATCGTTTGTTTTTTTCAGTCCCATGTTAAGTGTGAGGAACAAAACAAGACTATTTTTTAAAAAAAGCTTTTCATATTCAATTCTATATTACGTAAAAAAATTTTAAATTTTTTTAATTAAAATTTCTTTGAACCTTAAAATACAGTTTGCGAAAGAACCAAAGCATACAAAATGAAAATTTTTTTTTTCTTTCTCAATATTATTAGAAATTTTCTAATATTTTACAAGTAAACTACATCATTATGATGTAAAATTCAATGGCCACATAAATAAATTTTATATGATGAATAGTAAAACTGTTCTCCGTGACTTTTTTAAAAAAACACTCTCTGTAAGACGAAAAAACCAAAGCATACAGGTCAAAGAACTTTGCTTATGTGTCAAACATACAAAAAAAGTAACTAAAATAGAGTCTGTTGGAATCATACTCCTTAATAAAAACTGGTTTGTATACATTTTTGAAAATCGTTAGCGCAAAGTTGAATATAAATTCAAAAATGCACTCTGCATATTTTTGAGTCCTAAGAATAAAATAAATGTTTTTGCATGCAGTAAATGCAGTCTGACATTCAAAGAAATATGCAAGGATAACAAAACAACTCTACTGTTTACAAAATAAATCCTAAAGGATATAGAAAGGACGATAAATGTGAGAAATATTTAGCACCTACAACAATTACAACAATTTATCATTAAATAAAATCGCATTCATCATCGATCGATGTAATCAATCACTGATTTTTTTGTTCGCAAAGCATCCATTGATATTGATTTCATTTGACTTTCATTTATACAATTTACAAATTTGGAATTAAATCGTAGTTATAAATTAAATCAATTACAAATTTGAATTCAAATTTAAAATCTAATAAATGCATTGAACTCGAATAAAAAATGAACTAAAATGCCAAACTTAATTTGAGTTTTATCTAAATCATCTTTATAATCTTCATTTCAACGTCAGATTAAGCAAAAATCAGAATATTAAGACTAGAGTGATAAAAAAAATCACACCGTTTTAAGCCTTCTTAAAAAATCCAAATATTATCAGAGTTTGAGGATTTTCGTTTCAGTAAAGATGATTTCTTAATTTTTGCAAAAAATAATAATTTTTAAAATAAGCTAAACCTTCTGCCAAAATATGAAAATACCAAGATATACTTCAAAAAATCTTGGTATTTTCCTATTTTAGCAGAAGGTTTAGCTTTATTTCAAAAAATTTTATTTCGATTGGATTATTTTTTAATAATATCAATTTTTGGTCGAGTAAAAAATAAAATTTATGCAATAATCGGTAAACAAAGGTAAACACTATAAATTTAACATTTTTACAGTGCAATCATACAATTTATAGTCTCCTAAAAATCAACTTTTTAAACTAGCAAATATAAAATTATGTGCGCCCGGTAGGCTAGTTGGTAGCGTGCTGGCTTATCAGTGCGGGGGTCGTGGGTTCGATACCCACCAGAGGCACTGGTCTGTTTTCGCTACAACGCGCCGAAGGCCATAGTAGCTAGTGCTCGGTTAGGGTAATAGTATATAATTTGTAATTATATGATTATTAATTAATAAAAAAAAAAATAATTAAAATAATTTTATTCATTCTGCGTAAAATTCATTAAAAAAATTGATAAAAGTATTTCTTTTAAATAACTTATCTATAGTTTATCCCTACGAAAAAATCGATTTGAACCCCTAATAACACATTCAAGAACATTTCATTTTTAATAGATTTATAAACTCTTGTCGTTCGCTCTCTCTTCATTCGTGTAATGCTCCACTGATTAAGAAATAAGACAAATTCAACATATTTTTTTGCTTTTTCATTTAATGAAGATCATGTTTAAATCTTTATTGAAATTTTTCATTATAATTAAACTTATTTTGTAATTTATAAAAAATAAATTTAAATCATAATTAAAGCAAAAAAAAAAAGAAAAGGATTTTTTATAAATATGCTCTGAATAATAAATATATGTAGACAATTACAAATTTAGTTGAAAAAAAAAATAATAAAAAATAATTAAACTTTTACCAGAAAAGAAATACAATTAGACAATAAAATATATAAGATAAATAAACACAAAAAATATACAAAATTTTGAATTTTTTTAAACATTTTTCTAGTTTTTTATAATTTTTTTTTTTTGTTTTTTTTTTTAGAAAATAGTGCTAGGCACTTTTTATAAACTTTAGTATTATTATTTTAAGATTTTTTAATTTATAACTTTATTCCGTAATTTTTCGTTTGTTTTGTTCACAGTTTAAAACATGTAACATACTTTTTGGGGACTTTTAAATAGTTAAAAAACATAAAAACTATTGTTTTTATCCAAACTTTCATAACCCAGCCAGCAAAATTTGTATACTTTTTTGGGGGTTTTTAAGCTATGAGTCGAGAATGATGCAAATAAAACGCATATTTTTGATTTTATGTTTTTTTTTTTGTAAAAAAATATAATTTTTTTGGACGAAAATGAGAGCTTTCTAAAATAAATCATAAAAGACACAAAAGTTGAAAACAAAATTGACTCAGAAATGTAATTGAATTTGAATATTTTGTAAACAATTCAAAAAAGGCTTAAAAAAAAGATTTATTTTTGAGCCTATAGAAATGATTTAAATTTTGTACAAAATTTTATATTTTAATAATATATTTCATACAAAAATTTTATATATTAATAATATATTTTGAGCCCATTTCTGATTGATTTATTGGCTTGCTTGCTGTCAGGGAAGCCCTAGAAAATATGTTACATGTTTTGGTACCAGTACGTTAACAAAATTACCAAATAACGCTAGAAACATTTACATTACGCCCGAAATCCAGTTTTAACTAGATGTCGATCATATGGTAGTGAATAATATAATACACGAACTAGATTTCGATATTTACACCATTTTCAATTGTATTTCAAAGTAATCAATAGGTATCGACCGAAAATTTCTGCCAAAAAAACTATATTTGGTCGTTTTTTGTTTTTGGTATTTAGAGACAATGTGGACAAATTTTGATATTGAAGACATATTTGTTGAGCCGTTTTATTTCGTTTTTGAGTGAAAAATTTATGAAAAAAGCCGAAGTTTGGCTGTAAAGTTAAATAATCGGCTGACGAAGTTTTGCCTGATTTACTGAGGAAGTTTTTGGCCGAATTTTTAATTAGTTGCTTAACTACGGACTGTTCTTTAAATTTGACACTCAAAATCGTACCAAATAAGCCCAATAAACAATTATCCATTTGTCTAATTTATCCATAATGCTTTAAAATACCGAATACCGACAAAAAGCATTTTCTGGCCGAAATCTTCCAGAGTACACTAGTTATCAATTGTATTTAAGAAGTTATGAATTATATTTAATATTTATCAATTGTATTTCAAAGTTATCAATTGATTTTCGGAAACTATCAATTATATTTCAGATTTAACAATTGTATTTCAGAAAAGATCAGTTGTTTTTCAAAAATTATAATTTTTTTTAGAAATTACCAATAGTATTTCAGAAATTGTTTATTTTATTTCAGAAATTGTCAATTGCATTTCAGAATATATCAGTTGTATTTAAGAAATCTATTATATTTAAGAAATTATCAAAAATATTTTAGAAATTATAAATTGTATTTTAGAAATTGTCAAGTGTTTTTTTATAAATTGTATTTCAAAAGTTATCAATTGACAATTTCTGCATCACAATCAGTAATTTCTGCAATACTGTTGATAATTTCTTAAATACAATTTATTATTTCTTTATCACAATTGACAATTTCTGAAAGACAATTAACAATTTCTGAAATACAATTGGTAATTTCTGAAAAACAATTTATAATTTTTAAAATACAATTGATAATTTTTGAAATTCAATTGTTAAATCTGAAATACAATTGATAATTTCTGTATAACAATTGATACAACTGAAATACAATTGATATTATCTGAAAAACAATTGTTAAAACTGAAATACAATTAATAGTTTTTAAAATTCAATTGATAAATATTAAATTGAGATGATAATTTCTAAAATACATGCGATAAATCTGAAATACAATTCACAACTTCTGAAGAACAATTGAAAATTGTATAGTTTAACCCGGATTTCGATCATAATGTAGACATTTGAGTTTATGTGTTTTTTTAGATTTTTTCAATAATCTCTTTTCTTTAGATACATTTTGATTAATAATTTTAAAATTTTTAAGGCTTTGCCATTATTTTTAGTATTTAATAGATGTACTATCGTTATTAAATTATTTTGATAATTTTCTCTTCTTTACAGATTTAAAATGTTACAACCAATCAATATATACAATTGTATTCTTCAATTATGTTAATTAGACAATAGTAGTACATATATTTTATATAAATTTTTACAAAATTTTCTTAAATATGTTTTATTCTTTAGCAGCACAAGTTTTCACATTAAATCATTTAATGTTTTTTTTATATTTCTTAAGTAAAATATCCAACCAACTCCTTTCGCCTTCACAAACATCAAAGGAAAAAGTTTTCCTTATTTTTTTTTTTTTTTCTAAAAGCATCTAACAATACATGCTTCGTGCTTCAATATAAACTCTAATCTAAGAGTATGTATATGACATATTTATATATCATCCAATATCATTTAATGGTCGATAGTTTCGTTTTTGTTTGTTGAAAACTATATTCAAAAACAAAGATTTTTTTTTATAAAATGTTTTTCTAAATAAATGAAATTTTTTCAATTAAAATGATAAATCAAGTTTGTTGTAAACTATCTGGAGTTGGTTGTAATGGAAATTGATTCTATAAGATTAGTTTTAGTAGTGGTAGAACAATCATCATTATTAGTAGCACATTGATTTGCATTATTGTTATTGTTGGTGGTAGATGATGAACAACTAGCATCGGCAATAAGTAAAGTTTTTAAATTGGTTTTAATTTGCACCTCATCGTATTTCTTGTCAGCCTCCTCAGCAAGGAAACGAGCTTCCTTCAATTGATTCTCAAGAGCGTCCATGCGTTCTTCATCGGCAAGGGCGCGGTTCTCAAGGATCTTGCGAGCACTGTTTATTATTTTTTGTTGTGTCGGAGAGAGTATTAACGTTTTCGAATTGCCCATAGAAGACATCCAAGATTAATAGCGGAGTTTATTGCAATAGTAGAACCATTTTCGTTTATATTTGATGTTGTGTCATTCATCGTCCACGACGACAGATGAAAAACATGTACGGAAGACACGAGACACAAACATACACAAAATAACATAAGACAAATTGTTGGTGGTGCAGTGAAGTGGTTGTAGTGATTCGTTGCCATTCAGGTTGAAAATTAGATTTTTGTTTTTAGCGCATCCAAAAATGTTGACGGTGTATGGGTAATAGTATATATTTTTATAAATGGAAAACAAAAAAAATTTGCAAATTTTTTAACTAAAATATTAAAAGCCATAATTCTCTAAGACATCATTTTTTTTAAAGGCACATTTAAATTACATTGAGATTTTTAAGGAATCTTTATTGGAAGTAAGGAGTTTGTTTTCCCAAGCTGGTGTAGGGGGTATATTTAGTTAAAAACAATAAATAACCCAACAATTTATTTATTTATTTTATTTATTCAACAATAATACAAAAAAAAAAATATTTAGAAATTTAAATTTTGGTAAGATTTAGTAATTTTTTTTATAAAAAGCGTTCAATACCATTTCATAATAACGGTAGTTGGCTACGACGATTCCATTAAGACCGAAATGTGAATTTAAAACAAGCGATTTCATTCAAGACATATCGCTCATTTACTTCAATAACGCCATAACTCAAAAATGTTGATTTTGTAGAAAACGAGTTTAAAGTTTTCAATTTACTCCCACCTTGAAGAAAAAAATAACGACAACATTTCTCTCAAGAGGTGAGTATAAAAGATATCAATACGAATTTTTTACACAATATGATACGTGATATAACGAATAATTCTGCGTCATTAACTCAAAAATCATGTTTTTTTTTTTGAGTTGTGACGTTCTTGAAGTAAATGCGCGATATGTCTTCTTGTATAATAGGTTTTATTTCGTTATTTTAATAGTTTGATATTGAAATATGTATCTTGAACTAAAATTAAAATAACGCCAAAATACTGAAAAAACGATTTTTAACGGTATTTTGCACATTTTAACATCTTAATAGGTAAAATTTTGAAATAAACCCTTTGATATCAGAATACTCATGCTACTATTGAAATCGTAGTTTTAAAATTTCCGTATCGGTATTTATGGGGCGTAGTAGGCAACAGCCGTTATAATAAAAAGATAGTGTTTGCCAACCAGGATAAAAAAGTATAAATTTTAATTAAGATTTTTCAAATAAATTTGAGAAAACTCCATAAAAAATTGTAATTTTGACATTTTAATTAAAAAAAATTTACTATAAAATTAAGATTTTCCATTTAAAACTAAGGAAATTCTAAATAAAATTGAGAGTTTCTGGTTCAAGTTAAGAAAATTAAAAGTAAAATTTAGATTTTTCATTTCCGATTGAGAAAATTCTATTTAAAATCAGGATTTTTGATTTTTAATTATATTTAAATTTTCATTTGAAATTAGGAAAATTCAAAATTAAATTGAGATTTTTTATTTTGAATTGGGAAATTGAAATTGTGATTTTCGTTTAAAATAGTTAAAATTTCAGCTTACATCGAGAAAAGTATATATGAAATTAGGAAAAACATAATTAAATTTTGAATAATTTCAACTGAATTTCAGAATTTTCAGAAATGAAAATTAGAAATTTCTTAAATTCTTCTTAGTTAAATTTTTCTCAATTTCATTTTAATTCCAATATTATTTGTAATTTTCTCAATAAAACATTTCAATTTAAAAATTAATTTTCCCATTTTGTTATAGAAAATCAGTTATATTTGAAATTTTCCCAATTTCAAATGAAAAATGGTATTTTCATTTAAAAACTTAGCAATTTACATTTTTTTTCTCATTGTTTTTTTTTTATGGCTGGGGGGCCAATTATAGACCGAATATTAGAATATTTGTATAAGTATTTAAATTTAAGTTGTATTATCAATGTACATAGTAAGTTAACTAACAATACATAAATAATTGGCCATGAGGGCTTTCTTTGTATTGATATTAATAAATAAAATAAAATAAATAAATTTCCGATATCAATTAAAATTTTATTAAATGGAAATAAAAATCTGAATTTTATTTGCAATTTTCTTAATTTTAAATGCAAATCCTCAATTTTATTTGAACGTTTCTTAATTAAAATGGAATTCTGAAATTCTTATTGCATTTTCTAAATTTGAAATGATAAATCCAAAATTCTGAATAGAAAATAAAAAATTTAAATTTCTTTTGAAATTGTTTCTTAATTTTAAATGTCCTCAATTTGAATTAGGAATATTGTAGTTTTGGTCTTTTAATTTCGGCCAGAATTTCCATTTGAAAAAATCAATTCAAATTCAGATTTTCAATTTAAAACCCAGAAAATATCATTTGAAATTTAGAAATAATAATTTTAAATTCAGAAAATATCAATTTAAATTTCGAAAATATCAATTGAATTCAGAAAATATCATTTGAAATTTAGAATTTACTAATTGAAATTTCGAAACACATCAATTGAAATTCAGAAGAAAATACCAATTTAAATTCAGAAAATATTAATTGAAAATGATACATTTTTTATAAATTTCAATTAATATTTTCTGAATTTCAATTAATATTTTCTGAATTTCAATTAATATTTTCTGAATTTCAATTAATAATTTCTGAATTTCAATTGATATTCTCTGAATTTCAATTGATATTCTCTGTATATCAATAGGTAAAACGGATTTTGAATTGATAATTTCTGAAATTCAAATTGAAAAAATTATAAATTTCAATTGGGATTTTCAGAATTTTTAATGTAAATTCTGAATTTCAATTGATATTTTCTGATTTTCCATTGCAAAAGGTGTAGTATTGATTATTTATATAGTGTCATATAGAAATATATATTACTATATATGGCCCAGTATATATTTATATCTTTATATCTGCCTTATATAATTAAACACAAAATATTATTCGAATAAAATATTGTTTAATATTAAATATTTAATTTCTTTTAAGTATAAAAATATAGAAAATATATACCTAATAGTAAAGGGTCCGCCATCTAACGTTTTTTTTTTTTTTTTTAACTAGTGCTTATTTCGTGAATGGTAACACTTAGCTCATGTCTGATTTGACAGATAATTAGTTTTATCCTAACGCTGAACGAATATGATTGTGTATACGCTTGAACAACGCTGGGAAATATTGCGACATTACTTTGAAAATCATGGTAATGAGCAGGGAGTGGCCGTTACAGTCAATGGCGATCGTTATCGGGCCATGTTGAACGAATTTTTGTTCACAAAAATTGAAGAGGAGAATATTGGCAACATTTGGTTTCAACAGGACGGCGCTACGTGCCACATAGCCGAAGCTACACTCGATGTTTTGCGCCCTGTTTTTGAAGATCGCATTATCAGCCGCAGAGCTGATGTCGTTGGCCACCTCGGAGCTGCGATTTGACACCGTTGGACTATTATTTGTAGGGTGCCGTGTAGACATTGGTGAAATACAGCTGCACACAATCGATAATGTGCCAGCCGAGGCAGCCATTTGAATGAAATTATTTTCCATTATTAACCGGACGGATTGTACTTTCAAATAAAAAAAGAAATTTGAGAAAATATTCAGTAGTTTTTTTTTTTTTTATAACATTTTCAAAAAAAAAAAAGTTATTTGGCGGACCCTTTAGTATTTCAGGTACTATACAAAATTAATTTTATCATTCGAATTTTTTTATTTCATTGTATTAGATATCAAATGTGATTAGAAAAATGTGCCTTTAAAAAAATTTACAACTACAGCAATTTGTTCTTTAAAACAACATCACATAAACATACTTAAAACTATAGTGATTTCAGACATAAACCTTAGGTGTGCAACAATCTCTAAAAATATTTTGTATTGCCAAAAAAATAATTAATATTATAATAAAGGGAATAAGTTGACAGCTCTAATATTTGTACTAAAAATAGCTGAATTGTTTAGGAATGGTTTAGGTATAATTTACTAATAAAACACTATATTTTTAATTAACATTCCAAAGGAGAATAAAAACAGATTTCAAATTATTTTGCCAAGGAAAAATTGTGCAAATTATCGTTATATTGTTGCATGCCTAATACATAAACTTAAGCATAAAGATTTTACAATTTTCATTAAAAAGTAAAAATAAATTATTCAATTTACAAAAAAAAAAAAAAATAATTTCAACCTTAAAAAAGTTTAAGAAATTTTATTTTTCAATTTATAAAATTTTTAAAAACGAATTTCTCATACTTTTTTTGGTAAGTTTAGTAAATATTTTTTTTTTTTTTGAAAAAAGAATAGTATAGCCTTAACAATTTTTAAAAACTTAAATTAATTTTTATTTCAATAATTTAACCACTTTTTAGGAGCATTAAAAACGTGATTTTTACCTTTTTTTTTTTTTTTTTGTTACAAAAAGAGAGCATTACCCAGAGTTACCCTAACCTCAAAGTATATAAAATCATAGTTTTAAGTTGTATAAAAAACCTATAACCCTAATACCCTATGACAAATAAAGAAGTTTATTTTAATCGGTTTTTTTTAATACCTCTTCATATTTTTTATCTGCTTCTTCTGCGATTAATTTAGCTTGTGATAATTGGGCTTCCAGTATACCTACTCTGTCGTCTTCCATATTTGTACGATTTTCGAGAGCCTTTCGTATCCTAATTTTGTTTATTAATTATATGAAAAGAAAACTATTTACTTGGAATATCGTATTTGTATAAAAACCCCATAAAGCAATTCACCATAACTTAAAAATTAAACTTATTAAAATTTGTTTCTTTTAAATTAAAAAAAAAATATTCTTATACAAAAATAATAAATAAAAATATTTCAATACAATTCGCATTGAAATGGAAAATACTAACCGTTCACTTTCATCAGCAGCTTGGGAAGCTTCTGAGAGCTTAGCTGTGGCGGAACCCAAACGTTCTTCTGAACGTTCCAAGTCTTCTTCGAGCAATTGAATGCGACGATTCAAAGCAGCAACTTCAGATTCAGCCTAAAATTTTTTCAAATTCAAAAAATATGTATAAATATATATGTTTGGATAAAAAAAAATAACTTAAATTTAATCTTAGTTAATATACTAAAACCTTAACATATATACTCAAAGATATGCTCCAAAATATTACAAAGAAAATATAAAAAAAGTGCCTATAAAACCTAAAGGAAGCCCAACATATGTGAGATTTCTCTTATAGAAAACTAAATTTTACTGGGTAATAATAATGCTCTCTTTTTTTAAATATATTTTTCCAGTCGATGTCCTTGGTTCGAAAGCTGTAATGGAAAATTTTAATAGAAAACTATGCTTTTTTCTTTCTATTTTTTAAAATTATGCAAACACTTTTATGTTTAAACTGGCGTCAAAATGTAATAAAAGTTAGCTAAATATTATATCATGGTCTATATGATGTATGACGTATTATTAAGAAATCAAAATTATTATTAGATTAGTTAGCGTGATATACCATCTACACACAAAAAAATTATTGCCTGGTATACAGGAGAATTTCAACTAGTAAAGTTTATCCGCAAATTTTATTTACGAAAACTAGTAACTTTTTAACTAGCTTTGAATAATTTATGTGAAAAAGCTTTATTATTTGAAATGCTCCTAATTACTTTGCAACGATTTTTTTTTGTGTGTACGTAGGCTTATTGAAAAGTATGCCTTTAAGAAGTAGAAAATTTTGATTTTAAAATTTATTTGATTGAATTAATTTGTACAGATCTAAAGTATTTCAAATTCCAGCAAAGTGAAGTACAAAATTTTAATTTATTTAATTAATTTCGATATAAAAATTTTTGGAAAATTTTTGTAGAAGTATGGAAGCCTGATTTAACACAAATTGTTTCCATATCTTACTCTAATAAGAAAGCTAACGCCATAACATTTAGTCATGACATTTAACAATCTAAAGCCAATCTTAATAAACGTAAAGCAAAACAAATTTTATTCTATTATGCGATTCCTCGATTAATTGTCTCTATTCCGGTTAATGTCGATACAAATAATTTCAAACACAAATAATTATTCGAAACGAATAATCTGTTAATCTACATCGATAACCGAGTTAATTTTAAAAAGATACTGGTTATTTTCTTTAAATTTTCCCAAACTTGACAATTTTCCTAACTTTAGATGAAAAACAATGACAAGAAAAAAATCTAAGAAATTAAATATAATTTAAAACTTTACAAACTATTTTTTTACGAAACAAATAATTTAAAACTCAAATAATTATTCGATCCGAATAATCTGTCGATTAACCGGTTAATGTTTGTAGAGTGCACTCGCGATAATATGAACTAATTAAGCCAGTTCACTTTTGCAAGATTGTTCATATTTGCGAATGACATCTAATTTCATTTCATTTCATTTATTAATTCAAAAACCAAGCCCATAGGGCCAAATATGGTTCGTATTCTACAATAAATTTTTACAAAAAATAAAAAAATAAATTTATAATTTAAAGAAATGCCTAAAAAATGCCTAATTTAAAGAAATGCCTAAAATAAATAAAATTATAACTAAAGTTTAACGGTCCAAAATGTAGCAATAAGATTATCAAGATAAGTAGACGATTAAAAAAATAAATATGAAAAATGATCGTAAATTATCAGAATTATAGTGATTGATTATAGAACTGCCTTAGTTTGCGTTTAAACGTAGCACTTGCAACAACAAAGCTTTTAAGAAATCTAGGTAATGAATTCCAGACTCTAGTTATCCTCACATTAAAGGATCTCTCGAAAATAGAAGAGTTTATACGTTGAATAACTATCTGAGGGTTTCTACTCGATCTTGTAAATCTAAAGTTGTCAACAATGTAACCAGGACAGTTCGCTCTAATTAGCTTGTAAAACAATAACAAGATTCTCAGTTTTATAAAATTCTCAAAAGAAAAACCAAGAAAATCCAACACAAACGGAGAGACATGTTCTCTTATCCTCAATCTGTAAACATATCTCACTATACGGTTAACTGTAAGATGAAGACGTCTAAGAATATTACTGCTAGTACCCGTAAATACCTCCAAAGCATAAATTAACTGGGGCATAAGAAGAGCACTAGCTACACGTTTCCTTACATGTAGAGGCAAACAAAGATCAAGAGACCATAATCGTCTCAACGTAGCATTCACTCGAGCACACACGTAATCAACGTGTTTCGAAAAACGTAACTTATCGTCTACTAGAACACCCAAACACTTCATTTCCGAAACAAAGTTGATACTAACACCTCTCAATGATACACTTAAATCACGGGAATCAAAACCGAAGCACATAGCCTTCGTTTTGCTAGGATTTATGTCTAACCCATTTGTGTCCATCCACCGTGCAATCTGAACAAGGTAAAATTCTATGTTTGCCTCCAAAACATCAAAGAATTGTTTTTCTCCAGAAAATAAAATCTGTACATCATCTGCATATACAAAAGTTTCAAAACAGTTATTATCTATTACATCAATAAAATCATTCAAATAAATCATAAATAAAATAGGACCAATTACCGATCCCTGCGGAACACCACTGGTAACCTCCAAAGTACAAGAGTTCCTATCTCCAATCGAGACGAACTGCGACCTATTTTCAAGATATGAGCTTAGAAGTTTGCAAGCGGACTTAGAAAAATTAAAATAACTACATAATTTAGTTATCAATCTAGAATGCACAACACTATCAAAAGCCTTAGATAAATCCAAGGACAACAACACACCACACTTTCTCTCATTGAGCTTACGCCTTATGGAATCAGTCAGCCCAACAAGAAGAGTTGTAGTACTATAATTCCGCCTAAAACCAGATTGGCTTGGATGAAGCAGTTTATTGGCATCAATATAATACATCATTTGATCCTTAATAATGTGTTCAACAATCTTTGAAAGGATGGGAATAACAGAGATAGGACGTAAATTTTCTAACAAATTAGAATTGCCATCCTTCTTAATCGGCACAACACGTGATATCTTCCAATCATTAGGAAACTTGGAAGTCATAAAGATTGTGTTCACAATATGAGTGAAAGGACCACATATATAAGGATATATAGTCTTAATAAATTTTGGGGGTATACAATCATAACCCGCTGCATTTGAACGTATTCTACAAAGAGCATAAAACACATCATCCTCCACTACAGGTTGAAAGCAAAACGAATTTTCCTCTATAAAATTAAGTTCATCAAAAAATGATGAAAACGTTGGTGGTTCACACGACTGACTGGAAATAAAAAATTCATTAACAATATTAGGGTCCACATCTACAACCTTTTCACTCGAATCAATACTACCATTCGTTCGCAAAACATTCCACATCTGCTTGGTACTAAGCCCTTCAAAAGGCGCTCATGAGCCTTTCTTTTCGCATTTCTAATTATTGTTTTAGTTCTGTTTCTAACTCGGCAATATACCCTCCAATTCTCCGACGTACTCTCCTGAATATACGCCCTATACGCCAAGTCCCTAAGAGATATACTGTAAGTAATATCCCTTGCATTGAACCACGAATTATCATTGAAATCCCTTACCTTGCGTCTAGTAATCGGCACCAATTCATGCAATTTATGAACATTATACATAAAATTAGCGAGCTGATCATTAACATCACTAGTACAAAATATCCTATTAAAGTCACATGCAGCTGCTACTTGATCCAGCCTTGCCATATCAATGGCATCATAATTACGAAATTCAACAAACTGTTCATTTTCCAAAAGAGGCAGCTCTAAGACGGCAAAAATAAAAGCATGTCTAGAGATACCTGGACATTGCATTTGACCAGAAGAAAGAACACCAATACTTGGACTAAGGATAAAGTAATCAATTAAAGAGGTTCTATTATTCTTCACATCATAATGGGTCGGCAAAGAATTATGATAATAAACAAGATTCAGTCTACTACATAGACTTAACATCGATGAAGATTTCAACGGGCAAAACAAATTATGATTGTAGTCACCCATTATAACAACATTCTCATATTTGACGACCACGTCACTTATAGGACTATCAAAAGCATCAATATCACCACTAGGAAGGTAAACCACGCCAAAAAGAATTTTAGAAATACCTAGTTCAACCTCCAAAAATAAAATTCACACGATGTAGAGTCAACTGAACGCAAAACTTCCTTATATTTAACTTTTTTAGAGAGCAAAAATGCAACTCCACCACCACTTTTTTTACCAGGGCGATCATTTCTTACCAGAACATAACCAGGTACATTTATAGCATTTGAGAGAATCCTCTCTTTAAGCCAAGTCTCACTTATACCTATGACGTTTAATAATTCTCCATCAAGAATATTCCTAATCTCATTCAATTTCGAAGAAGAATCATTCACTTTAAAACTCTGACAATTAAAATGACCTACTTTAAGATCATTACGATAATTTCCAAGACATTCACGCAAATAACTGTTATCACTACATATTGGACCTAAATTATTGTTGAGATTCATTAAAAATTATATAAAAAACGAAGAGATTAACTCAAAATAATGGCAAAAAAAGAATAAAGCTTAATACAATTTAAATTTCATAGTGTATAATTTGTTAAGCAAAATATATTGTAATTGTTCGTATTAGTTTGTCGTTAAAAAAAAATAATAATAACTGCTTTTTTTAAATATCAGTCTTAAATTCAATGAAGCACAACTTTTGACATTATATGGGAAAGTAACAAATAATATAAATTCATAAAAAGTATTTTAAATAAATCATATTAGATGCTATAATGAGATCAATAAAAAAAAAAAAAAAAAAAAATGCTATGACATGGTTAAACTATCAAACTGTAACCCTTAGAAATTCATTAAAGAAATTTATGTTTATAAAAAACCATTGCATTTAAAAACGTTTTTCCAATAAAAATAAAAGTTTCTAATGTTAAATTTTTTATTTATTGTTTATTAAATTAAAAAAAAAAAACAATTTATTTTTGAAAAAGAAACAAAATTTAAGTTATTTTGCGAAAAATACTTTAAAAATACTAAAATAATCTGTTCAGATTTTAAAGCTTTGGCACTAAGTTCATATTTTAGAGTAGTCAATGGAAGAAAAAAAATGTTAATATTTTGGGTCTTTATATATTAGGGTGTTCATTAGGGTGATAACTTTTTTTGGACAACATTCTCCCCAGGGGTTTTCTAATGGCAAATATTGCAGTTATTAATGATAAAAAATCTATTTCAGTTCAATTTGGTAAAAAAAAACCTTCCGCACCGACAGCGATTTCTAAAATGCCTTTAGTATATTTTTTTTTAAATTTTTTTAACAACTATTTTTTTAAAATATGGTTTATACATATGTAAGTAAGCAAATTTGGAAGAAAACTATTAAATTGACTCGAAAACGGACTTTACTATTGAAATCAGCATGCCTTAATTATATAGATGTGATGGTCAGACGTTGAGGCATCAAAAAAAGTTTTTTTTTTAACTTTGTTTGATTCAAAACTTTAACGCGTTTGGTGCGGAACCTTTTTTAACGATAGCGAAAAACTAAAAACGCAGTTCTTAATATTTGTCCATGCCCTACACGATTTTGTCTGGGGAGATTTGATATTTGCAAAAAATGCAAAAAGTTATTACCCTAGTGTTCATATTTTAGCGAGTGCACTGTATATGGATTATGTCCTTAATTTTTTAACAAAAATTTACAATTTTCATAACTTTGTATTAAAAATGTCAAGAAAATCTTAGAAGATATCAATCCATTTGCCAAATGGAACTTTTCTAAAGGATTTTTTTGTCCTATATTATTTGCAAAATTTTTTTTTTTTTAATTTAAAAATTTTTGATGAAAAGGGTATTTTACAAAATGATTAGTTTTATTCAATTAATCGTCAAAAATTATTCGAATTATTTTTTATTCGAAAATCGTGGTTTTTAAATTATTCATTTGAAATTTTTTTTTTCGTTCGTCCTATTAATCGAATAATTTTTGATCAAGTAACAACTCTAATAACACCCTAACAACAGTGTGAAGTGTCATAAAAAACAGGTGTGTCGACGGAAGGTTAAGAAATAATAATGTTCTGAGCATAGCATATTAAAAAACGAGATAATCCAGTTGAAATTGTCGTGCTAGCACAATTTTCTAACTTTATTAATTAGTTTACTTATTTATTGTTTAATTATAACAAAAGGTATAATTTAACGATGAAAATGAAAATTATTGAAGTTCGATGCCATACTCTATATTTCTTTATTAGGATATTGTCCTAACAAATAATCTATAGAGCTTTTGTTTTCAAATTTATTAATTTACCACTTTCAGGAATGTGTTGATAGATCTATTTCGGGAATTTTCTAGGTTCTCATCATCAGAACACGTTTTGAAAGAAGTGACAATCCCATGCAAAACATCAAACATTCATATTAAATAGTTTTATCACTAAATGAATATTTGCACACTTGTTTTGTTTTGTTTTAATAAAAATTATATTAAACTGGTATCATTTAACGTTAAAAAAGCTAAATTATTAAATAAAAAATTTCAAAAGAGCCAACAGGATAAATTTAACAATCTCCATGTTTTCGGTTTGAAGAACCAAACAAAATTTGGTAAAATTGTGGAACAATTAAGAAAATTTTGAAACTTGTAAGAAATATTATTTGTTTTATAAAGAATTTACCAATAAATTAAATTTTAAAGTTATGCGAGGAATGATTTCGCTATAAAAAAATTAACATACACCAAATGACTGAAGTTCTGTGGTACCGCTTTAATCAATAAGATGCAGAAAGATGGATACAACCTAAAGGGGGTATGCCAACGGCTTTCAAGATATTTAAATATTGTTTGTAATTTTATTGTAATTTTTATATAATGTTCTTTTAATAAAAAGTTTATATTGATGCATCAATTCTCCGCGGTTTTATTATTAAAATTTAATAAAGAAAGCCTAAAAAAGGGTGAACAATTTTATATTTTAAGACTCGAAAGTGAGATTTTCAATCATTTTTCGTATTCCAAAAAGACTCTTATTTATGAGGGAAATGTTGAATTCACACATTCAAAATTCTGAGTTCGAAAAGGCATTTTTGGATGAACCACTTTCATACAAAAATTTGAATTTTTAGCAGGGACCGTAGTCATTATGAGTTTTATAATAAAAATTACACAATAATGATTATAAAGGGTCCGCCATCTAACGTTTTTTTTTCAACTAGTGCTTATTTCGTGAATGGTAACACTTAGCTCATGTGTGATTTGACAGATAATTAGTTTTATCCTTCCGCTGAACGAATATGGTCCGTATGTTCGTTATCTTGTGAACAAAGTGAAAGAAACTGGCATCCTCATCGATAAACCAAAGCGTGAAAAGCCAAAAACAGTGCGTACACCCGAGAATATTGCTGCTGTGGCAGAAAGTGTGCGTGAATCGCCATCAACATCAATTCACTGTCGTTCTCAACAATTGAACATTTCAGAGACATCATTGAGACGAATTTTGCATAAAGACCTTGGTATGACGCCATACAAAGTCCAATTGGTTCAGGAGTTCAAAAAAAAAAGTTATTTGGCGGACCCTTTATTATGAATTTTAAGGATTTTCTTCAATGGTAATGACTATTTTTGAGTAATATTAATAAAAATCAGCCATAATCATTATTTTTGAACAAAAAAAAACAACCCAAAAATAATCATTAATTGATTTTTATTTTTTTCGCTGAAAATAAAAATCACTTTCAATTTATGACTTTTTGTGAGGTTTTTTACCAACATAGTTGCATATCCTTATAAAACAAATCCAGATGAAAGTGAATTTTGAGCGAAAAAAATAAAAATCATAAATAATGATTATTTTTAAGTAATAATTAAGTGCTTATTTTACTTCGACCTATTTGTTGTAATTCAATAAATAAATATTCAAGCTCGAGGTTTTAAGTTTTATTTTTTTTTTTGCTCAAAAATAATGATTATGGCTGATTTTTTTATTATTACTCAAAAATAATCATTACCATTGAAGAAAACTTTGAAGATCAAAAATTTAAAAATCATGACGGATATGCAAAGATTGTCAAAAATTAATAATAATGGTGCAATATTTTTTTTTTTGTCTGTTTTTAAGTGATTGATTTTTTGATTTAAAACGAACAATAATCATTAATTACGGTCCCTGATTTTTAGTAATATTTTTTAAGCCCGTTTGCTGGCTGGGTAAGAAAAAAGCACCAGCAAACCTTGCAAAAAAGTTTTTGGTTCAAATAATATAGATTTCTAAAGATAGTCTAAAATAATTTTGCATTAATTACAAATAAAAACCGTTACTTTTTAAAAAGCCCGTTTGATAATGTTTATAATTCAAATTTATATTAATTTTATCATTTGAAAATTTTCAAATATTATTCAAGAGGCATATTTTAAAACACTATTACAAAATTACGTCATCATTATAACAAGCTGAGTAGTAAGTAGCAGCAGTTAAACAGTGGATACCAGATACAAACATACATAAGTATAGAAATACAAATTTTGTTATTTTGAAAAACAAAACAAAAAAAAAGTCATTGACAAAAAGGGAGCGAAGTGTAGTAATCACATGTAGTGTGTGCCAGGGATGCAAAATTAGAATTTCAACTTCGTACAAAATTAACTATAAAATTGTACTTTTTGGACCTCAATTGTACCACTTTTTTTTTATTTATTTTTATATAAAACTAACAAAAAAAAAAACATTTCATTAATACAAGTATTTTTAAGTCAAATGATTTGTTTAAACACCAATTACAGAATTTTTTATCTAATATTTTTATTTTTTAAAAGAAGTAAAAAAAAAACTGTACAGAAAAATTCAGTTGAGTATTAAAAGAATATAACAAACAAAAACTTAAAAAATAATATATGTACATATGTAAAATAAGGTACACAAATTCCTTAGAGCAATAAGTATAATATCGCACTTGATCAACAAGAGGGTATTAACTCAAAATTTTTAAAATATCACTTTTTTCAAGAAATCAACTAACAACATCAATATCTATCTATTGTAAAAATTTCAACGAATTCCGATTACTCTTTCATCTCGAAAACCACTTTTGAGAACATTTTCATGATAATGTAGCGATTACCTTTATTTCAACAAAAAGGTATTATTTCGAGTTAATACAAAGTTCAAATAGAAATGAATCGTATATTTTCATAAAAAGGTATTATTTTGATTTGAGCCTTTATTTATGTTAAAAATAATCAAACTGTTTTATTTATATTTGGTTGTATTTTGAGTTGATACTGTTTTGTTGATAAAATTTGTTTTATTCTATAAATTTAAATCGATAAAATTTCAAAAAAATGGTATCAACTCAAATTGAGTGGTAAAATTAAATTTAAAACAAAAACAAAAACAATGTATATATATTTTCAAATGGAATTTGCTTATTATATGTTTGAATTTTTAGATTCTGTTAAAATGTGGCCATAAACAGTTTTTTTGACTCTACTGAAAATTTTAAAATTTTGATTTAATACCCTCTTGTTGATCAAGTGCGATATGTTAGTGGATAACATAGTTTTTTTACATTTCAAAATTGTAGCTACAAGAATTCGACGAATGTAACAAATCTTTCGTTTAAACCAGGTTTAAAGCGGTCGAAACATTTAACATATTTCTTTCTTTCGTTTTTATTTTTTTGAATGAAAGCGCCCTTTCCATATTCGCCGAAGAATGTGTAACCGATAATACTCCTCTAATAACTTTCGATAATTCTTCAAACACTAACTAATTGATTCAATTCATTTAATTAATTGCAAATAAACGAACATGTGGTAAAGAAAATACAAGAAAACATTCACAAGAATATGATAGCAAAAAGTTACAAAGTAAATTAAAGAGATTAATAAACAAATTTTTACAAAGGTATGACAGCAAAACTTAGTTGCAAAGTAAAAAAAATAATTACGATAAACTGGGGAAATTTGTAAATTGTACCAAATAAGCTATTGGTGTACCATTGTACTTGAAAGACTAAAATTGTACCAAAATGGTACAATTGTACCAACTTTTGCATCCCTGGTGTGTGCACAATAGCAACAACAACGTTGCCATGGGGCAAATTTGGGACTTAATATTCAGACACTTCATAAATACTACACAAAAAGATAGCCAGCCAAAACCCAAAAAAAAAATAATTCAAATTGTATATGAGCAAACAAATGAGCATATACAATTTTTTTACGTTAAATAAATATTTTATAAAAAGTTTCTTAGTTTTTTTGTTGTTGTTTTCAGTTTCAAACATGATAAAACTAATTTTCGTTTTTACTTTATTCTTCTATGATGAGTGTTTTTATTTATTTATTTTTTTGTTTATAGATAATAAATTATATATGAGAATGAAAAAAACCAACTGTTCAACAGCTTTAAATATATATTTTTTTTGCATAATATTTATTTAACAAAAAATTTGTTATTTAGTATTTTCTTTTTCATTCCGTAGAAATTATAATAAAAAACCGTTTAATTTAAAAAAAAAAATATGGAATCAAATATTTTAAGAAAACAGTTGTTTAAATCTTTTGTATTTTTTCTTTAGAATATATTTAAAATCGATTAAAATACATTATGTGAAATTAATTATAAAGTAAATGAACTGTCATATTTTTATCGATCATTAAAGAGATTTCATTCAGCAATAGACAATTTTAAAGACTTTAGAATTTAGTTTGGGTAAGTTAATCATTTACAGCCTCATGTAACATTACTGTAACAAACCCCAAAATCCCGAAATAATACATACTGAATTTATTTAGCTCGCTCAAATTTGTGTGACCCTATTAGTACCAAAAAAATATCCCTATTTTTGCAAATTAAAAAAATAATATGCCGCCAAAAAAGTTGTGGATCATTTTTTTTTTCTTTCTTGAGTCCTTTTTTCATCCATACATGATCTAGAAACTAAATCCGCTATCATATTAGAGTTACCACAAAATTGCATTTATATGTATATCCCAGAGCAACGTGTAAAATGCATCTAATTTGCAAAAATCTAAATTATTTACCTACAAAGATGATGTAATTGGCAAAAGAAGCAATTTGATACCCATATTGCCCTATTTAAAACGAAGAGTTACCATCCCATTGCATTTTTGTCAAAACGCGAACTAGTACGAATTTCAAAAAAAGCTGAGACCCGTATTTAATTAAATCGACTAGAGATTAAAATATGTTGATTTGGTATTTTTATTACAAACAACCCCGAACAAAAAATTCTAAAATCGTTTTTTTTTTTACAGAATATCCTAAAAAAAAGTACATGGATGATCGTCCATGGACAAATTGTATATACAGTTGGACGCGCCTCAAAGAAACCTTATGATATCCATATTGTATATGTTGGTAAGGAAACAGATTCTTAAATTAACAAAAAATGCTAAAATAGACCCATTTTCAAAATGGTCCAGCTCACATGAGCTCAAAGCTGGAGTGGAAATATTTTAAATGTCATCTTAAAAAAGTCCAAGGTTCATTTTTAGGATGGTACATCGAGCACTTTTTTGGTGAGTCGCTCTAATAAATATTAATATTAAGAGTTAATTTTGAAAAATGGATTTTTGGATATCATCACCTTTTAGACGGTTTTGTATCAATAAAAATAATGGCGTATTTTTTTTTTTAATTCCAACTTCTTCCCGTGCCTATAGTCGACTCAAATCCAATAAATTATTATATAAACCAATAAATTATTTTGTAGTCACTAAAAAATTAAATTTTTAAACTTTAATACCTTTTAAAGGGTAACTACAAAATTAAAATTTTTGGACCATTCTTCTCAGATGTAAGTATTTTTTCATTGTAAAAAAAAAAAAATTAACAAAAACAGATATTTTTTTTTTTTTTTTTTAATTATTTTTTTGGACCACTCTAATTATGCTTTCTGTTGCATACCAAAAGCTAAAAATGCTTATGGGCCTAAGTTTTCCCGTAGAATCGAATACCGAAGTAAGATTTGACATATATTTAGCCGTTTTTGTTGTATGGGAAAAGGGACCGATTTGAGTCGCCTATAGGCACGGGAAGGAGTTGGAATTAAAAAAATAAAAAAATACGCCATTATTTTTATTGATACAAAAACCTTCTAAAAAGTGATAATATCCAGAAATCAAAATCAAAAAAAAATTTGAAAACGAACTCTAATGTATATATTAGAGTTAGTTTTGAAAATAGATTTTTGGATATTATCACTTTCTAGACGGTTTTTGTATCAATAAAAATAATGTCGTATTTTTTTTTTTTTTTAATTTCAACTCCTTCCCGTGCCTATAGGCGACTCAAATCGCGGATTTTGGGTCCCTTTTCCCATACAACAAAAACGGCTAAATATATGTCAAATCTGACTTCAGTATTCGATTCTACGGGAAAACTTAGGCCCATAAGCTTTTTTTTAGTTTTTGGAATGCACCAGAATGTATAATTAGAGTCGTTCAAAAAAATAATTTTGTAAATAAAAATTAAAATATTTTTTTTGTTAATATACAATGAAAAAACACTTACATCTGACAAAAATGGTCCAAAAATTTTAATTTTGTAGTTACCCGTTCAAAAGTTATTAAAGTTTAAAAATTTAATTTTTCTTTATATATACAATGAAAAGTACTCCTAGCTGAGAAAAATTGTGCAAACATTTTTATTTTATAGCAACCCGTTCAAAAGTTATATAATAAATACAATTATAAATATAATAATTGCTATATAAAAAAGATTTTATAGAAGTAGAAGAGGGAGAAGAAGTGGTTAATAATGTTGTTGATGCAGCTAACAAGTTGGCATATTTTGATTCCGCTTTTAGTAAGTCACCGTTTGATTTTATTACTCTTCAAAGTTTAAAAACTCTGGTTAATTTTGGAATTAACATATCCTTTATGCTTTATAACGCTGTTGAGTGGCCAGCCCAGAAAGATTTTCGTAATGCAATCGAACAAGCTAAAAATATACAATCAACAAGTATTTACACCGAACAACTTGTTGGTATAATTTCGCGCCTGAACAACTCGTGTTTAGTTAAAAATAAAGATAATTTAAATTGTTTAGCTTTATCTGCTGTGGAAAGGAATAGAATTATTTAGAATTGTTGTTAAATAGAAATTACAAACCAATAAATTATTTTGTATTCACTAAAAAATTAATTTTTTAAACTTTAATAACTTTTGAACGGGTAACTACAAAATTAAAATTTTTGGACCATTTTTGTCAGATGTAAGTATTTTTTCATTCAATATTAACAAAATAAATATTTTAATTTTTTTTTTAAAAATTATTTTTTTGAACCACTCTAATTATGCATTCTGGTGCATTCCAAAAACTAAAAAAAGCTTATGGGCCTAAGTCTTCCCGTAGAGTCGAATACTGAAGTCAGATTTGGCATATATTAAGCCGTTTTTGTTGTATGGGAAAAGGGACCCAAAATCCGCGATTTGAGTTGCCTATAGGCATTTATTGATACAAAAACCATTATTTTATTGATACAAAAACCTTCTAAAAAGTGATAATATCCAGAAATCAAAATAAAAAAAAAATTGAAAACGAACTCTAGTATATATATTATGTGATATTTAAATATATTTATATATAATCATATATGGCACCATATATAATTAGATCTAATTTTATATAATTATATTTTTTTATATTTGTAAGTAGTATTTTATTAATACTTTTGAAAATTACATATCGCACTTGATCAACAAGATGGTATTAACTCAAAATTTTTAAATGTTCAGTAGAGTCATAAAACTGTTTATGGCCACATTTTAACAGAATTTAAAAATTCAAACATATCATAATAAGCAAATTCCATTTGAAAATATATATACATTGTTTTTGTTTTAAATTTTTCCACTCATTGCAAAAAAAAATCAATTTTTTGAGTTAATACCATTTTTTGAAATTTTATCGATTTTATTTTATAGAATAAAACAAATTTTATCAACAAAACAGTATCAACTCAAAATACAACCAAATATAATTTGATTATTTTTAACATAAATAAAGGCTCAAATCAAAACAATACATTTTTTATGAAAATATACGATTCATTTCTATTTGAAATTTTGTATTAACTCGAAATAATACCTTTTTGTTGAAATAAAGGTAATCACTACATTATCATGAAAATGGTCTCAAAAGTGGTTTTCGAGATGAAAGAGTAATCGGAATACGTTGAAATTTTTACAATAGATAGATATTGATGTTGTTAGTTGATTTCTTGAAAAAAAGTGATATTTTAAAAATTTTGAGTTAATACCCTCTTGTTGATCAAGTGCGATATCATTTAATAACTTTACAGAAATTGATAATTATTTAATTTATTAATTATATCAAATTATACAAACTCATTTTTCGGATATAATTATATATAATTATATCTGATTATATCAGATTTTATAGAATTATATACACGAATTTCTGTATATAAATTTAAATGATTTGATATGGCTTATATAAATTGTTGTAACGGAAAATCAGAAGTTTTGATACTGTTTAAAAAAAATGTTATGTGAAATTTTGTTTAAATGTCTAATGATCAAACTATGAGTTATCTCATTTTTACTCTTGTTTTCTATTTTCAGGTTTTTGTGCAAAAGATTAAGTTGGAATTTCACTACTGAGTAAAAAAAATCCAAGACAATAAAACTTAAAGGAACATTGTAAATTATAAATAAATCCCTATAGGTTTATATTAAGCAACTCCTCACTAATTTTTTAATAAAAGAATTTATAATTTAAAACTGTGTTCAAAAGGTGATTAAAATTTGCAAAGTAGACTTGTTACATAAAAAATATCATAAAATATCATTAAGTTTTGTATTTCGTATAAACTTATCTGTATTAAATGAATGATACTAAAATTACTTAATTTAAATAGTAAAATGTAGAATGAACATAATATTGAATACGTTCAAGTTACGAATTCATTCAATAAAAGCCTTAGAATGAACCTAACCGATTGAAAAAAAATATATATGCCATATCAAATTTTATATAATTATATACGGAAATTGGTGGATATAATTATATATAATTACATCCGAAAAATGGGAATATATAATTATATATAATTATATAAAATTAGATATAATTATATAAGGCAGATATAATAATATATTAAACCATATATAATTATATATAATTTGATAAAGCACCATATAAACAAATGTTTGAATAATCCACCGCATATATAATTATATCTAATTATATATGGTGATATATACGATTATATACAAAAATATATATAAATACATATAATTATATATAAATTTTTTTAATCGGGTAGTGAATGAATTCTTAGGGTATGTATTAACGGAATGATATATTAACATTTTTTAACTCTGAGTTTAAATTTTTTGTGAATTAAACTCAAATTTAATTTATTCTTTCGAAACTGTTAACCCTCAAAACGGCCTTTTTTTTGCAATTAAAATTATACAACGCGTTTACCACGAAAACTAAACAATAGTGTCTGACCGAGTATTTAGCTTCTACTTCAGAGTTCGGACAAAGCCGATGTTCATTCAAATTTTGGCAGAACTTGGCCGAACACCGTGTATTTGAAGAAGAATTGAGTATATTTTCAGATTGAATTATTTTATTTCAGTACAAACACAAAAAGTTGTATTAAATTCGAGGGTTAAAAGTATTTGAAGTACATGTTTGGCAGTTGACAGGTTCACCTTTGACCCCAAACAAATGCAAACAATTTAAATTTAATAATAATTCAATTAATTTTATATGAAATTACTGCTAACGAACAAATATTTCTCTAATGATTAACAATGACCAAAAAAACATTTAAATTAAACATTTTATAATACTCAAATAACATTGAAAATAAAAAAAAATTAAATAAAATCAACGCCAATTAAAGCGAAATTAAAAAAAAAAAAAAAGATAAACTATGGGGAGAACGTATACAATGAAAAAGAGAAAAAAAAAACAACAACAACATATTGAACTTTTTTTATGCTACAAACATGGTTTAATGTTTCCCATCCATAATAAAAAGAAATAAATAAATGGCCGTAAAAGGTAAAGAATTCATTTTACTTTTCTTTTTTTTTTTTGTATATTTTGAATGAGCTTGGCTGGCTAACTGGCACTGGTCAAACAGATACTATAAAACACCCGCAACAACAACAGCAAAATATAATAATAAAGGAAATGAGATTATTAAGCAGCTAAAATCAAGAAATTATACATCAAAATACCAAATAAAGTTTATATATTTAGAGCCGATTACTGAATGTCCAGTTAAAATTTAACAAACAGTTAAATTTATATATGGAAGCAACAAATGTGTCAGTTAAAGTCCCAGTTAATAGCTAACGGGACATTGTGAAAATGCGGCTTTAAAGAATTTTAAAAACAAATTGTTTTAAGTAAAAACAAAATGTTTTAAGTAAAAACAAAATGTTTTAAGTAAAAACAAAATGTTTTAAGTAAAAACAAAATTGTTTTAAGTAAAAACAACACCAATTTAAAAATATGTTTAATTTAAAAAAAAAAAATTTAACAATTCATCCAAATTTTACTGTATTTTTAAATATTTTTAAAAAATTACAGCCTGAGTCACCCCGTTATACGATAGGCTCTTCATAACAAACCTAAAAAATCGCTTGTTTCTATATTGTAGAGTACAATGCTAAAACTCTCTTGAGTTACTTTTCTCTCTTTTACACATACAGTTATCCTTGTCTCTCTTTAAAGGTAATAAATAAAATTTAGTAATAAAACCTTAACATTTCTTTAAAAAGAATTCTATAAAAATTCCTATATTTTCTTGTAATATTTTGGAGCTGTTTTAAAAATTCACCTATGAATTATCATTAATTAATAAAACATGTTGCTTTTAAACTTACTTCTTTCCCGTCTAACAACTTCTAGTTGTAATCGTTTATGATATTCCTCACATTCGTCTTTATATTTTTCCATCTCTTCTTTGGTCTGACGCATTTTCTTCTTTAGCACATCCAATAAAGTGCCTTGTGGAATGTTGGTGGTCATTTTTGTTTAGATTTTCTTTTTGTTTAACTTTATATGAACAATAATGGCTTTAGCACTTGTTTTAAACTGAACAAGTAGATTTATTTTTTGATTTTTTTTTTATTTATTAAGCACCTTTTTATGAAAATTTTTAAAAGAAAAAAACTTTTTTTTAATTTAGTTTCTTTATAAAAGAAATTACGTGTGTTAACGACAGACTGAGACAACGAATATATTTTTAAAACGGAACGTAAGATAAAAACGACCACCGGTTTTTCTGCTTCTTCTTCTACTTTTCTTTAATTTTTTTCTATTTTCAAGTGGCTTTTGTAAAAAAAATCTTTTCTTCACGCTTTTCACTATTTTTTATGAGTTTTCACTTTAAAATTTTTATAGATTTGTAATAAATCTAAGGGATTTTAATATTTTTAAAAAATTTATAGATTTATTAATTGAAATTTTTTATAATGCCAACAACATAAAAACTCTACACACAAAACGAAGCTTACGTCTCGAACTTTTTGCAGCGAATGAGCTCATTTGATAAATGTTTTTGAGTGGTGACAAACGATTACGTTGACAAAACATATATCGGCTTTTCGGTTGAAAAATGAATATGAGAAAAAGAGAGTACTTCATAAATGTATGTTTGTTTGTTGTAAATACAACAAAAAGCCTCGCCTAGATTTTTTTAAACACTTTTATGTTTGCAACTAAATGACTTCACATAGGAGAGACAAGAGATAGCTATAGGTGTTGAGAGTTTTTGTGATATACAAAAGCATGCAATAAAAACCTGTTAATTGCCGCTTAAAAAATGTTTAAGGAATATTTTTGTTCAAAACGATATTCTCTTGATTTATTAGTAATGAATTAAACTTTTTATTTTAATACATGTAGTATTTTGTATTAATGGTTTCTTATAATCAATATTGCCAAAAACCTAAATTCCTTTTTTTCTTTCTCACTGCTCTTATTGGAATCTAATAAGATGTAATGAGGAGAAAATAGTAACATATGAGAGAATTAACTGACATCTATTACACTACCAAAATAGTTACTTCAAATTAAATTTATTGTATAAAAGTGTTGCCAGCTAATAACAATACAACATAAAATTGGAAAAATTTTGCTGATCCTTAAAGTACCCATACACTAGCAATATTGGCCAAATTTTCGATATTGTTCTTTACTAATCTATTACCACATATTGTAATAGAATAAAGAACAAAAACGAGAAGCCGTGTAATATTGCTACTGTTTGATTATTACGGCATTCAGACTACATTGCAAACAAAAACACGTGTTTTGCTAAAACGAGTGGAAAAGAATAAAGAACCGTTGGAATAGAATAAAGAGTTTAAATACCAGTTTAAGATCCTGATACAGATAGACGGCACAAAGTAGAATTTCTGTCTTGTATGTATATTTTGTTGTTGTTAACAAAATCAAAATACATGTCGTCAGCGTATCGTTGGTATCGTCAGATGTGATATCGCGAAACGGGGTTCGGAATCAAAAAGTGGATATTTACATTATATAATCCATTCCTTTCTGAATTTTTCCAATAATGGCCGTGGGGTCAAACTAATAAGTTCACGATGTGGCAGACGAAAAATTCAACTTTGAGACGTGTACTGAATCGGGGAAAAACTAGATTCTGAAATATAGTATGCCTATCACTTAATACACTGCCACATGATAGAAATCTATTTTAAACTGGATTTCAAAGGTTAATGTAAATGCATTTATATGGCATTCACACCTGCATGCAAAACATACGTCTTGCTAAAACGAGTGGAAAAGCAAAAAACAAGCTTTGTAATAGAATACAGCATTTGCATTTGGATGAGATGTGCCTTTAGTTAAAAACAGCTTATGCAAAAACATTTATGTCCGAGATAAACCAAAGTCGCTAAAGTGAGCGGTGCAAAACAAGGAAGGTTTTCACGATGGTCATTTGAACACGATGCAAATATGCACACACGATTATTTGCATTATCGCAGCCTTGAGCAAATCACCATCGTGAGTACCTTTAATAACAAATATTAAAATTTGTTGTTTTGTCTACTTTTACTATAGCTACATGAACAAAATTTCCATGTAAATTTGCTGATTAAAACTGATTATGTTTCCAAAAAGGCTAGAAAGCGAAAATTTCCTACATTTCGAATCGAATTGCAAATTAGTTCTACACTGAAAATTTTTAGATTTCGTGCTTTATTTTTAACCTGTCACTTCATAAAGTTGTAATGAAAGTAAAATGTAATGTAAAACTTTTTCGTAAGCATTCTTTAATGCAATGAAAATTTAAAAATTGGTGTTTGAATGTGCAAAAATGATTGTGACCGTTAAGGAAACTCTAAACAAGTCCTTTAAAAGTGTATTACCGATTAAATGAAAAAAATTGGTTAAATCAAATAATTAAAAAATCGTTTGCTTATTTTGCATACTACCAAAAAAAAAAAAACAAATCTAAGTCAATAAAATAAAAATTCGTATAATTAATAGATTCTGCAACAATTTAAAAAAAGGGAATTGAAAACTAATAATAAAAAATAAATAGTGCCTCTATTATTACCTTAACCTTTTTGAGCAATGCACTAAAAAAAAAATTAACACCTATATCATATTATAAAAATAAATATGGACGTCGTTTTTTTATATTGAATCTTATCGCATTTTGTTATTCAAAGGTAAGAAAAACATAAATAAATGACTAATCACTGGTATTTTGGGGGGAAATATGACGTGCCTACATTAAATAAACTGAAACTTCGTTAAAGAAATAACAACAAAAGAAAATGTATAAAATAATGCAAAAAAAAGCAGAATAAAAATATATAAATTGAAAATTACTATACTCAAATACGTAGATAGTTACGCATGCTTATCTAACTTTTTTTTATGTTTTCATAATAATGCTGGTTTTATTTTTATTAAACTATTGAAAAACTACAAATGGTTTTAATTTTAAACTCATAATGAAAACCATATAAAGCTTTCATTTTTATATAGTAGTAAAGTGTTTAAATTGTAAATGAACGAAATATATATAATTAATTACACTTGACTGACAATGAAAAGAAATTAAAAGTGAATTCCTCATATTTATTATTATGGAACTAAAAATAAATAAAAATTAAAAATCGTAAACAACATTTGTACTAAACAATATGTATGAGTAAATTTGCAACAAATATGGTTACAAGCGTCATTAGGAAGGTCGTTGACAAGCCAATTTATGTATGATAGTGACACAGAAATAAAATAAAAAAATTAAAACACGTTTTTTTTTTAAGAACATTAATATGGTATAGAACCAATTGTAATTGGTTATAGCCATAAAAGGATAAAAAAAATAATGACTGATTTTTTAAATTTGTTTATAAAAAAAAAAATTATATAAACAAATACAGCAAGCTATTTTTATAAACTAAATTTGGGTTAAAATTTGAAATATATTTTATTAAAAGTGTCGAAGGGTAAGTTTGCATTACGCTCCAAATCCAGTTTAAACTAGATTTCAACATTTAGTTCGTGTGTAATATAATACACTACCATATGATCAAAATCTAGTTTTAGCTGGATTTCGTGTGTAATGTAAATGTCAACCCTTATAGGCCATTCACATGAACGAGGTCTCTTCGTTATTGTTCTTTACCATATAGCGTCATTTTGTGACAATATATGGTAATTGAATAAAGAACAAAAAATAGAAGATTAAATTGTCTCGTTCAATTGTCGTTTAAATACATATTTTACCTTTCTGCTGCGTAAGACGTATATATACGTTTTTTTAAAACTCTATCCTCACATAAGTGCAGCATTTGTTTTTTTTTTTTTTTTTGTTTTGACACAACCAGCGAAGGATTTTTTAATCTTGACTACGCAATTAAGTAGTTAAACAGAAGGGAAAACTGCTAGAGGATCGAGCAAATATACCTCTAGCTCTATTGAGAATGATTTGTTCTCATCAGAAGTGCGTTTGTTGTATCTCTACTAGTTTTGTCTCAAGTGCTTGGAAATACCTATAAATAAGTAATAAGTTCGCAAAATGTTATGTTTGTTAAAATTTAATTCTGAATAAAACTTATGTGGTGTTCGCTTCTAAATGATAATTACGCGTTTTGCCAAAAATAGTGTTAAAATAACTTTGGAATAGAATAAGTAGCTTAAATATGTGTTTTTGGCAAAAGTGTGTTTCATAGTGTCCACACTAGATATTAACTTTAATATTTTTCTGTCAGCAAACTTCAAATTCAATCTCAGAAAGAATTATATTACGTGTGAACCACATATTACTGTTACAGTTAGTATTATATCTGATATCAAAATAGTGTTGTTATGATAAATCTCTAAACAACAATATCATGTCAAAATACACAAACACATCCATAAAAGATTGAAAACAAAAAAATAAATAAAAGTTAAACGCCTAAAACTAAAAAAATACAAAAAGAAAAAGTGTATTAAAAATTCTTTAACTGTTATATATCAATTTAAAGTTATTTATTTTATAAAGTTATTAATCGCATATTTGAAAATTTAATGAATAAACGGACGTCTTTACTCAACGGGAGACAGAAAATTATGAGAAGACATGATATAAATATGAAAACGTGTTCTCCACTCTAAACATTAATATGAACATAGATTTAATTTAATTCAGTTATTCTGTTGGCGTTCTGGCACATATTATATCCAACTTAATATCTAATGTGGACTCCGTGTTTAGCATTCTAATTAGACAGAATTTTTGAGTTGCCAACCCTAATGATTTTTATAAGGAGTTAAGACAGCAAATCTAATCTACTTGATTAAAGTTAATCCACCTTTTTAATCTTCCTCGTTTACATATGCATTTTTTGATTAGCTTGACAGCTAAAATAATAACTTTGTCGGTTTAAAATACTATGGTGGCGCCGATAGTGACCTGGCATAAGATCAATCGACTTGTTTAGTGCTTGATTAAGCAGTTAATCCCAGTTTAAGTAGATTAACTTTTCTTTGTAAATTCGTTATTAACCCTCTAATGCCTGGATTTTGTTTTGCAATGAAATTCATACCATGTGTTCGTCTCGAAAAATAAATAATAATTGCTTTTACAAAAACGATTTTCGCCGCCTACTTAAGGCGATATGAGCAAACAAAATTTTAAATCCATCTCGAAAACTAATGCAAGTAAAACAAAAGTTGTTACCAAAAATTATTGTTCTTACAAAGATATAACAACAATCCAAAAATAAACTTTTTTGTGCTTCTTTTGAAGAAGATATGGAGGTTTTCGCTTTTTGAAAAAAGCGAAATTGGGCGAAAAAGTGCCTTAACTCCAATATATGTATGTAAACTAAAATTTAACACTTTGCTACTACTACTTATTGCCTTCCTTACTCCAAATTTCAAAAGCCATTAGTTTAAAAGTTAAGAGGATGTCCTTTCGAGATATCCTGGTAAAATCCTGTATGTCCTTGGACGTAAGTAAGGACTCATTATTAAATATAATGCTTTAATCTTACCTAGGATTCATTATCAAGAGTTTTTAGTCAAATTTAATTTGTTTTTTAGATTTTTGAAGTCTTAGCTATTTAAAAAATAATTATTTTTTGAATTTTTACAAAATTTGGACTTTGAAGTTTTATCGCGCTTCAACCGTGCACGGGACGCGAACATTTTTTTCCCAAAACATTTAGCTAAATTAGTTCTATATCGAAATATGTCAATTTCCTAAGTATAAAACCTTCAT
Source organism: Delia radicum (assembly GCA_021234595.1). Classification (NCBI taxonomy): domain Eukaryota; kingdom Metazoa; phylum Arthropoda; class Insecta; order Diptera; family Anthomyiidae; genus Delia; species Delia radicum. Next base: position 99,681,801 of record CM037851.1, read on the forward strand.
GCGACGCATTTGTGCTCAATTTAATTAAGCGTGACAAAGTCAGCCTCAGGCTTTTGAGGGTTAAATATAAAAAAATATATTTTTTATAATCTAAATTAATCTTCAATACTGTGAATTTAATATTTTAAAAATTCTACAAATATTTTTAATAAATTTCTTACTACTATTTATATTTCCCCCAAACAAAATGTTTCCCTCTATTTAAAAAAAAAAATAATAAAAACAACGAAATTTGAAACTGTTATAATTAAATTATTTTAAAATTAATTGTTGCTTTAATTTTATGTACAGCACAATCTAATAAACAAAAAAAAAAACAAGCAACATTGCGTAATAGTTTTAATTATAACACACAGAAAGAAGAAGAAAAATTTAATTCAACACAATTCTTTTATGCAATCGCCAGACTCGCAATGAGGAAAAAGAATTCTAGCCAAAAGAGAAAAATGAGTAGATAAACCATAGAAAGCTACATAGGAAAACTAATACATTAATGCAAAACATAAAATAGCTAAAAAATGAGAAGGTCGTTGAAATAGCAAAACTAAGATCGAACACATCTTTTATGTGTGTGTGGTATTGAAAAATTAATTGAAAGAAAACAAAAAACCTTGTTTCTTCTAAAGAATGTAACAAGACTACTCTTCAAGTACTCTTTATATATTGAATCTATCTTTTACAAGTGTGACAAAAGAATGTAGCAAAAATACAAATAAAGTGGGTCATTGTACAAATAATAAATGTAAAAAAAACGAGTTCAAAGACAAAAAAAAATAGGTATAAAAACTGCTAAACCAATAATAATAATAAGAAACTAGCCAAGACTAAGAATGTTAAACCAAAAAAAAAAAAGAAATTTAACGAAAGCAATAATGAAAACTAATCGTTTTTTTTTATAAATATGTAGTTATCTTTTGTTTCATAAAACGTTCAAACGAGCAATAAAGCAGAAAAGCAATTTTGCTTTACCGGCAAATTGTTTAAAAAATTTATAATATACACATACAATTTGTTCAATGTATTTTCAAGAGTACTGAGTACAGAATATAGAGCACATAAAGAAAATTCTTTTAAACACTACGTAATCATCTGCTAAATAATTTATAATAAAACAATATTATATATATACATATATACGATTAAACAGAAATAGGGAAGATGAATTTTGAATAGTAATTAATTTAATATTAGGGGTTTTCAAAGACAAAGAATTTAAAGCATTCATGATAAATAATCACAATTGATTTGTTTAATAAACCCCTAAATTCCCTATAATATAACTAACCAGTTAATGGTTTATGTCTAGGATACACACAAAAAGGATTCTTTAACTCATTGATGCATGAAGTTCCCAACAACTGTTTGCAAATTCTGTTTTGTTATTATTTTACTTTGATCCGCGGAATCGGAAAAATAAATATTAAACAACTCAACAAATTTTGAGAAACTGAATATCATAGCGATTAAAGCATTTTACACTATGTGTAAAATAAATCAAATTTTAAAAAATGTTTTAATAAAACAAAACAAACTTTACGAACTATTTATATTTATACGGCATTCACACAAGATTGTAAAACACATGTTTTTAGCAAAACGAGGTTAAAAAGAATAAAGAACTGTTGAAATAGAATAAAGAGCTTAAATACGTGTTTTGGCAGAACATGTGTTTTACAATCTAGTGTGAATGCCGTACAAGTATAAATGCCGTATTAATCTTGCATTTATTTAATACATAATTGTGTTAATAACGCAAAATTTTGCTTTTCTATCGTTCAAATTGAAAATTTACTTTACTTAAAATTTAACAACACTTAATATAGCATTCAATGAATAAAGAACTTTTGTAATGTAATAAAGAGCTTAGGGTACATTAACATTTACCATCCAATTTCAGTTTAAGCTAGATTTCAATCATATGGTAATGTATAGAGCTGCGTTTACATTTAATATCGAAATTCAGTTTAAGCTAGATTTCTAGCATATCAAAACTAGGAATCAATTTGGTTTTCATATATATATATATATATATATATATATATATATTGTTTTACTTTTTCAAAAAGATATAGAATTTTTGAATTTATTTTTTCAACATAAATCAATTGTTAAGATCTTTAAAGCATACCGAAATTTATAGCAGGTGACAATTATAGATCTTTTAGTGTGAATAAACAACGATACACGAACTAGATTTCGAAATCTAGTTTTAAACGGGTTTCGAGCCTAATGTAAATGTAGCTGATAATATGATGCACGCACTAGATTTCAAAATCTAGCTTAAGCCACATTCACACAAGATAGCAAAACACTTGTTTTGGCAAAACGTGTATTTGCTCCTTATTTATTATATTTCAACAGTTCTTTATTCTTTTTCACTCATTTTGATAAAACACGTGTTTTGCTATCTAGCTGAATGCCGTATTAAACTGTAATTCGAGCGTAATGTAAACTTAAACATACAATACTTGTAAATTGGCAACACTAAAGTATGATAATTTAATAATATTACACTGACAGAAACTAGTTCGCGACTAAACCGATTAAAAAAATAATAATAATAATATGCAACAAATAATTGTATCAAATTTGATATAGATACAGATAATAGATAATATAGATAATTTAAATACAATTTGATCAGAAAAATGGTGGATCGTATTGTATATAAATGGATTATATTACATTGAGTTTGATATAATTTGATACGATTCAATTCAGTGAAAATAAATTTGCTAAATTGAATACAATACATATAATGGTCAGATTATTAAGAGCCCAATTCAAATTTAACGTACAGTTAAATCAAAAATTTTGTATTTTAATATTTTTAATTGTGATGTTCATTTAAGATAATTTTCATAGATATTTCCATGAAAATTTTCGAGTCGATATTAAAATTTTTTTTTTTTACATAGGGTAATACATAGTTTTGTTTAATCCCATATATAAATTTAATTCTGCCAATCCAATTATATATTGCCCGTCTTATAACGTATGGTATAACATATTGTAGGATACAATTAAATATGCGTATTTACGAAAATTACAGTGGCAAGTAAAATTGTATCTTACTATACATGATGTCATACTTTAATATATTAAATTGTACAAAACTGGACCACAATCACGAATATATAATATTATTTTTACTCGGGAGTATACATTTTTGATAGCTTAAATTAAAAGAAAAAAAAATACTAAAGGCGTTTATAGGTGGTACTATGACCATATTTTAAAATAAATAAAAAAAAAAATGTTGTTTTCATCTTTTAATTTTGTGCATATTTAACATTGAACTTTAATATAGAACGCAAACTAACAAAAGTATGCTATCATCACTTAATTTTTGTATTATAATTGAATTAAAAATACTTTAATAAGTAACTATTCAGTGCAACCATATAAACAGCAACCATATGAACAGCAACAATTTACTCTAAACCAAATTTTCTGGCAAAAATGTATTTGTTTGCACTTAATAGTGTCCGTCCGTAGTTGGTCGGTGCTCGGTATTTTTGATCATTACATACAGATTTCGGTAATGGAAAATATTTGTAAGGCCGAATGGTTACAATTTTGACACTTCATTAAAACGGCTAAAAAAAACGCTTTTCCAATATCAAAATTTGTTTATAATGCCTCCAAATATTAAAAACCTACCAAATATTGTTTTTTAACCGAACTGTTGGGTGGTACACTACTTATTATTTTAAAAATTTTAATTTTATAGCTTGTGACTTGGCTAGTTTTTTTTTAGTAAATCCTCAGCGTACTACTGGTTTGACTCACTCACAAACAATTTGTAAACAAATTGAGTTACCCAAAATAAAACTTAAATTAAACTTTTGTTTCATTTCAAAACCAAAATTTAATAAATCGTAATTTTTTTCAAATTTGACGATTTTTAAATTTTATCCGTTTTCTTCAGTTTAGACAAATTTTCTAATTTTGATTTTTTTTTCAAAATTTTGGCGGTTTTGTTTTTTAAATTTTAACATTTTTTTTCAAATATTAGCGATTTTTAAAATTTTTGTGTGTTTTCCAATTTTAGCGATTTTTTTTTTAATTTTAGAGTTTTTTTTCGTTTTTCACGATATCGGCTTTTTGGCATATAGGTCAAACCAATAAATAAGCTGATTAAATGTTAAAATCATTTTAAAAATAATTTTCGTTTAACCCTACAGCTGGTTTAATGAAATAAATTTTTTAACTAAAATAAACTATGATGCGATGATAAAAGATCTAAAAATAAACTTTTGGTTTTAATTTTTTAAAATTGAAAAGTAAAACATTTAAAATAAACTTTTTAATAATTTTAAAAGAAATTTAATTTTTAAATTTTTTATAATTAATCCGCCTTATTCCTATTTGCAGTTTAGACGGTCAAACGTTTATTTGACTTGACTCAAGTACATTTTGCACATGTTTAACCTTTTTATAAAAATGTTTGCATATGTTTTTTTTTTACTTTTTTAAAGCATAGTTTTCAAAAAATATTATTAAAAATATAATTATTTAAATATTTTAATCTTATTTTATATAAAAACAACAACATCACACTTTGAAATTTCAAAACTAAACTCAAATGTTAAGTTTTATTTAATATTTAAATGTTAAGTTTTATGTGATATTTAAATTAATTATTTTGGTGCGTTGGTCATTTAATAGAAAAAAGTTTAAATCCAATAAAAAAAAAATAAGAAAACAGTGCAATAGTGACATAAATTTAAATTTTACAGAACACAACCGATAATATGAAATTTATTCATAAACTTTTCTACTAAAACTAAAAGTTGTCCATTAAAAATTCCAAAACGAAATAAATAAATAAAATTTACAAAATTTTCTCAAAATTCAAAATCAAGTTAAAAAATAAACAATAAGATTAAACTTTTTCATTTAACAAAACAAAATCGAAATAATATACAAAAAAATAATTAAAATGAGATTTTCCATTTCAAATTATGAAAATAACACAAGGATTTTGTATATTTTAAAATTCAAAACAGATTTTAAGATTTAAAAAATATAGATCTTTTTTGAATAGTGAAATATATAAATTTCTTGTGTTATTTTCATAATTTCAAATTAAAAATCTCATTATAATTTGATTTTTTTTATATTATTTCGATTTGGTTGAATTAATGAATTTTAAATTAAAAGTTTTTCAATTTGATTTAAAATTTATAGGGAATTTTGTAATATTTTTTTTTTTTTTTCGTTTTCGAATTTTAAATGAACAATTTCCAGTTTTAGTGAAAAGTTTCTGAATAAATTACATATTATCGGCTGTGTTCTGCATTTAACAGTAATTCGCAGTAAAATCGAAATTCATGATACTCTTCCAATGTATTTTAATTTTTTTTAATCGATTTCAACTTTTTTCTATTAAATGACCAATGTAAAATCATAATTCATTTAAATATCGAATAAATAATAATTTAAATATCAAATAATTAAGTTAAATGTTTTTTTTTATTTTCACTGTCACCCAAAAGTGAAATACAGATCATTTCTGTATATTAGGGCTTCTCAGCATTTCCAACTTGTTACTCTTGTAGCGAAATATGAGATTTTTTTCAAATTGTTTGTAGGGGCGTATGAGATCGCTGAACTGGATTGTGTGCAAAAAAAAAAGAGGTTATGAAACAAATTTTTTTTAATATATTTTTTATTTCACACCACCAATACGTTGAATATTTCTGAAGTTATTGAGGTTTGAATTTGGAAAATTCTGAATTTTTTCTTTAATGTCATCAGAGTGACAGTTAAACTAATAATTTGTACAACGAATAAACTTTTTAGAGTAGACTTGAACTCTTGAATAGTGATTTACTTGATTTGTGAAAACAAAGCACAAGAGAAAAAAATGTTTTTGTTTCATAACCTCTTGTTTTACCAAAATCCATTTCAGCGTCCCCGCCTCCTTCATAACAACCTAAAAAAAGCTCAAAAACCTTTCGGGCCATAATCTTTCAGATTCCGCATATATCAGAAAAGTGAAAATGCTGTATTGATTGATTAAATAAGTAATAGGGAGTTTAGACAGCGAAATTAATCTACTTGATTAACGTTAATCCACATTTTTAATTAACAAATATTTAGCAGACAGCGTCAACATTTTAAAGTTTTTTTTTTTTTTTTGTGAATTTGTATGTATTTTGTTTAGCGTTGCCAACCAAAAATTATATTAAAACAAAAAGCTGCAGAGAAACAATAGAATGAATACAGCGTTGTTTAGAAATAGTAAGCAGATTTAAGTTGGATTAACTGCTAATCGTCTTATTTAGCGCTTGATTAAGCAGTTAATCCCATCTTTGGTAGATTAACTTTTATGTGTACATTCCCTATAAGTTTTGATTTTAATTTTTTTATATAAAATAAGATTTTTCGCTGAAATTATTCATTTAATTACCCTTTTTAATTGTGTATTCATGATATTATGCAGTTCATTGCGTATTATATTAAATTTCATCATAGTATCCGATGAAAATATGGAACGACCAAAGGCTAGTCCAGGATAATCAGCACAACGGTTTTTATTACGTCTTGCTTCACGTTCGGCCACAATTTCAGACGCCTCACTAGTACACCGCAAATTTGCCCATTCCGCTGACTGGAAATCATCATCATCGATTGCTATAACCCTCATCTGTAGCGGCGGAGGCAGCATCATTAAGTGTATCCGTAGAATCCAGAGAAGCGGAAGAACGTTTTGTTTTATCTTTTTTAGATTTTTTGGATTTTTTCTCTTTGATCGTTTCGGTTTTAGCCGATTTATCACGTTTTGATTTGGATTTCTTTTCCTTTAAAGGCTGTTGTTGTGAGGTAATGTTTTTAGTTACATTGGAAGATGCGGCTGAGGTAGATGTTTGAGCTGATACCACTCCTTCATCTAACATACTACTATCATCAGTAGGTGTTGGACTATTACTACCCATCGAAGTGGTTACAGACTCTGTTAAAGGCAAGTTTAATGAGGCTTTAATACGTTGAGCTGTCACGGGATCATCTTCCGGCTCATCTGTATAGTGGGTATAAGTTGAGGAATTTTCAATAAAATCAGTTTCATTATTTCCATCAATAATTTGTGACGGTTGTATTGATGTTGTTATTGGTGGTGTTGATTCCTCGTTTTTATATAAGGCATCTAAAATTTCTTGAACATTAGGTGGTACGTTGGGACGACGTGTACCCGAAAAGCGTGGATGATGTTGATGCCCACGTCTTTTCAAAGAGGACGGTACCAGAGAACTGTTACATGATGATGTTATACTATTATTACTTATTGTAGATTGAGCATCCTCATTAATTTGAGTTGCCAATTGTTGATTTCCTTTAGGGGAGGAGGAGGAGGACATAATGTCACTCCAACTCCAATCACATTCACTTAAAGAGTCCGGTTCTTCAATATCGTCTCCGTGGTCGTTAGATGAATCTTCAGAATCCGTTTCAAAGAAATATTCTTTTTTTAATGTAGCATACCAGGTTTTTAAAGCTTCATTCTGTTCTTCATCACAATAATATAAAAGTTTTTCTAATAAATCTAAACGTTCTTCAATGGAACACCAACGCGAAGGTATTATTGAATCTTGATCATTTATATTTTGTTTGTATAACTTTTGTTTAACAGTGTTTTTAATTTTTTGTTGTTTAACTTGTGGTATATTTTTTGTTTTATTTGTTTTTAATAATTTTTTATGATGAATTTCTTGTAAATTATTATTATTAACACAGCTTAGATTTAATTTTTGTGTTTTCTTTTTTTGACAGTTCGTTTTCTGTTGCTGCTGTTGTTGTTGTTGTTTATCATAACCACCACTGGTTAATAGATGGCGGTGTGCGCGTTTAATTTGACGTATTTCTTGTTGATTCGAGCGCCGTCTACGTATATTTTGTTGTTGTATGGCTTTGGTATTGCCAACTACTACTAACTGTGTAGATTTTTTTTTAGGTTGGCTATTATTCTCTTTATTTTTGTTTTGTAGTGCTGCCACCTTTTGTGTTTTTACATTTACCGTTATTTGTTGGGGTAATGTAGTACCCGTTAATTTTGGGTATTTCTTTAGCGTATTTGTAGTTATTTTATTACACTGTAAGCACGTGAAATTGACACAAAAAAACCCCGTGACACGTAAATTTAATTTTGATTCGTAGAATCCAGTGGTAGTAGTTTTAAAATATTAGTTAAAAATAAAGAGATATTTAATTTTTAAATTTGCATTGATTTAAGCGATATTTTTTATAATCTTTCAAGTAATTCATTTTAAAATTACTTTATTTAATGTTTATTTATCAAAACTTAACTCTAACAATGATTTGCCGAAATTCAACTCTAATAATTTTTTAGTTTTAAGTCCAAAAAATTAAAAAGCAAAAATTGGCAAAATAAGCAAATATAAGTAAAACTCCAAAAAAGGCATATTTGTGTTCTCTGGTAATAACCTTTGACTTATACTGTCATCTGTTAGTTCAGTATCATATTTTTAAAATTTTCAAATGTCATTAGAAAATATCTCTTGGAATTTGACAGCCATTATTGTTAGAGTTGAGTTTCGACAAATAAATTAAGTAATTTCAAGAAAGATTTCTATGTATTTGCCTTAAAATATAATCAAAAAATCGCTTGCAATTATGAAAACTTAAAAAGAATATATGTATATCTTTATTTTGACCTAATCTTTTAAAATATAGTATTTTAAGTTGATATGTCTGGGAGTTTTGGTGTGTCATTTCAAAAGTTAACATTTTACTTACACCGTTATTATTGTCTTTTTTAAGTGGTTTTATAGTTGGTTTTGTTTTGCCATTTGTCACAATATGCCATTTATTGTAATTGTTATGATTTGCTTTAGTTTCTGATAAAATTTTTTCCACCATATTAATGTTCAAAAGTATTAAAATTTGTAAAAAAAACTTTTTTTTTGTAATGCTAACACATTTCTTTTGTTTAATTGAAAATGTTCTCTTAAATAATTTATATTAAGAAAAATTTAAAGCAATGTCAAGTTTTTGGCAATTGTTCAATATATATTTTTAAAAAAATTAGCGTATTTAACCAAACAAAAGTTTTTTTTGTTTTAAAAAATTGTTAAGAGGTTTTTTTTAAGTTTTATACAAATATAAAACTATGGATTTTTTTAAGCCCAAAGCCTAAATATAAGCTAATGTTTTCTGTTATTTTTTAATTAAAATTTATATGAATGATTTAATAATTTATTTGAGTTTTCACTACAATGTACTTAGAGTTGATGATATTAGAGTTGCAATTGTGAGATATTCTAAAGATGATTTAAATTTTAAAACTTGTATGTTTTTAGGATTGTTGTTTATTTTAAGATTAAGAATTTAATAATTTTTAGTCCAAATCGTTAACATAAATTGTGGTTTTCTGTTTTTTAATTAAAATTTATATAAATGGCTTAATAATTTATTGAGTTGCCTCTTTAAGGAAAGTATGATGATATTATAGTTGTTATTTTAAGAGATTCCAACGTTGATTTAAAATTCAAAACTTTTAAATTTTTAAATTATTGTTTATTTAAAGATTTTTAATTAAATATCATAACTTTTTTTAACAAAAATTAGGTTTTAATTATATTTTCTGAGTTTTTTTTTTAATTATTTCTTTTATAAAAAAACTTGTTATTTTATTTTTTGTATATTAAAAATAAAAGCAAGTTTTTTGTATCGTAGTTTCTTTTGTAAAATAATAAAAAATTTAGTTCATCATCTAACACGCTGTGAGGTTTTTATGTAGGTATATTATTAATTTCTTTTTATAACATTTTTTTTTGCGCACTTTTCACTTTTTGTTTGAAGAGTTTATAATATAATTTAATGGGTTTTTTGTGTGTTATTACAACATAGCGTTAAAAGTTTAACATTATTTGTTGTTGTAGCTATTATATATGCTTTCCGGCTTGTTCATATTAATTTATATACAGATACTCATCATTCATGTGCGTCAATATATATATTAGAAAATTTTGTGAATTTATATTTCAATTTGATTTATTTTTAGTTTTAAATATTCATTAATGAATTTTATTAATTACATTAAGTAGTAAATAAATTATTTAAATTATAAATTTAAAAGTTAAGTTCTATTTAGTCTTTTTGCGGCTTTAGGCCCTTTGTTTAAAGTTAATATAAAAGTATAATGTTTAAGTTGGCTGTGTAGAATGCTGCTCTGCCTTATTGTATTTTAAATGTGGTATATGATTTTTATATTTGCAGCCATCCAACAATGTGCTTGCTTCCCCCAAAAAATATCTGACCGTCTAAACAATAAAACGTTGCCGTATTCTTTCTTTTACTTTAGTTAACCATGACACTCATTACAGTGCGTTAGAAAGAGTAAAATAAAAAACTTAGAAATCTTTGCTCCGACTAATAAAATTAAAATCTCTTCTCTTTTTACAGTTAAATACACTTTCCTCATAAGTGCGCTCTAATTACCGATCTTTATGTCCATTATACAACCCACACAATAAGCAAATTATTTTATTTTCACAAAAAGATTCTCTGTTGTTTTTAAATACTCTCAATTTTTTATTCATAATTTGGGGTGTTGTTCAAATTGTTCATATTGAAATGAAAAAAAAATCTCAGGAAAATTTTAATATTTTTTTTTGTATAAGAAATATATTACTCATGAACACGTAATATTTATTTCTGGAGTATAGTATAGGCAAAAAGTCGTAATTTATAATAAACTTTTGAAAAGGGGAGACATGTTTAATCTTAAAAATATTTTAAATATTTCTAAAAAAAATTAGAAAAATATGTTAATATTTATATATGTATACAACATTCTTGTCTAAATTGTATTACCTTGAACATTGTTTAAAAAAAAAAAAAACATTTAAACTAAGAAATCCGCATAGTTTTCAATAATTTTGTTTGAAAGTAATATTGAAAGTTAGCCTTGACATTTTTTTTTTCAAATAGCTATTGCATTGTCCCTTTATTTTTGGACTCATTCCAATATCTATAAATTTTCCTATAGCTTTGAATTAATTAGTCAGTTAATTTGCATATTTGAATTATGTACATCCAAACATTTTTTTGCAACGCGTGCTCTTTTTTGTTCCATTAAATTTAAACGCATTATTTTTCTTTTAGTTTTTCATTCAATAAGTTTTGTTGTTACAGGTTATTTGATATTTGAAATACAAATTTTTTCTCTATTTGAACTCTTTACTATATACCGTATTTGGCTATAGATACAAAAAAATACTCATTAAAAAAGAAAGAAAAATGTGCAAAATCGTTATTTCTCATTTTTTTTTTCAAAACAATTTTTTGTGAGTGTAAAAATAGCAAATAAATTTAAATCTTGCACTGGTTGGCAACGCCATTTTAACAGGTAAATGAAAGTGCTACCATATGTGCAAATAATTAGCTAATACCGTTAGCAGTAAAATAATTATGAATTATTATTACCGTTAACAGTAATAATAATTCACAATTACATTAGACCTATATAGTAGGGCCATTATTACAACTTGCCAATAGCTAAAGTTCGGATGTTATCTGACAGATTATTAGTTTTTCATTATTATAAGTATACTTGAATCTAAAAGTGACCGATAAGCTAAAGGGAAGATATTGTTGCCTTTAACTTTAAACGTAATGTTTATGTGTTTAAAGTTACCACATTTTCTGCTCTATAAAGAAGAAGAAGAAAATACCGAATTTCACAAATTATTGTTTGCTTGTAAACAAATAAATAAAAGTACGTTGCCACTACGTATTTTTATAAACCAATTCATAAACCAATAATCGGTTTTTAGTTTGGTGCTGCCACATTATCAAAAATATTAATTTTATTTTATTGGGAAGTTGTAATAACGAAAAACATTATAGCTCACTTTATTCCTCACTTTAGCTAAAGTTACTTTTTACTAACATTACTTTAAAGGCAAGTTGTAATAACGGCCCTTAAAGTTTTGCTAAAACGAGTAGAAAAAAAAAGAATTGTTGGAATAGAATGAAGAGTTTAGAATTGTGTTTAAATAAAACACGTGTTTAAACAAAACACGTGTGTTAGGTGTGAACGTAGCATTATAGTAACCAAATAATAAATTAATTTAGTTTAGAGTAAAAAATATATGTATAAACGGATTTAAATTTTCAATTTTCTAAAAATTTGTTTACAATTAAATAATCTTATGTTTATGTTAAGGGATTTTTTATGTAGTTTTCTATAATGTAAATATTTTTCCTAAACATATGCATATCTTTGAGTAAATTTTAAGGTTTATTTTATAAACTAAACACCGCATAGGTGATAATAAATTTATTACTAAACTTAATAGCAAGTGTTAAGAAAACAATACAAAATATATAGATTCTTTTAATACTTGCACAAAGAAAAATGTGTTTATAGGAAACAAATTTAGAAGCCCATAAATTATTTAATCGAATGTTTACATATTAAGGGCCCCTAATTTACAATTATATTTTCAAATTTAAATTGATGTTTGTTCAAAAAAACCAGTCCAGTATAAGTGCATTTAAAAAAAATATTATATATAAAGTTGCGAGCTACACTAATAGAAAAAACTTAGTAAAATTTTCTGCTAAAACTACTAAAAATTTGTTAAAAATAACGCTGAATAAAAATTGCTAGAATTAATAGATTTTTTTATATTTAAAATATAAGAATAGCAAAAACAAATCTGTTGCATCAACAAATATTCAGTTAAATTTAAGCTGAATTTAAGTAAATTGAAAGTACTTAATTAATCTCCTAAAATCAGCAAAAAAAAATTTGCTAAATATTAGTAAAAAAAAATATAAAAAATTTGAAATTTGGTTTTAGCAAAATATACACTTATTTGTATTCTATTAAATATATCGCACTTGATCAACAAGAGGGTATTAACACAAAATTTTAAAATTTTCAGTAGAGTCAAATTTTCAGTTGACCAAAATAGCCCGTTTTAAAATCTGAGTCAAAAAACTGTTTATGGCCACATTTTAGCAGAATTTAAAAATTCAAACATATCATAATAAGCAAATTCCATTTGCAAATATATATACATTGTTTTTGTTTTAAATTTTACCACTTATTGCAAAAAAAAATCAATTTTTTGAGTTAATACCATTTTTTTGAAATTTTATTGATTTCATTTTATAGAATAAAACAAATTTTATCAACAAAACAGTATCAACTCAAAATACAACCAAATATAAATAAAACAGTTTGATTATTTTTAACATAAATAAAGGCTCAAATCAAAATAATACCTTTTTTATGAAAATATACGATTCATTTCTATTTGAACTTTTGTATTAACTCGAAATAATAGCTTTTTGTTGAAATAAAGGTAATCACTATATTATCATGAAAATGGTCTCAAAAGTGGTTTTCAAGATGAAAGAGTAATCGGAATACAATAGATAGATATTGATGTTGTTAGTTGATTTCTTGAAAAAGTGATATTTTAAAGATTTGAGTTAATACCCTCTTGTTGATCAAGTGCGATATGATAAATATAACAAACATTTTGTTCATATTACAATTTTTGCTTGCTGTTTTTAGTCTAAAAATATTTGGTAAAAGTTTTTGCTAATTTTAGCAGAGTAAGTAGCCGTTTTCTATTAACTAAAATTCAACTCGAATATAATTATAACAGTTTAATTTTTGCTGTTCTTATTTTATTAATATTTAGCATAAAAATCTGCTAATTCTAATTTTAGCAGAAAAAATTGCTGAAATTAGAAAAACAAAACATTTTTGCTAAATATTAGTAAGATAGCAAAAATAAAACTGTTAAATTTGTAAAATTTCAGTAAATTGAAAACAGAATTTACTCTGCTAAAATTACCAAAAATCAGTTTTTCCTGCAATATCATTTTGAATTAATTTTTGTAGTTTTAGCAAAAATGTTGTACTAATTTTTTTCATCTTTTGCAGTTGTACTAATTAGGATTTAAAAAATAAATATTTAAAAAATTTGTTTCTTCTAAACACTGTTTTCTCCTAATTTAATATTTTTTTTTTTTGAATTTATAAAAATTAATAAAAAAAAAAAATAGTACAAAAAACTTACATTTTGTAAAGCCTTGTTCTTTTCTTCCAATTTGCCGGTTACCAAAGTCAAAGCTTCTTGTGTTTGATCCAATTCGTTTTCAACTGTTTGGATCTTCTTTTGCAATTGGCGAGCTTCTTCTTCGGCCTACACAATACGTAAAAGAAAACAAATATATCATGTTTAGTTGTCATAATATTGAAGAAAATAAACGTATTTGTTATGCGGCATTCACACTTAATTGCAAAACACGTGATTTGTCAAAACGCGTGAAAAATAATAAAGAACTGTAGGAATAGAATAAAGAGCTTAAATGCATGTTTTGGCAAAACATGTGTTTTCATTTAGTAGTGAACGTGGCTGTAAATATTCATTAAACATTTCTAGTTTAATAATTTAATTTAAACGTATTATTATGCGACATTCACACTTAATTGCAAAACACGTGATTTGTCAAAACGCGTGGAAAAGAATAAAGTACTGTAGGAATAGAATAAAGAGCTTAAATGCATGTTTTGGCGAAACATGTGTTTTCATTTAGTAGTGAACGTGGCTGTAAATATTCATTAAACATTTGTAGTTTAATGTTTGAAGTATGTTTTATACCTTTTCGGCACGAGTATTAGCATCGCGTGCTTCTTGTTCGCAAGTAGCAGCACGTTCCAAAGCTGCGTCCTTGTCGATTTTCATCGCTTGCATCTTCTTCTTAATGGCATCCATGGCTGTAGGTTTTGTGTGTGTTTACTCGAGAAGAAACTGCAAGCAAAAGAAATTATTTTTGATTAGCAACAAAATATTAAAACTTTTCATTCCAAATTCATTGAGCTAATACAGTAATTAGTTAATTCCATAATGCTTTAACTTTAACAAATATTGTTTATTACAAGTTGTGATTTGATAATAATCTTATAAATAAGTTTACGGTTAATTATTTCGTTTTGAAGTAATAAATTTATAAAACAATATGTGTATTAGGGTGTCCCGAATAAAATAAAATGTAGAAACTTTTTTTTTTGTCAAATTGACTTCAAAATATTTCCCATATTCAGCTCTTCAAAACGCATCGATTGAAAAAGTGCATTTCGGGACACCCTAATATGTATGTGGTTGTTGAAAGTTATTTTTGGCCAGATTGAAACATTGTAATATATTGAATGTAATATTTTGTATGTAATACATATTAGCTTAAAAACCCGATATTTCATTACCGATAGTTTTAATTATCGAAATATGTTTAGAAGATAACTAAATTTTCTGAAGAATTTTCTATTTTAATAAATTTGTTTGGTCACCAATTTACACAGAAAAGTTAATCTACTAAAAATGGTATGAACTATTTAATCGATCACTAAAAAAGTCGATTAAAGCTTTTCGATTAACAGTTAATTAAACTTTTTATTTGGTAACGATTTCTAAACGATTCTATATTTATACTACTAATTGTGTGCAACTCTTTTTTGTATATATAAAGACGGTTGGCAACACTAAAAAACATACGTACAAAGATAGATAAAATTTAACGATAAACCATAGACTAACTAGGCCGGATATGAAAATTTAAAGTCTAGAATGAAACAAATATATGTATACACAATTCATAATAACTAATGGATAATTCCACGTTCTTACCCGTTCTCACACGGCATTCAGAAAAAAAGCTATTTAAAGAAAAATGTTGCAACAAATTGGTTTGTGCATGATGTCAAGGAGAAGGTTGTTGGAATATCCATAAATTCTTTTTTAGCGTACGACGGAACATATATTTGGAATCTTACATATCTAGCGAAAGGGTTTAGGGCAGAGCGCCGAGGTTGAAGACTTCCCCCCTTTTTGTTCTTCCTGGTAGGACTTCCCAAAATCTCGTCTATATATATGTCCACTCAGGATTAGGAACATACGCAGGGCAAGGAACTCATGTAGCAAATTTCAAATTCCTCGCTTAAGCAGTTTCGCCAAGCCGCCAAGGAGGTTACTTTTACTCTTACGACCGTCCCCGTAGGAATTTCCAAAAATCCAGTCAAAGCGAGAATAGGAACTCACGTAGAAAATTTCAAGTTACTCGTTTTAGCAGTTTGGCCAGGCCAAGTGATGACATTTCAACTTCATGCCTCTCACCATAGGAATTTGCAAAAAAAAATAAAAAATCTTCGTAATCGGATGCCTACGCAGGGTAAGTAACTCACGTAACTAATTTAAAGTTCCTCGCTTATGTGGTTTGGCCAGGCCGCAAAGGTGAAGAATTTTTCTCCTTTTAACCCCTATTTTTACTACGCTTCTGGCAAGAAATTCAAAAAGTGTAGTATCGGCGAGTATGGTGATACTCAGTAAACATGTATTTAAAATTTCAACGGATTTGGGCAGGCCGCCAGGGGGAGGCTTTTCCACAAAAAGCCAGTCTTAGTAGGAAACTACACAGTGGCGCACCTCCATATCCTAATGAAGTTTTGATATGTTGTAGAGCTCAAACGATTATTTTTTCAAGGTGCACAATCTCAAGTTTAAAGGTTAAAAAAATTGGTGAACAATTACCATACTTGACTCAGTTTTAAACCTTTAAAATAGCAGAAAAAGTTAAAAATTATGTTGCAGACAGAACTGATAAAATAACAAAAAAGATTCTAAAACTAGCTAAAAATTAAGTTGCAGAAAAAACTGCTAAAATTAGATGATATTTTTGAAAAATATTAAAAAAAATAAAAACAGAAAAAAACTGTTTACTTTACAAAATTTTAGTTATATTCGAGTTGAATTTTAGTTAATTGAAAATAGCAATTTACTCTGCTAAAATTAGCAAAAACTTTTTCTAAATATTTGTAGACTAAAAACAGCAAACGAAAATTGTAATATCAACAAAACGTTTGCTTTATTTACTAAAAATTTAGTAGAATGCAAATAATAGTATATTTTCTACAACAAAAAAATTGTAGACTGCTGATTTTAAAAAGGCAGATTTTTATTCGCAAAATAAAAACTGATTGTTTTGTTTACTAATAATTAGCAAACATTTTTACTGACTTCTGCAGATCAATTTCTTACTTTCATTTCAATTAACTAAAATTTATCTAAAATATAACTAAATATTTGTAGATTCAACAGATTTATTTTTGATATTCGTATCTTACTAACTAGTAAAAAAAAAACTGCTAATTTTAGCAGTTTTTTCTACAACGTAATTTTTAACTAGTTTTTAGTAGTTTTAGCAACAATTTTTCCTAATTTTTTTTTTATTTTAATGAAGATTTTGAATAAAAATTTCATTCTTTTAAGCGATGACTTTGCCAGAATTTGACGTATAGATGACAATTTAACATTATCAAAATTTAATGATTTATAAAAAAAACTTTGTTGTACAAAAAAAAAGATTTTGAAAAATAATTCATTCTTTTAAAGCCCCTTTTTAATGCTTAAACAATTTTGTGGCTAATTTAAACTTCATTGAACTCATACTCTTGTGACATTAACCCCTTACTTCATGGTGTTACATATATGTAACGAATAATTTGAACCTATGTACCATGTGTCACGTTGTGTATGAATCAAATCCAATATTTCTGTCTCAATTATTATTAGACAACAACAAAATTTTAATATTTAACAGCAAGCGCTTCTGAAGTATTTTTTATATAGGTGACAAATGTAATAACAATATATATTTGAAAAATTATTTCGTTTAATGTAGTTTTTTTACTATTATCGTCCAGATGGACAGAAAGAGATGTAAATTTTCAGTAAATAAAGAACCAAATTTTATCAAATGTAAAAATGTAGCGTTACACTATGCTTAATGGAAAATAATAACACAGGCCAAAAACTTTTCTAATCCTGGGACCAGAATATACTTTTCCAAAGGATAAATGTGCGCTGAGCTCAGAATTTTTCATCGCATCAGGTTTTTGAGATATCTTAAGCTAAAGTTATAATAAACCCCGTTTTTCACTATATTCGGGACGTTAAAACATCGCTAATTAAGATTTAGTGACAAAACTTTTTATGCAATATAAAAAGGATAGGATATGTGTGGTCAAATCGTCTGATTACACCAGTAATTAAAAAAAAAAAAATCTGGGATTCTTTTTTATAACAAGAAACTTAATATGGTCCAAAAAATCAATAATCATCAAAATTTTTTAAACCGCCTCTGATTTTATAATAAGGCATCGAATGGGCTTTCATTTAAAAAAAATTTCATCCGATTTCGTGCAAAGCCTTGGATGTGTCAGATCAAAATAAGTTTAGATAAATACATCCCGCTTACCGCTAACGTAAAGTAAAAAATGAAAAACCAAATCGGTTCTCCGCGTTAAGGCACGTCTTTTGATGTATTAAATTTGTACAAAATGCATTAATTGCTATTAAAAAAAAATTGAAAAAGATTTGTAAATTTCGCACATTTTTCAAAAATGCCATAAAATTTTTGCAATTTATTTTTTATAAACCCGCCAGTGATTTTTTTATGTAAACTCACAAAAAACTCGGTTTACGCAAGAGTCCACCAAATTTCAAATGAAACCGCGAATGTGTTGAAATTTAAAAAAGATTTTGTGATATAAAAGTTTAAATGTTTCGGTGGGAATGTTAAATTCTGCAATAAAGTTGTTTTTTTTTTTTTTTTTTTTTAAAGAGAGGCAACACTCAAGAAATACTTCCTATATTTAGTGTGTTGCTTTCTTTGGAAAGGGATAGTATAGAGATGAAAGGTGGGGAAAGGTGAAGGGCTTCAGACATGGCAACACTGTAATTGCGCGAGATGATAAGTCTTAGAACAGTTGTTGCTCGCCACCTGATGGAGAGTTGGCGAACTTATTGAATCTTTTTGGTTCATAGCCCTGATTCATTATTTTACTTCGGTGGGGTTAATTGCTATGGGAACACCGAAGGTGGACATTGCGATACGTATGAGGGATAGAAAAAACTCATACATATTAATTTGATGTTGCCGGCACCGGGGATCGAACCCGGGACCTTCTGTGTAAAAGTCCAACGCGCTAACCATTACACCACAACGCCCATACATTTATTTATAACTGCGAAACTGGTGCTTATGTAGCGAAACGTTGTATGAACAGATTAAAGGAATTGTATTTCCTAATTTTTTTAAATTTGTTTCAGCAAAATCGGACTAGTGGTTATCGAGTTATGTCAAAAAAAAAAGACCACCAAAGGTGACAATTTCCCCTATATGATAGTTACTAACTTCAAATCGATATATCTCGATTCCTAGACGTGACCCAGCGAAACGCCAGGACACGTATAACTTCTTTTTTACCGATATAACATTTCCCGTTGGTTTCATCCCATCCCGATTTTGACTGTCGCATAGTGTTATTTATCTTAATCAAATTTAAAATTTTTTTTAAAACCTTTTTTAATAATTTAAATTTATAGTCTGTAAGGATTTTATATCTGTAGACTGAATAAATAAGTAAATAAATCCCTTTAAAAATCAAAATGTTCAAAATTTACGCCCCCCCCCATTCGAGGGCTTGATCCGCCACTGATATGTAACAAATCGTTATCCTTCAATAAAATCCTTAAAAATTAAAAAACACCAAAATATATAACTTTTTTTTAATCCCGAGTTTTTAGCTAGAAGATATTTTTAGGATACCATATAAGGGCCATTACATGACTAATGCCCGTAATTTCAAGCAATATTTACCTACCGGTGCTTAGATACCTACCCGATTTTGTTCGTGTACACGGTAGATATCTAAGCACCGGTAGGTATCTATTGCTTGAAATTACGGGCATAACACACATACTACCGTCAATCAAAAAACTTAGTTTTTTATAAGCCTAAATTAAAAATTTAAACTAAACCTTTAAATCACGCACCATAAATTTAAATTTCACCTTGTTGTAGTTTAATTTTATTTTTTTTTTTTCATATGAATGCAATTTTTGAGTAAAATAAACAAGTGCAACAAGTTAATGTACACTCAAAAAAAAATGTTACACCCAGTAACAGTAACAGTTGGATTTGCAACCATGACAAATTAAAGCTTTAAGTTTTAAAGCTGTAGGCTATGAAAAATTGTGAATATTAAAAAAATATAAATAAAGCAATAAATAATAAAAATTAAAAAAAATAATAATAAATGAATATTTTGATAAATTAGAAAATTGAAAATGCAGACAAAAATAAAATACGATTTGGTGTTTCTGTACAAAACAATATTTTGATAAATTGAGGATGCAGGCAAAAATAAAATATAAACTACGCTTTGATCTGACTGTACAATAAATGCCAGTCTTAAGGGGCCCATACACGATACCAGCATGCATGCGCAATCAAGTGATTGTGCATGCCGATTGACCGTGTATGGGGTTGTGGTGCAATTGCAAATGCCGATTGAGCAAAATCAAAAAGATTTAGATATTTTTATGTATCGTGTGTGCTGAAATGTATCGGGTGTGTTGAAATTAGCTCAGTTTTTTAAAGTTTTCAAGCAGTAAACAAGACCATGAATGCAAAGGAAAAATTATTTTGGGGAAAATCCCTCGATTTATACAAGTCAATGCCGTGTTTATGAAAAATTAAAAGTTCAGAATATTGCAATCGTGATTTAAAAAGACAATGTTATAATAAAATGGTTGAGAAATTAAAAGAATTTGATCCAGATGCCAACAGAGACACAGTAGTATCCATGACGACCTTTTCTACACACTTTTTTAAATAAATGGAAACTGTACCAGCATGATGGTGTGGTGTATGCTCAAAAGCTCAATCACACAATCACTTGATTGTGCATGCATGCTGGTGTCGTGTATTGGCCCCTTAAGGTAGTTGTTTTTAAAAGATAAAGTGTTTTTATGATAATTGAAGATATTTTAAATATTTCTCTTTTGTATTTTAGAATTATCATCTTTTGAAAAATGTAAATTGCGCCATAAACTGTGTTTTTTATACAACAACACTTTTTTAGCTGGCGGCTATTTTGTCAGCTGTCAAGTGATTTATGTTTAGTTCGGTTTGGTATTTCAACATGAATAGACTGACACCTGAACAACGCTTCCAAATTGTGCAAAATTTATTTTTAAAATCATGTTTCTGTTCGAAATACGTATCGCACACGAATTTTGTTTAGCGATGAAGCTAACTTTGGTTAAATGGATACGTCAATAAACAAAGCTGATCTATAACGTGTCCCTAATGAGTTAATTGTCAAACGTAATCGTTATTGGAGTGATGATAATCCTCAAGTGTATGTTTAATACAGAAAAACTGACTGGTGTGCTTTATGGGCTGGTGGAATCATTGGTCCATACTTCTTTAAAAACGATGCTGGTCAGAACGTTAAAGTCAATGGTGACCGCTATAAAGCCATGATTACGGACTTTTTCGTTCATCAATTGAACAAGCATGATGTGCAGGAGCTGTGGATTTAACAAGACTGCACAACATGTCACACAGCTCCTGCTACAATTGATTTATTGAAGGAAACGTTTGGTAACCACATAGTTTCACGTTACGAAGCATTGAATTGGCCTCCAATATCGTGCGATTTAACACCGCTGGACTATTTTCTGTGGACTATTTTCGCTAGTCTACGCCGATAAGCCCGAAACGATTGACCACGTGGATTACAACATTCGCCGCGTTATTGCCAATATACGTCCACAAATGTTGGAAAAAGTCATCGAAAATTGGACCTCCAGATTAGACTACGTCCGAGCCAGCCGTGGCGGTCATATGCTAGAAGTCATATTTAAATTATAATGCCAGAAGATTATCTTTCGAATAAAGTAAATTTCATGTCAATTTAAAAAATTCATCTTTGTTTTATTCCATTTCAAAGTTCTATACCTCTATAAAAAAACACCCTTTACATACATATACATGCATGCATGTAAATAATTTGGGAATTATTATGTTTTGTTCTTAATTTCATTAATAATATATTTTGTTTATTTCCAGATTTTTTATTTAATTGCAATATGTTAACGATGTGGAATTCCTGACATTTTTATATATCGCAGTTCAGTGTGACTTAACTCAAAATTTAAATTTTTCGGTTTTATATGCTTAAACTATGCACAATATACTTGTTTATCAGTGTATTTTGTTGTTGTTAACTATTGCTAAAAAAAAACAGTTATGTCTATCTTTACGTTTCAATTTGTATAAAGTTGCAAATATTTTTTTTCGATTTCTGAAAAATGAAAAATTTTGAGTTGAGTAACTTTTGTACTAGGTGTGCGATATATTTAAAACCATCACAAAAAAAATAGATTTAAATTTCAGCAAAATAAATTAAATAAAGTACAAAAAGTTTTTCAGTTTTTTTTTAATCTACTAAGCTCCATCTGTTCTTGGGCCAACCCGACATATTCGGGGATTAGGGTCAAGCAGATTACTGTACTATTATGGCTGGATAGTGCAATAGGGATGGTAGCGGAAGAACCATTAAAAGTCAACGGTAGCGCCCATAAGCTTCCAGGAAGCCTACGCCTGTTCTTAGTCAAAAAGGATCCACTAAGATCTTCTTTGTCCTTACATGCATCGAAGAAATCCTGGCAAACTAGTCAACAAAAACATGAATAAAACGCAAACAGAAAATAATAATCTCCCAGGAGGTCACAGACGTTTGTCAAATCCTCCCGCTTTGGCGGCAAGCTCCACGTGTCTGGGAGGGAGCAATTCATGTTTAGACAGTATTTTAGGAACCTCTAGAGGCCCTATGCTCCACAGGGAGTTAAGCGGAAATGAAGAAGAAGAAGAAGCTCCTGCAAAATTTTTTTGTTGATTTCAACAAGTCAATTTTAATTTGCATTGTACTAAGTGTCAGCAAAAATGTTTGCTAAATTTACTAATTTTTTTTGCTTAAAATCAGCGCACTGATGTTCAGCAAAACGTTTTTGCAGATATTAGCCATTTTTCTGAAAGGACCTCACTCAACAAATTTTTTTACTCAACAATTTTTTTTTGCTACACAGAAAAAACTAAAAACGGGTTTCAATTAAAAATTTAATTGAATCAATTAATATTTTAATTGATTTTGCACCTACGACTGAAATGATAGTATTAACTAAAAAAATTTGCAGACAGTTTATTAAAACTCTTTCAATTAAAATAATGATAATATCAATTAAAAAAAATTATTGTTTTTCTTTACAGCCCCAATTAAAAAGTTTAGTTAAATTGATTAATTGATTAAAACTTTAATTAAAACTTGAGAAGAAAACAATGGTAGTTTTAATTGAAAACTCGTATTTTTTTAATTTTTGTTATATGACCCCCATTAAATAAAAAAAGAAATGTAGGTTAAACTCAAATTTTATTTATAATAAAATTAAAGCTTTTTAATATAAAAATGTATTATAAGAAAACAAATAAAAGTAAAGACAAAATTTTTGTTTTGCTTGTCTAGAAATTTTTCTTGTAATTGAATTGCTTCTTAAAAAAATCACACACAACTATAAAATAATAGTTTAATGACACTTATACTTATGGAAAATTTAATTATTTACAAAAATAAAAGTTAAATTGTACTTTTTCGATAAGGTTTATTTAAATCCACATGTGCACTTTTATTACCACAGATAAAACACGAAACTAAATTAAGTTTTCGTGCGTACACGAATATCTCAACAAAAAGAGTGTTGCAAACTCTAGTAAACTAACTACGATTTGAGTGTATTTGAAATCGGTAAACTATTCAACTTATTAAAAGTTAATCATTTGCGTTTTTTTTTTCTTTTAATTTACAAATTAAATAATATATTGATATAATTAAACCTTTGTTTGATTATTTAATCTAAATAAAATAAAAAAAAAAATAGTTTGCCAATGTTTAAAAATTTTGTTTACATGTTGTCAACACTGTATGAATATATTAGAAAATTCAATAAATTTTTTAATTGAATCAATTAAAAAAATTGTTTAAATTGCCATTGATATTCAAACAATCAATTAATTAGATATTTTTGGCCAACAATTTTTTCTGTGTAACTTTTTTGAGTGTACAAAATATACGTAAAATGATTAAAAATATGTTTGTGAATCAAAACATTGGTATTTTTTATTTTCTTTTAATTGTTTTTTTTTTGCACGATAATAATTTTAAATGACAATGCAAACAAGAAAACATTTTTAAGCTAAGATCAGCAAAAATAATTTCATGGCGTTAAAAAAAAATTCACAAACAAAAAATTTTTGTGCACTTGATAAATTAATTGTCAATTGTTTTTTTTTATTTATTTTTTTTATTTTAAAGATGTTATGCTTAGAACAGGGAAGAAAAAGGGGGAAAAGTACAAAATTTATAATAAAATAAATAAAGGGTCCGCCATCCAACGTTTATTTTTTCAACTAGTGCTTATTTCGTGAATGGTAACACTTAGCTCATGTGTGATTTGACAGATAATTAGTTTTATCCTTCCGCTGAACGAATATGGTTGTGTACACGCTTGAACAACGCTGTGAAATATTGCGACATTACTTTGGAAATCATGGTAATGTTGCAAAATGTGTGCGAAAATTGCGTACGGATTTTGGAAGAAGAGAAGCACCGTCAGCTCCGTATGTTCGTTATCTTGTGAAAAAAGTGAAAGAAACTGGCATCCTCATCGATAAACCAATGCGTGAAAAGATAAAAACAGTTCGTACACCCGAGAATATTGCTGCTGTGGCAGAAAGTGTGCGTGAAGCGCCATCAACATAAATTCACCGTCGTTCTTAACAATTGAACATTTCGAAGACATCATTGAGACGAATTTTGCATAAAGACCTTGGTATGACGCCATACAAAGTCCAATTAGTTCGGGAGTTCAAAAAAAAAAAGTTATTTGGCGGACCCTTTACTACTTACATTGGAATTTATAAAAATAATTTGGATAAGTGCCAGGTTTACACAATATATATTTAATTTCTAAATGCGTTACAAAAAATGCTGTAAACAATTATGTTCTTTTTTGTAAAACAAAAAAAAAATAAACTTTTAGTACAGAATAAGTTATTTAGACATAACGATTACATTTGTCAATTAACTCATTAAGGACACGTCATAGATCAGCTGAATATTTTTCAACGAAACTTTTCAGATTTATAAAGCAATGCTTTAATAAGAAATTGTTGTATTTTTTTCCTTTAAACGCCCTCTAGTGAAAATTATACACTCATAGAAATGAACATGTAAAAAAAAAATTATTTGCAAACTGTGAATATATCAAAATTAACAAATATAAACTAGACAAGC
Organism: Delia radicum; assembly: GCA_021234595.1. Taxonomy (NCBI): domain Eukaryota; kingdom Metazoa; phylum Arthropoda; class Insecta; order Diptera; family Anthomyiidae; genus Delia; species Delia radicum. The sequence goes on from CM037851.1 coordinate 99,707,044, forward strand.
ATTTTTAAAAACTTAATAAATTTTTTGAATTTCAGAAAAAATTAAAGTCGAGTTTTAATTCAATTTAGGCCCAATTACTGAATGTTCAGTTAAAATTTAACAAACAGTTGAATTGAAAATTTATATGGGAAACAACAAGAAATGTGTCAGTTAAAGTCCCAGTTAGTAGCTAACGTGACATTGTGAAAATGAGTCTTAAAGTTTAATTTAATTCGGTCCTATTAAGAAATTTGTAGTATTAATTAAAATATTTTTTAACTATTTAATTGATTTAGTTTCAATTAAGATTGTCACTATAACTATTGAAAATTGTATAGAATATTGCTTTTTTTATTACAAATACATTTTTAGTAGATACTATTAAAACTTAAATTAAAATCTCAAAAAATCTAAAAATAATTGCTAATATTGAAAAACACCAAAATTAAAAAATGCCAATATTGAAATAATCACCAAAAATCTTAAAAAATTCACAAAATCGGAAAAAAATACAAGACTAAAAAAATCGTCCAAATTGAAAAAAATCAAAAATTTAAAAATCGTCAAAAAAAAGTTGGGGGAAAAATGGCAGAATATAAAAAAATTGCTAAAATTTAAAAAATCGCAAAAATCGCTAATATTTAAAAAAATTGCAAAAATTTTAAAAAATCGACTAAATGAAAAAACGCCAATATTGAAAAAATTTGTAACGATTATTTAATTTTTTTTTTATTTAAGATTGTCATTATATCTATTGAAAATTGTATTGTTTTTTTTTATTACAAATACATTTTTAGTAGATACTATTAAAACTTAATTTAAAATCTCAAAAAATCTAAAAAGAATTGCTAATACTGAAAAACAACAAAATTAAAAAATGCCAATATTTAAATAATCACCAAAAATTTAAAAAAAAATTAAAAAATTCACAAAATTGAAAAAAAAAATACAAAACTAAAAAAAATCGTCCAAATTGAAAAAAATCAAAAATTTTAAAAATCGTCAAAAAAAAAAAAAAATGGGGGAAAAATTACAGAATATAAACAAATTGCTAAAAATTTAAAAAATCGCAAAAATTTTAAAAAATTGCAAAAATTTTAAAATATCGACTAAATGAAAAAACGCCAATATTGAAAAAATTGTGACGATTATTTAAATTTTTTTTTATTTGGTGATTTTATTAATTTTTGGCAAATTTTCAACTATTAGCGAATTTTTCAATTTTATCTTCTTTTTTAGTTTCGGCAATTTGTTTTCAATTTTGGTGAATTTTTTAAATTTTGGCAATTTTTTCAATTTGTCGTCATTATGGATTATAAAAACTGTAAATTTTGTGTTCAACAAATTCATTTATAATTAAACATTGTATAGATAGTATTAAAACTTTAATTATAAATGAGTTAGAAATCGAACAAAAATGTAATTGAAATTTTATTGACAATAATTTATTATGTGTAACTACCAAAAATTAACTGTTTATTACAAAAATTTTATTTTGGTAGTTCGTTTGGAGTTTAAACTTTAAATTTTTAGTCGGATGAAGTAATTACAGATTGGCCAGTAATCATAGTCCCGCACTAAAGACGGCTTTTTATAAAGGCTACTTTAAATAAAAAACTTGTTTTGAACTATTTTGCTATTATAGTCAAAAATAAAGTCAGTTTAAAGTTGACCCGGCTTAAAATGGCTGACACCCATTTCAAATGTACCAAATGTTTTCATACACCTTGTACTAAATTATAAAAAAATTAATTATTTAAACAACCAAAAAGAAAAAAGTTTAATTTTATTAATAAAGGCATGAAATGCCTTTAAAGTTTGCAATGACATGTCCTGAAAGGACCTGTTTAAAGATGAATACATTACAAGTTTTTATAGGAGCTGAAGACGCCAATGGAGTGGGAGCCGAACTGAGTTACTGCTGATAAGGAATTCCTCTGGAAGTGCATATCTTTGAAAATTTTTCTTTTTTTTCATTTAAATACTCATGTTTTTGCAATTAAAACGCTTTTTTTCACAAAATTTCCTTTTCGAAAAACAGCTTTATTTTTGACTATGAATACGGCCCATTGTTTTTGTAATAAAAATAATTTTTTATTAAAATATATTTTTATTAAACAAAAAACAAAATCAATACTTTCTCATAATAACTGTAGTTCAGTTCAGTTAGTTATAAAACTTAATCTGGTGCAAATCGACCAATTAGGTCATGTGGTTTATAGCGATTAAGCCTTCTAGGTAATCCCGAGATGTTTAATATATTCGGAATTCCTTCGTTGGGATGACTCAATAATCGAAGATTATAAGGCGTTACGCCTTATCTCTTCATTTATTGTACTTATTTTTAAGTCACGATGAATGTCGGCATTTCGAACATACCATGGGACATTAACAATATTTCTAAGGACGTTATTTTGGAATTTTGAATTTGTTGTATTGTAGAATTTTTTGCGCATCCCCAGACTTGGATTCCATAAGTCCACACTGGTTTTAAAAGTTGTTTGTACAGCATAAGTTTGTTGTAGAGAGTTTGGCTCTACTTCCTAATAGCCAACTCATTTTTCTGTATTTTATCTCTAGTTCATTTAAAGTTCAAATAAAGACATGTGCCTTCTTGTATAAACGGTTTAGTTTCGCTATTTTACCGGTTTGATTTAGAAATATTTTTAACTAAAGTTAAAACTAGCCAAAAAAAAACCCAAAACACAGATTTACAATGGTATTTTGCAGATATAACAAAATTTTATAGGAAAAATTTTTAAATAAACTCTGTGATTTTAGAACCCACATTCCACTATCGGAATCGAAGTTTAAAATTTTCATCTCGGTATTGATGTGGGCGTGTTAAGCAACTACAGTTATAATGAAAATATAGGGTTTACCAACCATGAAAATATTAACTGTTAAGACATTAGTTTTTACCTATTTTGTCATTTGTTTCAAAGTTTTTGTGGTAAAAATTTATCATTTATTTTTACTGCATTGTTAGTTATTTTTGTAGTATATGGTAAATATTAATAATATTTACAGTTAAAAATAACTAAATATTTGTGTTACATTTTTAAATTTAAATATCTTTCTTTTAATTGTAGATTCTAGAGACAAACTTTTTTGCCTGTATTAGTATAAATGTTTGGTGGTATTGCCGTTACTTAAACATCAATACCGGTACGTGCAAATGTTATTAAAAAATTGTCTTTTCACAATAATAATACGTTTTTGGAAAAAAGAATGTTGCCAACCCAAAAAAAAAAAAAATTGTATAACCCTTGCTTCAAGTTTACAAACTTCAATTTTAGATATTTTGTATTAAATACTTTTGCTAAAAAGGTAAAAAAAACTAATTTGGTTAAAAACAGATTCAATGCCGGTACGATACCGTTGTTAAGGGAAAAGATTTTGAAATATCGGCATTTTTGAAATAAGAAGTTAAAAGCCAAATTTATTAACCGTTACTTTTAAAGGGTTAAATCAATTAAGTTTGCTTGTCATTTTGCATTAAAAGGGGTATTGGCTTTTAATACCTTATTGTTAGTCAAAAAACGCATAATTTAATTTTGTATATGGTTTGTTGTTAAACAAATATTGTGAATTTTGTTTGATTTGCTGACATTTTAATTCCAATCACATACAAAATCATCACCATATAATGATTCAGTTTTAATTTAAAGCAAAAGAAGATTTTCTTGAAAAAAAAATTCAAGAATAAGATAAAATATAGTATAAGTATGTCAAATTTTTTTCGTGAACTTATACGCATATTAACAAAAAAAAAAAAATAATATAAGCAAAAATTTATGATAAAAAATATCATGGAATCATTTTCAAAAAAAAAAAAAAATCGTTTTAAATTGTGTGCATGGATATTTTTAGAATTTTCGACTAGATATTTAAAAAACTACATATAGACGCCCCAAAAAAGCTTTTTTTTCCTTTTCTAACACACATCTAGAAAGCATACACCTTATAGATTTCAGAATATATAGATTTTTTTTTTAAGATGCTAAAAATAATATATTTCAAGGCATCTGTTTAGTATCATTTACGCTACGTAATGCTTAGGTTAATAGCAACGGATTGGATTTAATATATTTTTAAAAAAAGAAAGAATTTAATTTATAAAAACTTTAAAAAAGCTTTTTTCCCTGCAAGTTTTTTTTTAATATAAAATTACGTAATAAAAAAATTAAATTGATTTAAATTTGTTCAAAAAATTTTAAAAAATTTAACTTTTAATTATTTTAATATAAATTTTTTTTAAATATTTTTAATTAATGTTAAGCATTTTTAATAAGTCTTTTATAATATTAATTAATAAAATTTAGCTTTTTATATAGTTTTTAAAATAATAAAACTTTTTTAAATATTTTATATTTTTTTCAAAACGAATTTTTATACATTATATAATTTTTTTATTACACAAATGAAAAACAAAAACTGCTATTAATCTAATTATCTTTAAACTTTAATGAGAACTACATGGAAATTAAAAACAAAACAAAAAAGTTTAATTCAATATGTTTTAACTAAAATATTTTAATTTTACCAACAAATTTATTTAAAAGTTTAAATAACTAGTTTTTAAAAAATAAGTTTTATTTTCATATCAATTCAATTATTTTGAAATGTCAATTTAATTTGTTTAATTAAAAATGTAAATTATTAATTTTAATTCAATAACCATTTTTAATTAAGTGCAAATTCTCAGAAATTGTTACTAAATTATTGTAAAAATATATACAAATAAAATTTTATTGCACTCAATATATTAATATTTTCAATTCATTTATTAAACATACAAACATATGTATGTTAAGTATGTTAAGTTTGTTTATATCTGTTTAATAGTATTTTGAAATTTAAAACTTTAAATTGTGGTTTTATTCTTTCATAAAATTATTGAATATTGACATCAATAGTATTTTTTTTTTTTTTTTTTATATAAATTAAAAAAAAGGGTTTTAACCTCAATTTAACTAGTTTAAGTTCTTTAACAAAATCATGTATTTATATTAAATATTAGTTACGCGTGGTTTTATATAAATTAAAAAACTAAAATTAGTAATAATTAAACAACAAAACAATTAAAACTTTATAACAATTTTTCTTTTTTTCTCATTTTCTACCAACCACTTAACAACACTGTTTTTTTAAAAACCCGTTATTAGTTAACAACACTAAAAAGCCTTTTTTTGCAAAAATTATTACAAGGTTGCCACTTTTTTTGTAAAATTTCTAAAATCCTTTAATTTTTATTATTTTCTTTGTTCTTAATGATTTTTCTTTTTTTTTTTTAAATTTAATATAAAAAATTATTTGTTTTATTAATTTTTTTCTTTGCTATTATTTTACTTACAATATAAAAATACTAAATATCGGAGTTATCCGCGACTTGAACGGATTGTGATGTTCAACTAAAATTTGTGTGCAAACGGTTGACTCAACTGGCTGCGATCTCAGTGGCTAGATGTTGTTAGTGAATGCAGATATGTTAGTGTGTGTAAAGTTTAAATGTGTTGGTTAAAAAAAGTTTACATGTGTTGAAATCAAAAGAAAAAAAATTGTTTTTTGTCTTTAGATTTTGCGCATGTGTTCATTATAAATTTTTTTGCTTCTTATATTTTTTTATGCTACGTTTGGTCTTTAGCTGGGCCATCTTATTAATCAAAGTGCAATTCTCATCAAACATTATTAAGCAGCTGTTAAACAAAATCTGTTCTTTTTTTATTACCACCCATTTTTTTCCCCCAATTTTACATTCTTTTGCAAATGCATTTTTGTTTTTCTTTTAAGCTTTTATTTTTCATTTTACTTCCTACTTAAAAGAAAAAAACTTACTCTCTCCCACTTTTTTCTAATTTCCTTTCATCTCATCTTACCTGATTTTTTTTTTGTCATGGTATTGGTAAAATTTGCCTTGGTATATGTCATTATCATAGTATTGGTAGGGTAATTTCTCTCCTTTTTGTTTAGAATTTGATTTTGAAAAATTTCCCTTTATTTTTCAAAACTTTTTTATTGTTTTCCTATTTAGTGTCCCCATATTAATTATTTTTATTTTTTCATTGTACAATTTTATTTTGGAATCTATATGTAAAATTATTTGCTTGCAAAATACTATTGCCTTATATTTTTTCATGTATATATGCATGATTTTTCAACAGATTATTAAAGTGTCTTACGTATTTTAATATTAAAGGAATTATTTTTAAATTTCCGTTATCGATACTAAAATGAAGAAGAAGATAAAAATACTTATAAAATTATGGAAAATCTTGCATATGTACATGTAAAATTGTTTTAATTAAATTATAATGCATTTTATTAAAAGCGCCCCCAATTTTCAATTTATTTACGCTTATTGGTGAAAGATGAAGATTCTAATGTTCTTTCTTGTACACTAATAAGGGTCCATTCAGACTTGGGCGAAGTCAATTACATTTCACAAGCATTCACTTGGAAAATTTTTCTACATCATTAATAATTTCAGACCTGCGCTCACACTTGTGAGTTTAAATGCTTCCTTGGAAAATTTGTAAGATTTTGAATACCAAACATGGGGCTTAGTAACAACATCTGGGTATTTAATTACAGGGCAATTACTCAATTACACCCAATTACATGTAATTAGACGTAAAAAAGTAAATGGCCTGTAAACAAATACACAAATATTGGTATTATGTCCCATGTATGGTATTTACAAAATTGAAAATTTTCCCAGGAAGCGTTTAAGCCCACAAGTGTGAGCGTAGGTCCGAAATTATTAATGATGTAGAAAAATTTCAAAAATGAATGCTTGTGAAATGTAATTGACGTCGCCCAAGTCTGCGTACATTTTAATCCTAGAACCTAGTTCACATATCCCGCAAATTAGTAGATGAATTGAAAAAAAAAAACAAATGCGGTTATTCGAATACATGTCACTGTATTGTTGGCTAATTTTCAACTAAAATTTTGTCATATTAACACACAAATTAATTGTATTTATTAATATGTTTGTTAATATGACAAAATTTGAATTGAAAATTAGCCAACTCTAAAAACTAGTTTTATGTAAAGTTCTAAAGGTGTTCTGCATATAAAATCCAGAATTTTTAAGATTTTTGCAAGCTGGATCAGGGATGTTAAATGGGGTTTTCAATTTTGTACCAACCTCCAAAAAAATTGTACTTTTTGGACCTTCACGGTACCATTTTTTTATAATTTATTAAAACAACAAAAAAAGTACATAAAAAACAAAACTTAACAATAACATACATTATATGTATGTATGAATAAAATAAGGTACAAAAAAGTGTTATGAATATATGAGATCAAAATCATGGAATTATTTGTTTAGTTAATAAACTATTTGGAATTTTTACATTATAGCAGCATGAATTTGTCGATCTTAACCAATCCTATGTCTGTATGAGACTTGATAATGTTGGCACATGTTGTCTGTTTCTTTTCTTAGTTTTTATTATATTTTGAAAAGAAAAAACTGTTTCCACACAGAAAAAACTAAAAACGGGTTTCAATTAAAAATTTTATTGAATCAATTAATATTTTAATTGATTTTGCACCTACGACTGAAATGATAGTATTAACTAAAAAAATTTGCAGACAGTTTATTAAAACTCTTTCAATTAAAATAATAATAATATCAATTAAAAGAGTTATTGTTTTTCTTTACAACCTCAATTAAAAAAGTTTAGTTAAATTGATTAAAACTTTAATTGAAACTTGAGAAGCGCTTCACCACCTTGCACAGATTAGATTAGATTATATGGCACTATGTACCGCGACCAACTTAGGTCTTTTGTGCTGCCTAAAGTTACCCTAAAGATTCAAGCTACCTATAAAGCCAATTAATCCTATTAGGCAAAACCTTCATAATGTCCGAAGGGGAGACAAAGCGATTGCCAAGAAACTTGACACGCCTTTCACAAAGCCTCCGACACCACCTTGCATACAATAAAGCAATTATGGAAGGCATTCTGTTGTGCTTACCTAAATACCTTCTTTGAAGCAGTAAATAATGCGTACAATAAAGCAGTAATGAATGCATACCATGAAGCACTTATGTTGTTAACACACAAAAAAACGCATGTTATTAAATACGAAGGCATGAATTTATTGCTTGTTAGAGCACATGAAAGAAGCGATTTTCACCTTCTTAAAAGTGACATACCAAGTGGGACATCGAGAACAAAAATCATGCCTTCTGGAATTGTTTCGGAAGAGCTCGGTAATTAAATAATGACTTCCAGTACTGTTTCTGGGTACTATTTTTTGCTGGATATGCAGCTGTTTAAAAATGAGCAAGTCATTTGTAACAACAGGAACAATAAAAACCGAAATGAAATGACTTGGTATCTTGCCACTGCAGCAAGAGAGCACTTGAGGGATGCAAATCCACCAAACTGCCTAGATCTAAGACCAGTTGAAAGACATTGGGCTTTTGCTAAAAGAGAATTAAGGGCCACAAAAAAGGTGTCAGATGGCACGGACGAAATTAAGCGGAGATGGTAAACCTGCTCCGAGAAGGTTACTGAAAGTACTTTAAAGCGTTAATGAGAGGGTTTCCCGAAAAGGTAAATAAATTTATAAGGCAGAATAAAACTGATTTTTTTTTTTTTTTTGCTTGTAAACTAGAATAAATTGTTTTATTAATAAAAAAGGGTTTTAAGGACCAGACCATACATTTTGTGTTTAACTTTTTATTAATTTTTTTCGGTGTTGACATTTTTTCGAAAACACACCTTTTGTTCTATTTCGGGATAATACATTTATTTTTATAAAAAAGTAGAATTTTTCATGAACAAATTATGTCAAATTTAATTAATTTGTATTGAGCTCAAAATCCTGGGACCCCGGGAAATTCTAAAAAAATTCCCACTGTCACGGGAAATGAAAAAGTCCGGGAAAACGTTTTAAAATTAGTAATGATCTTCCAACGATTATAAAGGGTCCGCCATCTAACGTTTTTTTTTTCAACTAGTGCTTATTTTGTGAATGGTAACACTTAGCTCATGTCTAATTTGACAGATAATTAGTTTTATCCTTCCGCTGAACGAATATGGTTGTGTATACGCTTGAACAACGCTGGGAAATATTGCGACATTACTTTGAAAATCATGGTAATGTTGCAGAATGTGTGCGAAAATTGCGTACGGTTTTTGGAAGAAGAGAAGCACCGTCAGCTCCGTATGTTCGTTATCTTGTGAAAAAAAAGTGAAAGAAACTGGCATCCTCATCGATAAACCAAAGCGTGAAAACAGTGCGTACACCCGAGAATATTGCTGCTGTGGCAGAAAGTGTGCGTGAAGCGCCATCAACATCAATTCACCGTCGTTCTTAACAATTGAACATTTCGGAGACATCATTGAGACGAATTTTGCATAAAGACCTTGGTATGACGTCATACAAAGTCCAATTGGTTCAGGAGTTGAAGCCAACTGACCATCCAATGCGTTTTCGCTTCGCTAAGTGGGCCTGCGATCGACATACAGAAGATGCCGATTTTGCCAAAAAAAATCATCTTTTTAGAAAAAGTATGTAAACAAGCAAAATTGTCGCATTTGGGGCACAGAAAACCCGCACGCATACATTGAAAAGCCGATACACCCAAAACGAGTCACTGTTTGGTGCGGATTTTGGTCCAGAGGCATAATTGGGACATTTTTCTTCGAAAATGAGCAAGGAGTGGCCGTTACAGTCAATGGCGATCGTTACCGGGCCATGTTAAACGAATTTTTGTTCACAAAAATTGAAGAGGAGGATATTGGCAACATTTGGTTTCAACAGGACGGCGCTACGGGCCACACAGCCGAAGCTACACTCGATGTTTTGCGCCCTGTTTTTGAAGATCGCATTATCAGCCGCAGAGCTGATGTCGTTTGGCCACCTCGGAGCTGCGATTTGACACCGTTGGACTATTATTTGTGGGGTGCCGTCAAAGATAAGTGTTACGCCAACAAGCCTGAGACAATTGACGCTTTAAAGGACAATATTCGTGAAGCTATTGGTGAAATACAGCTGCACACAATCGATAATGTGCTTAAAAATTGAACCGATCGTGTAGGCTACTGCATGGCAAGCCGAGGCAGCCATTTGAATGAAATTATTTTCCATTATTTACCGAAAGGATTGTATTTTCAAACAAAAAAAGAAATTTGAGAAAATATTCAGTAGTTTTTTTTATAGCATTTTCAAAAAAAAAAAGTTATTTGGCGGACCCAACGATTATATATCCTGCTAAGGCATTGTGTCAACGATTTGCCCTTCGTATTTTTTGCCTGGGTATTAAATCTATTAGAAACTGTAAATTTACAATGATTAATACAGTGTTAAAACAAGATGTGAAGAAGTACATTAGAGCGGCATTTTTTTGCGTGAAGAAATACATGTTTTGAAAAATTTCAATTTATTCTTCAGACTATTTGTATTAGGTCTAAAATTTATTTGGTGAAAATTAAAGAAAAGTTGGTTAGCTTTCACCCGTGGCGACGCGCTACCAGAGTTTTCGCATTTTGAAAATGTTTCTTAAATTGTGTTAATAAAAATATTTTTTTTTTTATTAATTTTGGCATGCTAATATTTTGAAATTTTAGAAATCGAACTAACGGTTTTCGAGGCATTGCGATTTGATTTTCACTAAAAATTACATATTTTTCATCTATTATAGAAATTTTTTAAAAATTATTTTTAAATTTTTTATTTTTGTACTCAAATACACCACAAAACATGCTTTTATTTGATCATAATTATAATGATGTATCATAAAACATATTTTTAAAAATTTATTTTAATTTTTGTCAATATATTAGAGACTTTTTGAGCATGTCGTCAAGGGTTAAGTAATGCGATTTTTCTTAAATTTCGCACCACAAAACTATTGGACCTAGTGCTATAAAAATTAAAGCATTAATTAATGAAAACCAAAAGTTAAAGTTAATATTCCTTCAATAATCACGTGTATAAAATGGAAAAGCATAGCAATTTTACTACGTCAGTTTTCTATTTTTCCCGAGTTATCCTTCAACCAATATTGGCATAATTATGCTCAAATGAAATGTAGTTTTGTCTAGTGTACAACGGAGGAGAACAACTTAATTTTTAGTAAAACTTAAGTAGCAACAATATCTCCGACATTTTTAAATATTCGCCCTTAGCATTTTTATTATAGCAGCTTAAGAAAAATGTTCAAAACTCGAAAACTTTTTACGCGGGGCGTGACGTGTTAATGCTATTTTTCAAATGTTTCTCAAATTCACTCCATCTAACTTTTAGACCTAGTTCTACAATAAAGTTGGAAAAAATGCCGTTACATATTACAATTAGAATTTTGTAAAATTGTAAATGCTCAACATTTTTGTTAAAAATAGTTTTTTTTTTTAAAGAAAATAGGTACATCTGTATATTTTATTATACATGAAGCCTTCCTTTTTGACTCAAAAATTACCTATTGTCTAATAAAAGATTTTACAATTTTCCATAGGCTCAAAAGTTATGCTTTTTCTGGGCATTTTTTAAATTGTCCAAGCAAAGATAAAAAAATTAAGATTCAAAATTTTTTAATAAAAACCAAATTAGTTTTAAAATAACGGTATTTTTTAACATGTCGAAACCAAACGCTATATAAACTTTTTAAAACTAGGATACAATAAAGAGTAATTACACAGGCAGAACTTTAATGGACAAAAAATAATGAAAATTTTCAGGAAACAAATGAAGGTTTTTTTCACAAAGTGAACGAAAAACTTCATATTAATTAAAAAACTCATACTTTTTATGAAACTAGATTTTAATGAAACTTCTGGATTGGGTGAATGAAACTTTTAATAAATAAAATTAAATTTTTCATAAAATTTTATGAAAGTTTCAATGGACTATTTCCAGTGCAATCATGCAGATAATTTTCCCCGTGTACCCTCAAATTTTTACATAAAAAGGCCCGATTACTGAATCTTCCGTTAGCTAATAGCTATGACTTTAACTGATACATTTGTTGTTGTTTCAAATATAAAATGTCAATATAACTGTTTGTTACATTTTAACTGGACATTCAGTAATCGGACATAAGTATGATATTTTTAAGGTTTAAAATCGAAATATTTGTCCAACATCGTTATAAATATCTGTGTCGGCATTAAAACATTTGTATAACTGCGTTGGGAATATATATCGAATTTGAAACCGGCAATTGCAAACCATCGAATAATTTGTATCAACAATTTAAATCTCATTATAGACTCATTAAAATTATTCAAATTCATGAGAAAAATTTAGATTTTATGTAATTTTTGAATATAATTAAGTAAAATTTTACAACTGTTTGATTGAGAAACTGAAACCATTTGTTTTTAATTTTAACTATTATACTACATTCATACTGATCTCATACTTCATACTGAAGCTCGAGCTTCGCACTCATAGAAATAAACCTGTCAACAGTAGAAAAAGCTATTAAAATTTGGTAAACAATGACGTTGCACGCTCTAATGTACTTACAACTTAAAACATAATTTTTATGATCTCAAATAATATGAGATATAATTATTATAATATAAGATATAAAAATAGTTTGAGTCATTATTATATATGGTCCAACATCATTAATATTTACCATGCTCATAAGACATAACTATATATTTTTGTTATATATAACTCCATAAATTATATTCAAAATTGTATTTGTCATAGTATTTAAGTAGATCCAATTAAATCTCAAAATATTTTTTCCATCAATCAAAAATTACTTATCTTTTTCGATCTAATTTGATCCAACAAGGGATATTTTAGGATCTATCAGTATCTTATATAACATATTATTGGATACACCAATTTTAATCTAATTTAATCCAGTAATATGTTCGAAGAATATAATTGGATATTACTGGATATCTCAATTTTGAGATTAACTTGGATAAGATTAATTATTGATATTTATAATATGGGATATGATTTTATATTTGAGATATAATTTTTTTTAATCGGACTGTCAAAAACATTAAAAACTATTTATCTCAGTAAACTTACTGTAATTTGCAGTCACAATAACTACAACCGCATTACTACACAAATAACAGTCATGTAGTAACTGCAGAACTTTTCTGAGTGTAGATTCAATTAATTTTTATTTATATTGGTAGCGATTCCTATTCTCACTTTCACCATTCACCTCAATTTTCGAATCTCATTATTTCACATGTGTTAATTATATGTCCCATTTCGATTTTTGGTTTTTTAATATTTGTTTATTGTAAAGACGATTGGACAATAAAAAATTTATAAGTTTGTATTATTTGATAGAAAATGGGTTTCGGAAACTGAGGTGAATGGTGAAAGTGAGAATAGGAATCGCTATCACTGATAATATTTTACTTCGAGCTCATATAATATATATTAGTTCTCATGTAGTGGGTAAACTAGTTTATATGAATGTTTGAAGTTTGGCATTGGATTGTTACCTCTTTCAAAACGTGTTCTGATGATGGAAACCTTGAAAATTCCCGAAATAGATCTAACAACCACTGTTGCCAGGTTTGACGATTTATCGTCATTTTGACGATTTTTAGTACCTAAATTACTAAATGACGATTTGACGATTTTTGCTTCCAAAATGACGATTTTTTGACAAACTTTTAATATGTCAGCAAAACATGTTTATTTGCTATTATTAAAAATCACCGGCTCTATTTTTGGATTTTTATTATTTCGTTAAAATTAAAAACTATTTTTTATTGAAAGTTTAGCAAAAAAGTTTTTTTGTGGATTCATGTTAGGTTTATTTTAATTTATATTCTGCACTTAATATAGGCAAAGACCACTGCAAATGTAACTAAAAACAAATGAAATTTCACTTGAAAAAAGAACGACTTACATTTTAGTAAATTCAACTAACATATTCATTTGTTTTTTACTGTTCAAAAAATTAACTACAATTGTATTATTAATGAGCGGTTCAGTCAGTGCAGTAAAAAATAAACAAACATTAATTTGTTTTATTTTTTTAAATAAAAAAAAAAAATACTATACAAAATGAATGTAAAATCATAATACTGTAATTTAAAGTGGTTTGTTTTTTAAATGAACTACAATTGTAGTCAAAAATTAAAATTCTTTTATAAATGTTTTTCACTTCAAAATAAAGATACTGTATTACAACTGAAACAACGACAAATATTTACAGCAGAAGTTCCCTGAGTATGTGCGTACTTCTTTCAAGGTTGGCAAACACTACCTTTTCATTACAATAGCAGTTGCCTGCCACGGCCACACCAATGCCGTTATGAACGTTTTAAAGCTACGATTCCAATAGTGGCATGTGTCTTTACAGAGTTTATTTCCAAATTCGACCCATTAAATTTTGTTACATCAACAAAATAACGTTATAAATCGTCGTTTCGGTATTTTAGAGTTATTTTGACTTTAACTAGGTCAAGTAATTTCAAAATCAAACAGGTTAAATAGAAAACTAAAAACGTTTACATAAGAAGAAACATGTCTTTAATGGAATCGCTTTTTTTAAATTTCCATTCCGCTATTAGTGTTACTGTGATAGCCAATCGTTATTATGAAAAGTTATTGAATGCCAACCCTGCTTTTTTAATATTTATATTTTTATAAAATTTAATTAGTGTAAGATTGAGGTAAAAATAAAATATTTTTTAAATTAAAAAAAACATCCAAGTTTTTGCGAAACAAACATCGAGTTCGAATATTCTGATTTATAAATCCAAAAATAAATCCGGTGCTTAAAAAACATGCCTAATAATAATATAAATAAAGTGTTCCAAAGTGAAACTTCAGATATTCACAATTTATATTTAAAAATGGAAAAACATGCAGTAATAAACAATATTTAAATAAAAATAAATAATAATATAAATAATAAATAAAATAATAAATAATTTATTAAAACCAACCCAAAAATATGAAACAATCAAAAATTTCGAAATTTATTGTATTAAACTATGTCATCACATGAAATGAAATTTGAAACTTTAATTCGTTAATGGAAGTCCAAATTTTATAATTAAAGAAAAAACATTGTTAAAGAATTTCTAAACTATGTAAAAGAATTTAAGATTTAAAAATTGTGCTACTGAAGTGGTGTTTACAGAATTATGTAGAAGGAATTAACAGTTAAAGTGCTAAAGTGCTATCGTTAAAAAATATCATGATTTTCGAAGTTTAAATTAAAGAAAAGTGTAAAAAATCGTATTATATTGCACCGATAGTACATGAGCATTTGAAATGTGAATTACATTATTATTCTTTTTTTTTATTAAAACTTTATCCCACTTGTAACAAATATTTTTTTTTGTTTTGACGATTTTCGAAAATAAAATGACGATTTTGACGATTTTTATTGGAAAATTTGACGATTTTATGCTCAACATACCTGGCAACACTGCTAACAACACATTCCTGAAAGGGTCAAATAATAAATTGGAAAACAAAAAACTCTATAGATTATTTGTTAGGACAATATCCTAATAAAGAAATATAGAGTATGACCTCGAACTTGAACAGTGTTGCCAGAAGTAGGTTAAAATCCCTACATGTAGGTTTTTTTTGCCTTCAAAATATCGGCGTAGGGGAAAAGGGACAGATATTTCAAATTAGTCAAAATGTAGGTACTTTTTCCAAATAATGCAAATCTTTTCAAAAACAGCTATTTTTACATTTTCTTGTAAAATGATTATATTTTGAGTGCGCCCTGGTAGGCTAGTTGGTAGCGTTCTGGCTTATCAGTGCGGGGGTCGTGGGTTCGATTCCCACCAGAGGCACTGGTCTACTTTCGCTACAACGCGCCGAAGGCCATAGTAGCTAGTGCTCGGTTAGGGTAATAGTATATAATTTGTAATTATATGATTATTAGTTAATAAAATAAAAATAAAATTATATTTTGAGAGATATTTCCATAGAAAAAATTAGTTTCTTATAATTTGTCATTTTAATAGATGATTGTTTGTTTTTTAACTAACAATCTCTTGGGAAGTTATTTAGAAAGTTATCCTTTGGAAGTTTTTGTGCAGCATTGTATGAACAGCTTCGCACCTATGAAAAACCAATGTTAAATTTCACCGACGAAAAGCAATACAATTTTTGATGGCTTATGTAATAAAAACACCAAATAAAAATGAAATAAAAACCGCTAGTATGAAATTAAACTTTTTGATAGCTGGCATGATTTTTGTTTTGGCAAATATTGACAATTTTAAATCTATTCTAAAAAATATTTTGAAAAATTTAACAAATTTCTATTTTCAAATAATTTCGAACAAATTTTCGATAGTAGCATTTGGATATTAATTTTTGAAAATAATTGGAATTGTGGTCGAAAGTATGAAAATTTCAAAGCATATTTAGTTTATAAAAATGTAAAAAATTTCGTAACGATTTTTGTAGGGGCAACACTGAACTTGAATAATTAATAAGAACCGCTAAAATAAAACCGTTAATTTTAGCAATAGTAATTTACTGTCTATTAGAAATATTGTAGACTAAAAAAACAAACAATGACTAATATCAACATAATAATGCAAATAACAGTATATTTTCCTAAAATCAACAGACATTTTTGCTTAAAAGGCAGATATTTATTCGAATTAAAATACAGGGAATTCAGAAAAAATGTTACCTCACTCAGTTGTGATTTTTTGTGTTTTTGTTGTTTTTTTAAGCAACCCATAAAATTCAAATTATTTTATGAAGTAATAATAATGGGTGATTAAAAAATATCAGTATTGTTTATTAATTTAGCTTCTTGTGCAATATGGTACGTACCTACGTTTTCCAATGTTTTCATGTTGTGCAGCTGCTTTAATGGACTGACCAGGTTCTTGAACAAAAAAATCGCGAATTTTCATAACATTCTCTTCAGTAGTTGCTGTTACCTTTCTACCACTATTGCCTTTATGTTGATTTAACAGATTTCCCTACAATTCAAATTTCTTAACCATTTTCCGAATTGACTTTTTGCATGGAGCGAATATATGGAACTTTTCTTGGAATGCCCAGATCACATTTTCAATATTTCCTTGTAGTTCATAATATTTTTGAACTATAAATTGCCGTTGCTCAATGGAAAACATTTTAAAGATTTTATAATTTGTTTCTTTATATTTTTATTATTCTGACTTTTTATTTATATTTTTATTTTCATTTTTTAATCACCCTTTATATTTTATAAAATAATTTTAAGATTACGGGTTGCTTTAAAAAATTAAACAAAAAATCACAACTCGGTAAGGGAACATTTTTTCTGAATTCCCTGTATATCTTAAAAAAAATACTTTTTTTATGATTTTGTTGTCTATTAATATTTAGCATTTTTTTTTGCTGGTTTTAGCAGATTACTATGTTACTTTCAATTAACTAAAATTTAGCTCAAGTATAACTAAATATTTGTAGATTCAACAGACTTATTTTTGCTATTCTTATCTTACTAATATTTAGCAAAAAAAAAAAAAAAAACAATCTGCTAATTTTAGTAGATTTTTCTGCAACGTAATTTTAAAAACTTTAAGTAGTTTTAGCAAAAATTGTTACTAATTTGTTTTCATTAGTTCAAAATAGGTATTTTCGTTTTCTCCAGTTTTCTATTTAAAATTTGTATAGAAAAGAAAAATTATAAACTTAATTTATTTTTATATTTTATAAATTAATTAATTTATCTTTTATTATATTAATACATAGCCAAAAGGCTAAGGTAATTAAAATATAATTTTAAATGATTAAAGTATACACTCAAAAAAATAAGTTAGTAGAAAAGTTAGTAAAACATCTTGTAAATCAGGTATACTATTTTTCAGCAAATTTTTTGCTAAAATTATGTTTTAAACTAAAATTTTAATTATACTTATTCAGCACGTAGCTGTTTTGAACTAATGTTTTACTAATATTTTACTAATGTTTTACTAATTTATTTTGCTAAAAAAAAACTGTGTTGATTACCACATCAATAGTGTGAACGACAAGCAGACTGAAAGATATACTCAGAATGAATTAGATGTCGCGGCATGTCACGATGTAGTAATGACGAGGAAAATTATACTAAAAAGTACAACTCTAGTAAGACATAATATAAAAAAATCAACCATGAAAGATTTTTGTATCTGTTTTTCATACATAAAATAAAATTGTGTATTAAAACACCTTAAATTTTGCGTCGTCACCGGCTTGTGAAAGTAATTATCTATTAATTAAATAAAGACAAAATTAAATATTTACATTAAATAAAGATTAAATGTATATTTGTAAACTAAATGTTTATACATATTAATAATCTTGTGTGGTCAAATTGCAAATAAATTTGCTTTCCTTTCAAAGATAGCGTCATTTAGACAATAATGGAAGTAAGCAGTTCAAAAATAATTTCGTTTATGTTATATATAATTATTTCTATTGTTTTTAGATATTACATTAATTCATCTCGTCAATTTGGGAGTATGAGAATTTTTATATTTGGCAACGTATTGTAAATTATTTTTAAAAGAATCACAAAAATATGTTTTATGATTTTCAGCAAATAAATTAACTAAAGTATAATTTTTCTACAAATTTTTTGAGTTTTTTTCAGTCTTCAGTAAAAATTTTATTAATTTTTAGCAAGGGTTTTTTTTAATTTCTAATCTACTAAGTGTTAGCAAAACTTTTGCTGAATCTACTAAGTTTGTTGCTTAAAATCAGCTCGCTGATTTTCAGCAAAAGATTTTGCTGACATTAGCAATTTTTTTGCAAACACCCTCCTGACTAAAATTTTGCTGACTCAGCAAAATATTTTGCTGACTTTACTAACTTTTTTTATTTGAGTGTAGTTTGAAATGAAAACCTTAAAAATAAGGTATTAAATCCATTTTATATATGTACCTTATATATTTTATATATAAATTTTTTAATATTAAACATAAAATGCAGAATTTTGTATTTGCTTTTCGAAATTTAGTATTAAATAAATTTATTATTTAGTTTTTCAACACTCTAGCAAAAAAAACACCAATTTCTCTCTTAACGGATTTAGAGGTAAATTGGAGATTGGAAAATGCAAAAAAAAAAAACATTTTTTGTTCGCGTTTAAAATTGTAAGATTCAATATGACATGTAGTGTCGGTTCGAAGTCAATTGTTTAAGGCCGAAACAAAGCCGAACTTCGGCCTAATTTGTAATGTTTGTCAAAAACCAAAGCTGAACATTTTACTATACTTTTTACCTTAAATGCAAGTGAGATTTCATTTGATTTTGAGGAAAAAATTTGGTTAGAGTATCAAATTTATAATTAAAAATTCAATATTAAATTTCAAAAGTTGGCTCGTTTTTTTCCGAAATGAAAATTCCATACAAAATTTGACATTGGACATGCTAAGTGTTAAATATTTTCAACGTCAGTAAGTTGTCAGTTTAAATGCAAATATATTAAAAGGGCTGCCAATCGTTTTTTTTTTCATTTTCATGTAAGTGTTAGCCACAAAACAAGGCTAATATTGAAAATATAAATTCAATTATTTAAAAGACAATTAAAACAAATTAGAATATCTAAACTTTTATATATGGGCACTTCCATGGAAAGGTCAACCGTGACCGAAAACTTAAAAGTGGACAAAGCATATCTTAGTTGCCATGATAATAAAATGGACTGCAAAGTTGCGTTCGTGATTTTGGCAATTTTTTTTTTAATTTTCAGTAACATGTTCTCTTTACCTCTCTGCTGCGTTTTATAAAAACTGTTGCATAGACAACACAGAAAAAATGATAGCCCAAAAATATCTAATTAATCGATTGTTTGAATATCAATGGCAATTTAAACAATTTTTTTAATTGATTCAATTAAAAAATTTATTGAATTTTCTAATATATCCATACAGTGTTGACAACATGTAAACAAAGTTTTTAAAAATTTGGCAAACTATTTTTTTTTTATTTTATTTAGATTAAATAATCAAACAAAGGTTTAATTATATCAATATATTATTTAATTTGTAAATAAATAGAAAAAAATCGCAAATGATTAACTTTTAATAAGTTGAATAGTTTACCGATTTCAAATACACGCAAAATCGTAGTTATTTCACTAGAGTTTGCAACACTCTTTTTGTTGAGATATTCGTGTACTCACGAAAACTAAATTTAGTTTTGTGTTTTTAACTATGGTAATAAAAGTGCACATGTGGATTTAAATAAACCTTATCGAAAAAGGACAATTAAACTATTATTTTTATAAATAATTAAATTTTCAATAAGTATAAGTGTCATTAAACTATCATTTTAAAGTTGTGTGTGATTTTAAGAAAGCAATTCAATTACAAGAAAAAGTTCAAGACAAGACAAGCAAAACAAAAATATTGTCTTTACTTTTATTTGTTTTCTTATAATACATTTTTATATTAAAAAGCTTTAATTTTATTATAAATAAAATGTCAATTTAATTTACAAAAATACATTTCTTTTTTATTTAATGGGGGGCATATAACAAAAATAAATAATACGAGTTTTCAATTAAAACTACCATTGTTTTCTTCTCAAGTTTCAATTAAAGTTTTAATCAATTTAACTAAACTTTTTAATTGAGGTTGTTAAGAAAAACAATAACTCTTTTAATTGATATTATTATATTTTAATTGAAAGAGTTTTAATAAACTGTCTGCAAATTTTTTTAGTTAATACTATCGTTTCAGTGGTAGGTGCAAAATCAATTAAAATATTAATTGATTCAATAAAATTTTTAATTGAAACCCGTTTTTAGTTTTTTCTGTGCAAGTTAATCTCCTAAAAATTGGATTAACTGCTTAACCAAGCACTAAACAAGGCGATTAAAGCATATTTTAATCATATTGATTACCATTTAAATTAACTTTTTATCTGCCTTATATTTCTTTATTATACTACTAATTGTACAATACAAAGCCAGGTAAAAATTAAGGTTAAGAGGCTGTTGCAAAAAATGTTGGAGCTGTCGAGAAACATTTTTGCTAACGCTGGCATTTTCTTTGTTCCTATTATGCCGGATCGCTATCGGCACCACCTTGATATTTTAAACTGGCAAAGTTAATCTTTCAGCTGTCAAGATAATCAAAAAATTCATATGTAAACGAGGAAGATTAAAAAGGTCGATTAACGTTAACCCTATTACATAAGTGCAGCATGTGATTTTAATTAAGTAGTTAAATAGTTAATTCTTTAAGAGTGGTGATGGCAAGTATAATCATTAGGGTGGGGCGATTTGAACATCTTAATGGGCGCTTCGCGTTTCTGATTCTTGGGATTGTACTGAGCAAAAAAGTCCACTGGACCATACGTCTACGGTGAAAATCGAGCTTCCACATTTTGACTTTTTGCCGTATTTTGTGAAAGTAACAATGTGTGGGATGGACATATCTCAGGAAGTAGGAGGAGCTTATCCAAGATTATGGTATCAATGTCTTCTTTGGAAGATTCTCTAGCAGATTAATGCATCAATCATATTTGTGGGTAGGATTTAAGGGGTAAATTTTTAATTTCAAAATAGGGCTTTTTTGCCGTAAAGTCAAAATGTGGAAGCTCGATTTTCACCGTAGACGTATGGTCTAGTGGACTTTTTTGCTCAGTACAATCCCAAGAATCAGAAACGCCCATTAAGATTTTTTTCCTTCCATACTAATCGGCCCACCCTAATACTCATATCTCAAAATATTTGTTACAAAAAAAATTAACTCCAAAAAATGCAAATAGAGTAAATAAAGATCAGTAAAAGAAAATTTTTGATTTGCTTTCATTGACATTCCAATGTCGCGTATGTCACCGCAATACAACATTTATTTTCTTTACTTCTGCGTTGATGGTAGCTGGTGTTTAAAACATTTAATTTAAATCAAGTTTGTTCTGAATAATTTAATAAAAAAAAACCTGGGGCACATCAGAGTTATTTTTCTTTTTTTTTTTGTAAAATTTCAAACTTTGTCACGTCACGTCACCTGGAAAATATTTTACTTTTAAGTCGTAAAATATTGATATTTAAAATTATATACATGTTTTACGTAGATGACATCCTTAGCTAATAAAATGGAGGAAAACGCACGACGGTATATAGGAAAACTAAAACCAGACCCAATTAGGTCACACAAAAAAAAATCATATATTCTCTAAAAACACAGGCCATCAAAATCTGAAAACGACAAGATCCTGGGACTAGAGTATACTTCTATAAAAGTTTGATACGCACTGAATCCGAATCAGAATTTATCCATCATACCAGATTTTTGAGATAACTTATCCTAAAATTTTAAAAACACGCGTTTTCGCTATATTCGGGACGTTATAACATAATTGAGCTTTATTTACAAAAATTGTTATGTCATCTGAAAGTCCTATCTGTTCGCATTCAGCACACATTAAACATTTTGAAAAGTATACTCTAGTTTCATTGTTGGAAAACTTGTTGTCCTTTGTAATTAAATTAATTTAATTTTTAATGGATAGCATCCATTGTAATTCTCAAAAATAAATTCAGAACTTAAAATTTATAATATTTATTAATTTTATAAATAATAATATACAATTTTTTTAAGTAATTTCTAGCATTTACGTAACAGGAAATTTATGTCACATCACGCTACGTAACGTCACGATTCACACTATGGGTTGTAAACGAAAATCAGAAAAGTTTTATTAATTCAGCAAATTGTAAAACAAACTTAAAATATTCCAAATCATAATAAAAAAAAGTTTTATCAAAAAAGTCCGGCGCAATTCGCAGAGTTTTGCGTTTTTGTAAAAGACAAAAAAAACAATTTCTATTTTTATCACATCACATCACCCTCTTTAATTGCTTATATTTTAGGACCAAGCGGTTCGATTGTTTTCTTATTTTTGCTAAATATAAGTTTATAAAGTTCTTCACAAAAATATAAAGAAGTAAAAAAGACTAGTAACGTATGTGACTATGGAAATGTCCATATTCACATTTTTACGGAAAACCAAAAGATTTGTATACAAAATCATGTAATTTTACCTGAAATTAAAGAATATTACATTATATTCTATATGCGTAATTTCCAGAAATACTTAGAGTTCGGCAGCCCAAGCAACAATTTATATACAATTTTTAGTACACTCAAATAAAAAAGTTATTAAAGTCAGCAAAAAATTTTGCTGAGTCAGCAACATTTTAGTCAGGAGGGTGCTTGCAAAAAAATTGCTAATGTCAGCAAAATCTTTTGCTGAAAATCAGCGAGCTGATTTTTAGCAACAAAATTAGTAGATTCAGCAAAAATTTTGCTAACACTTAGTAGATTAGAAATTAAAAAACTATTGCTAAAAATTAATAAAATTTTTGCTGAATATTAGTAGACTGAAAAAATTTGTAGAAAAATTATGCTTTAGTTAATTTATTTGCTGAAAATCATAAAACATATTTTTGTGATTTTTTTTTTTTTAATAATTTACAATACGTTACAAAATATAAAACAGTTCATACTCCCAAATTGACGATATGAATTAATGTAATATCTAAAAACAATAGAAATAATTATATATAACATAAACGAAATTATCTTTGAACTACTTACATCAATTATTGTCTAAATGATGATATCTTTTAAAGGAACGCAAATGCCGCAGAGAATTATAGAAACGAAACGAAACGAATAAATAACATAATATAACATATACAACCCCTTTTTGCAATAAGAAAAAGGAAACAGAAAAATCTACCTATGTCTTTGTCTTTCGCTTTAGTCTGTCTACCTATTGCATATTTGTTTGCAATTTGACAACACAAGATTATTAATATATATAAACAATTAGTTTACAAATACACATTTAATCTTTATTAAAAATTTAAATATTTAAGTTTGTCTTTTATTTAATTAATAGACAATTACTTTCACAAGCCGGTGACAACGCAAAATTTAAGTTGCGTTCACACTATTGATGTGCTAATCAACACACATTTTTTTTAACAAAATAAATTAGTAAAACATTAGTAAAATATTAGTAAAACATTAGTTCAAAATAGTTAAGTGCTGAATAAGTTAAGTATAACTAAAATTTTAGTTTAAAACATAATTTTAGCAAAAAATATGCTGAAAAATAGTATACCTGATTTACAAGATTTTTTTACTAACTTTTCTACTAACTTATTTTTTTGAGTGTACGGAAAAGCTTTTGGGTTACTTGTACAGAATTATTTTAAGCAATATGTTACCGCGGTTACTCAAAACAGAACACATACACTCCCGTACTAAATATTGCGTGTAAATTGTTGTTGTTAGGGATGTTTTGGGTTGTTTTTGGTAATAATTTGGCCAGTTATTGGCAGATAGTCTATTTCGGGCGAAGCCAATGCAATGCTGAAGCCGATTAATTAATTGCTCATATATACATTTGTTTTTAAATACAGAACATTTTTTTCGCTAACGAGGGATCAGTGTATTTGTATATTGTAGCACTAATACAATCATACAATTTTCAAAAAAAGAAAATTCTTCAACCCACACAATGACGTAATAAAAAAAATCCTGATCTAAATAATTTAGTAAAATTATTGTTTAAAACCAAATGGTTCTGAAATCGCGCTACATTAGGGTGCCAATATTTTGTATGAGTTCTTTTTTACATAATTTGGATGACCGCTGATCAAAAAAAAAATTGTTCATTGATTTTAAATGTTGACAACTTAAGAATATAATGTGACCGAACAGTTCGGCCAGAAAAATTTATTTGGTCTGTATTCGGTATTTTAAAGCATTATGGACAAATTTGGCGTAAAAATGTTTATTGGGCTGATTATATGCTATTTTGAGTGTAAAATTTGAAGAAAAGTCTGTAGTTAAGCAATGAATTCACTGTTCGGCCTCAGAAAGTTCGGCCAAATTGAAAATAGTTCGGCGGCCGAACTTTTAACTTTATAGCTAAACTTCGGCTTTTCTCTTAAATTTTATACACCAAATCGAATTAAATCGGTTCAACAAACATGTTTCCAATAATAAAATTTGTCATCATTGCCTCTAGATATCAAAAAAACCGACAAAATATATTTTTTTGGCCGAACTGTTCGGTCGGACACTAATAATGTGTGCAAGTGAATTCATAAAAATCGCAAAGTACACAAAGTCCGAAAACCTTCAGACGTTACTAAACTAAAATTTTTTTGAATCTTTTTTATTTAAAATCTTACATCTAAAAACTTTAATTTTTTCATATTTTCAAAGTTACTCAAATCAGTCCTCGCCTTTTTCACTATATTTCTAGTCATTTTAGCAATTTTTTTAGTGTATTTTAAGTTCTCTAGAAATTACTTTATTTATTGTTTATATGACGAAACTAAAAGCTAACAAAGATGGCCGTCCATTTCAAATGATGTTTTCTTATAAAATTTTAAGATTCGAACCACATGACACTGACCTAACAGATGTCAGTACATATCGCACACCTAGTTCAAAAGTGACTTAACTCAAAATTTTAGTTTTTCGGGTTTATATGTTTAAACTATGCACAATACACTTGTTTATCTATAAAAAAAATTTCAGTGTATTTTGTTGTTGTTAACTGTTGCTAAAAAACAGTTATGTTTTTCTTTATGTTCAAATATGTCTGCAAATATTTTTTTTCGATTTCTGAAAAATGAAAAATTTTGAGTTGAGTCACTTTTGAACTGGGTGTGCGATATGTACATACAAGTTAAAGGTTATTCCCTGACGTTTCGGATTGCATATAAATGAATTATATCCCCCCTAAAAATGGACGGCCATCATTATTAGACTTAAGTTTAGACAAATAAACAATAAATAAAGTAATTAAAAAAATTAATTTTGATGTTTTTACTTAAAATACACTTAAATTATGGCTTGAGTCAATTCAAACATAAAATTTAAATTTCTTTTTATTTCAACCTTACATATTAAAACGGATTATGCCACTGAATTCTACGCCTCAAAATTAAATTCACGTGTCCCGGGGTTTTGGTGTGCCATTTTCACATACTTATTGTGTTATTGTAACGATTATTCGCGTATGAGAATTTTAAAAATTAATTGTATCTACACTCAGAAAAGTTCTGCAGTTACTACATGACTGTTATTTGTGTAGTAATGCGGTTGTAGTTATTTTGACTGCAAATTGCAGTTGTTTTACTGAGATAAATAGTTTTTAATGTTTTTGACAGCCCGATTAAAAAAAATTATATCTCAAATATAAAATCATAGCCCATATTATAAATATCAATAATTAATCTTATCCAAGTTAATCTCAACATTGAGATATCCAGTAATATCCAATTATATCCTTCGAACATATTACTGGATTAAATTAGATTAAAATTGGTGTAATATAAGATACTGATAGATCCTAAAATATTCCTTGTTGGATCAAATTAGATCCAAAAAGATAAGTAATTTTTGGTTGATAGAATAAGATATTTTGAGATTTAATTGGATCTACTTTAACACTATGACAAATATAATTTTGCATATAATTAATGGGGTTATATATAACGAAACTATATAGTTATGTCTTATGCGCATGGAAAATATTAGTGATGTTGGACCATATATAATAATGACTCAAACTATTTTTATATCTTATATTATAATAATTATATCTCATATTATTTGAGATCATAAAAATTATGTCTTAAGTTGTAAGTACATTAGAGCTCTAATTACGCTAGCGTAATTTTTTTGTATGAAAAAATATTTTTTTTTGAAAACTTTTAAATAAATTTTCTTTTATTGTTCAGATTACTGTATAATTGGGTCTAAAAGTTATTTAGTGCAACTTTGAGAAAAATCGAATATCTTTAACCAGCGTCACCGTTCTCGCTACCAAATTTTTAGATTTTTGGAAAAATTTATTTAATTGCTTTAATAAAAATATGTCTTGCGAAACATGAATTTTTATTAAATTTTTAAATTTGTGATATCGGACTAACGGTTTTCGAGATATTGCGCTTTGATTTTCACTAAAAATGGCATATTTTTCCTCTAGTCTTAAAATTTTTTAAAAAATAATTTAAAATGTTTTCCTTTTGCGCTGCACTCAATACTACACAAAATATTCTTTCATTTGATCATAATTATGTCTGAAATTAGAGACGATGTACTTAGCACAAAATATATTTTTTTAAATTTATTTTAATTTTTTGTAAATATATCTGAGGTGTTGTGAGCAGGCCACCAAGGGTTAAGTAATACAAATTTTCTTAAATTTCGCACCACAAAACTATTGGACCTAGTGCTATAACAATCAACGCATTAATTAATGGAAATCAAAAGTTAAAGTTAATATTCTTTCAATAATCATGTGTATAAAATTAAAAAGCATAACAATTTTACTATGCAAATTTTCTGTTTTTCCGAGATATTTGTAGGCAAATTTGCAGGTCACCCTTCAACCAATATTAACATAATTATACTCAAACAAAAAGTGATGTTATCTACTTTGCTAGAGCAAAAATAATTATTTTGGAGGAATGGAGGAAAACTCCATTGTAGGAAAACTGCATTTTTAGTAAAAAACAAGTCACAATATCTCGAAACCGATAGAGCAATTTCAAATCATGCTTATCATTCCAAAATTAATTAAAAATGATATGCCGAAAGACGTATTTTGATTAAAGCAGTTTAAAATTTTTTTCGAAAATCGAAAACTTTGGTCGAGGGGCGCCACAGGTTAATGCTATCCGAATTTTCTCAAACCTATTTTTTTTTTTTTTTTTATTTATATTATTTTTTTTCATTCATTTGCAATACAATAAGCCTTAAAGGGCAAAGACGTATTGCTAGTGTGCTACATAAATTCAAGAATATATTTACAAATTGCTTAGATTAAATTCAATAAACAGTATTTATATAAAAAAAGTACGAAAATATCCTTAGAACAGGATAGCAATAGCTATACAATTTTACACTTTATTTTTGGATATGGTTCAGCTGTTTCAACATCACTAAGAAAATGTAAAAAGTCCATACTAGAGAAAGCCTGACCTAAAACAATTTGAAAGCACTCATTCATACAGTGTCCCGGAAATGTGACAAAAGTCTGTTCCTAAATACATTATACGATAATGTAAAAGTACGTAAATTCAAAGGCAAAAAATTCCAGCTTCTAGCAGTTCTAATAAGTAAAGATCGTTCAAAGATTGTATAGTTTATAATAAGTGGTTCAACAATCTGAGGGTTTCTCTCAGACCTAGAAAATATAAATTCAGAACATAAGTAATTGGGTACACCAGATCTAATGACCTTATTAAAGAACAATAAATTGTGAAGTTCTATATACTGGGCAACCGAGAAAGTTAATAACTGCACTAGGTACGTGATCACGAAATCTAATTCCATATACAAACCGCACAATTCTTTTCACAATTAGCTCACGCCGCATTATATTATACCCAAAAGTACCAGAATCAACCTAAAGGCAGTAATTAACATGCGACATCAACAAAGTGTGAGCAAGAATATATTTCACCCTTACAGGCAAATACAAGCCACAATTGTAAAGTTTTCTGAGTCCCAAATTTTAGACCTAGTTTTACAATAATCTCAACAATGATTGATAAAAATCGAAAGTTGAAGAACAAATGCCGCTCTAATATACATAGTATATATGTCACCATATCTTATATCTCCAAAAAAAAAAAAAATTTTATAAGCATATATTGCCCATTTAATAAAAAAAACTGACATTAATCAAAAAACACTATTTGTGAGTTAATGATGAAGATTTATTAGTTATATCATGCTTTATATTGTGAAAACAATTTCATATTAATATCATGTATACTTTTCGAGTTAGAGTAGAATATATTTTATTTTTTCTGGAAAGTAGGTGCAAAGATACTTTATAGAGAAACTGCGCTACTCACGGAACTCTCGATAATTTGCGAATTCCCACAAAATCCTCCTAAGAGCAAAATGCTTTAAAGAACATGACCAAATAAATAGAGAACGGGTCGAGCGAGGCAGATAGTGATGTAAAACTTTAAACGCGGTCTCTGCAAAATCGTGTTATTTGAGTTATGTCCGTATTTTAGTAAATGGGCGATATGATTACATAATCTGTTATATATGAAAATGTGTTATTATATATGACAAGAGATAGAAAGATCATATAGCATATATGCTTCTGATGTAGATTTATTAGTTATAACATGCTTTATATTAATATCAATGCCTCATATTAATATCATGTATACTTTCTAGTTAGGGGAAAATATATTTTATTTTTTCTGGAAAGTATATACTTTATAGAGAAACTGCGCTACTCACGGAACTCTCGATAATTAGCGAATTCGCACAAAACCTTCACTAAGAGAAAAATGCTTTAAAAACCCTACACACAGAGAAAAATTTAGCTATTTGCTAACTGAAATTCGGTTAATACGACTCAAATTCGATTATTACGAATTTCATCCGGTTGGCACAACTTAACATAAGTTTTCACAACAAAGTTCGGTTAATTCAACTAAATTTTAGCTGCTACACCAAAACTATTCAGAAATTGAATGTAAATATCGTTGTACTAACTGAATTTATAAGTTGTTACCATTAAAGTACCCTTTTGAATTCGATTGGCACTTTATTTCTCTGTGTGTATATATAAAAACATTACCAAATAAATAGAGAAGGGGTCGAGCGAGGCAGATATGGATGGAAAATTTAAACGCCTTTTCTGCAAAATCGTGTTATTTGAGTTATGTCAGTCTTATAGTAAATGAGCGATATGATTACATAATCTGTTATATATGAAAATGTATTATTATATACTACAATAGATCGTTCATATCTTATTATGTAATATGTTAATATCTTAATATCAATGTTAATATATTATTTTATAAAGACTAATATATAACAATATATCATTAGATATGTTACCCATTAGAAACATATAATTATATATGGCTATACATGTATATGGCAAATACAATATTGTTTTATAATATATTTTAAGATGAAAAACATGGGACAATATATACATTTTTTACTAGGGAGCAGTGTTGCCAGGTATGTTGAGCATAAAATCGTCAAATTTGCCAATAAAAATCGTCAAAATCGTCATTTTTTTTTCAAAAATCGTCAAAAAATCGTCAAAACAAATATATTTGTTACAAGTGGGATAAAGTTTTAATAAAAAAAAAAGAATAATAATGTAATTCACATTTCAAATGCTCATGTACTATCGGTGTAATATAATACGATTTTTTACACTTTTCTGTAATTTAAACTCCGAAAATCATAAAATTTTATAACGATAGCACTTTACCACTTTAACTGTTAATTCCTTCTACATAATTATGTAAACAACACTTAAGTAGCACAATTTTTAAATCTAAAATTCATTTACATAGTTTAGAAATTCTTTAACAATGTTATTTTCTTTAATTATTAAATTTGGACTTCCATTAACGAATTAAAGTTTCAAATTGCATTACATGTGATGACATAGTTTAATACAATAAATTGTGAAATTTTTGATTATTTCATATTTTTCATTTTGGATTGGTTTTTAATATTGCTAAAAATTATTTATTATTTTATTTATTATTGATATTATTATTTATTTTTATTTATTGTTTATTACCGCATGTTTTCCATTTTTAAATATAAATTGTGAATATCTGAAGTTTCACATTGGAACACTTTATTTATATTATTAGTAGGTAGAACTGTTTTTTAAGCACCGGATTTATTTTTGGATTTATAAATGAGAATATTCGAACTCGATGTTTGTTTCGCAAAACTTGGATGTTTTTTTTTTTTAATTTAAAAAATATTTTATTTTTATCTCAATCTTACACTAACTAAACTTAATAAAAATATAAATATTAAAAAAAGCAGGGTTGGCATTCAATAACTTTACATAATAACGATTGGCTATCACAGTAACACTAATAGCGGAATGGAAATTTAAAAAAAGCGATTCCATTAAAGACATGTTTCTTCTTATGTAAACGGTTTTAGTTTTCTATTTAACCTGATTTTGAAATATCTTGAACTAGTTAAAGTCAAAATAACGCTAAAATACCGAAACGACGATTTATAACGTTATTTTGTTGATGTAACAAAATTTAATGGGTAGAATTTTGAAATAAACCCTGTAAAGACACATGCCACTATTGGAATGGTAGCTTTAAAACGTTTATAACGGCATTGGTGTGGCCGTGGCAGGCAACTGCCATTGTAATGAAAAGGTAGTGTTTGCCAACCATGAAAGAAGTAAGCACATACTCAGGGAACTTCTGCTGTAAATATTTGTCGTTGTTTCAGTTGTAATACAGTATCTTTATTTTTAAGTGAAAAAACAGTCATTTGTAGAAGAAATTTAATTTTTGACTACAATTGTAGTTCATTTAAAAAACAAACCACATTAAATTACAGTATTATGATTTTACATTCATTTTGTATAGTATTTTTTTTTATTTAAAAAAATAAAACAAATTAATGTTTGTTTATATTTTACTGCACTGACTGAACCACTCATTAATAAAACAATTGTAGTTAATTTTTTGAACAGTAAAAAACAAATGAATATGTTAGTTGAATTTACTAAAATGTAATTCGTTCTTTTTTCAGGTGAAATTTCATTTGTTTTAAGCTGCATTTGCAGTGGTCTTTACCGTTATTAAGCGCAGAAAATAAATTAAAATAAATCTAACATGAATCCACAAAATAACTTTTTTGCTAAACTTTCAATAAATAGTTCTTAATTTTAACGAAATAATAAAAATCCAAAAATAGATCAGGTAATTTTTTATAGTATGTAAGTTGCAGTTGTTTTGATTTTGTGTGTGTGTCAAAAACAATATGGCTCTTTTTTTTTAAAAAAAGAGAAGCAACACTCAGGAAATTCTTCCTATTTATTAATGTGATACTTTCTTTGGAAATTGGATAGTGGAGAGACGAAAGGTGGGGAAAGATGAAGGGCTTCAAACATGGCAACACTGTAATTGCGCGAGATGATAAGTCTTAGAACAGTTGTTGCTCACCACCTGATGGAGAGTTGGCGAACTTATTGAAACTTTTTGGTTCATAGCCCTGATTCATTATTTTACTTCGGTGGGGTTAAGTGCTATGGGAACACCGAAGGTGGGAGCTGCGATACATATGAGGGATAGAAAACTCATACATATTATTTTTCTACATTGATGTTGCCGGGAATCGAACCCGGGACCATCTGTGTAACAGTACAACGCGCTAACCAATCTATGTCAGGTCTAGACTTTGAGTTATTGCATTCCGAATATAAATACTAAACAACGAACATTTAGACCTCCCTAATATAAATACTGTTTAAATGGTTTTGTTATATTATTTTTAAAGAATTAAATAAAACTGATTTAAAAAAATAAATATGAATCGTTTATGTTTTTGTATACATACCGACTACACAAAATTGTTTCATTGTTTTTATTAATATTTGTTTTTATTTTTTCACAAATAAAAATTTAAATTTAGAAAATGTGTGAGTGTAAAAAACAAGAAAAAAAAAGAAAAATTTTAATGAAAAATCATTTAAAACAAAATAAAACTGCTTAAGAAAAATTTCAAAATATTATTTTTATAAAACAATAACACTTCAAGTTCATACTTATATCAAATATTTTTAATTAATTTTATCAATAGTCCAAGTGTCACAAATTATTTTGCTAATAAATATTAAATAATTAAAAAAAAATGAACGAACGAACGAACTTGTTGGAAAATATATTCCTTATTTGGCTTAAATTGACTCTTAAAATTTTGAAAACAAGCAATGTCAACATACAAAACAGCCATGACGAAGATAACGTCAAACATTAGAACACAATCTCAGTTTACTGATATTATGGGAAAATTTGTTGATTGAATTTAACGATCGTTTTCATTTTTTTTTTTTAATAAAGCGCCTTTTTGACGCCATAAGTGCATTTAACCCCATCATCGCATAGGCTTGTTTTGTCTAGCAAAAAAGCTATGACTCAATTTTTTGTTGATACTCCTTTAGATTTTTTGTTAACAATTACAAGTTTTTAGTTTTTTACAAAATTAAGAGCATGTTTTATTATTTTTTTTTTATTTTACAAAAGGAAATCTAACTTTGACCCACTTAACTGTCGAAAAAAATCATATTGTACTTCAATGGTCAAGGCTAACAACTTTTCGAATAAATTATTTATTTTTGGATGTTGTTGACAATGTTGTACAACAATATTGTTATTTTTAAAATTATTATTAAGTACAATATACACAGAAAAAAACTAAAATTTCATTTAAAATGTTTGCAAATACTAGAGATGTGAAAGGGATTGAATATTGGGTCTCATGCATAAAAACGAGTAAAAGCGCTGAGTTGAGTCAGGTGAGCAATTGCTCGTAAGTCGAGTTCGAGCAAACAGCAACAGCTTTTACTCAATTTCGTATGCATAAAAATGAGTTCAAACCAATTGCAATTACTTGAGCAAAGGGAGATCAAACGTCTAATTGCAAACATGTCGTCAAGTGAAAGTGAAGTAGAAGTACAATCAAATAATAATAATAAAATAGAAACTGACGACATTTCTAAATTTTTAGTGGAAAAAATAAAACAAAATAAATATTTACTAGAAAAAAGTCAATTACCAAGCATTAAAAATAAAAAAAAAAACAAACAATAGTGTTACAGAAATGAAGCAAAAATTTGGCATTGAATTAACGGGAATTAACGGCATTGCCATTTCATTTGAGCATCTTTCATTTCATCTGCATCTTTCGGGAATTTTATCCACTCGCTTGCTTTGGCAGATATAAGTTTCGCAACTTCCGCAATAGTTTGCGACACAGTTGATTGATGGACTCCAATATCTGTGGCTATACCATTTTGGAATCCAGGATCTTCACAAAATCGTAAATAGAGTCGAATTTTATCAATGTAGCTGAGGGCACCACCACGTGTTTCTTCTGACTCCTCAAAAAAATAATTAGCCAACCAGCAGATGCTACTATGTATCATCAAACCTATGTATTTATCATTTTATTATCAATTATATAAAAAAAAATTGATAATTAGGAATACAAACCTGTATAATTTTTTATCCTCACTTGCTAATTTTGTTTTACGCTGTTGATAAGATTTTGTATTTCTTTGTGGCACAAAATATTCAGCCATGATTCCTTTTTAGTATACGCGAGTCAACTATAAAGCATGCTCAACAAAATTCGAGCAAGAGCTCACGAAAGAGAGCAAAAGTTTGTTTTTATGCATATGAAAATGAGCACAAGCTCATCGAACTTAGTTCAAACTGAGCAAGACGAGATCAAACGTGAGCAGTGAGTAAAAGCAAATGCATCAAATTTTATTATGCATACGACAAGTACCTTTTACTCAAAAAATCGAGTCCGAGCTCAAGCTCACGTTTTATGCATGAGACAAATTGACTCACACGTACTCATGCTCACGAGCGAAAAAATCCAATTCCGCACAATCATATATGTGAGTAAATTCAGATTTCACTCACACTCACTCGCGATTTACGTGAAAATGTTAAAATTAATGCCCATATTTTGTATTTCCCCTGCGTTCAACGCTTCACCTATGTCAACACAAACGCTAAGTAAAAAACATGTTATTTTATAAATCACTACGTCACCGCGTTCTCTCAACACTGAACTAATACGTTATCACTTCAATTGTTAAACCATTGCGTTAATATGGTTTCCTACATGCAGGACAGTACTGAACTAAAAAAACAAGAAGTTGAGAAAACCAGGTTTTTTATGATCTGGTAACTCCATCAGCTGTGATTGTGAATACAAATGTAAATACAGCTGATGAAAATTTAAAATCAAATTCAAATTTGTGTTTATAGCTTTTTTATTTGTTTTATTTAAAATTAACATATTTTTTTAAATTGTGATAATTAAAAAGCAGTTTTTTTGTTTTATTAAAAAATATTGAAAGTGGTAAATTGTTAAAATTATAGAAAATAAACACAAAATACTAAAATATATTTTTTTCTATTTGTGGTTATTTAAAAATATGTAAGCTAACGCTTCAAAAAATTGGGTGTTTAATTTGACAGTTCAAGTGATAAAAAAAGTAAGCGTTGCGTTTTACACAATTTGCTTTTTCAAACATTTGAGTTTAAAATAACGTAATAATCAGCTGTTGCAACGAGAGCAGTCACTTTTTTGAACGCGGTGATTTAAGAAATTCAAATAAGGCCAACGCAAGGTGAAGTGAGGCGTACCGTTTTACAAAATAAGGGCATAAGATAAATTGTGAATGTTTAACTCAAAATTGCTCTGAGTATGAAATTTTGCCATTTATTTTGTATATTATTAATCCAAAAATATAAAATCGGCGAAAAAATTAAAGAGATATTTATTAAAAACAAAAAAAAAAATCTGTAAAATTATACTCATACGCTCTCACTCACGAACAAATTTACTCACGCACACTCACTCACGAATAATTTTTTTCTACTTACAATCACGTTCACGTGAGTAAAATTAGGTTTCACTCACACGCCCATTTCAAGCAACCACTATTAAAAACCTAATTGTGACCACCCAGTCAGAAATTGACACTGCACAGTGGGAGTATTTACAAAATATGTAAATAATTCTGATTTCAATTATTATTTTTGTTTTATAAAGTGTTTAAAAAATTTAAAATTACAAAAAAGCATCGTCAGAAAATTAGTAATTGCATTTTTCTTTTAATGATAAAAAAATATATGTGTAAAGTTTACAAATTGTGTAAAATTTATTTTTAGTAAATCATAAAAAAAAATTATTAAAAATATGCATTTTAAAGCAAAATATGCATTTATTGAAAAATATGCAACAAAAATGCCAACATATGCATTTATAGCAAAATATGCATTAGCAAATAGATGCCATGTTCTTGCAAATTTGTTGATTTGCAAGGATATTTGGTTAACATTGTTCTCCAGCTAACGAAAACAAATATGTACACACAGAAAAATAAAGTTCCAACCGAATTAAAAATTGTATTTTGAGTAGTACAAATACTAAATGCAGTCAATTCAACCAAATTTAAATATGATTTCCGAACATTTCGGGTGTTGCAACTAAAATTCAGTTGTGTCAAATGAGTTTTGTTGACAAACCCAATAATCAATTATGCCAACTGATTTCTGTCATAGTAATCTACTTTCAGTTGGCAAATAGGTAAATTATTCTCTGTGTGTATTCACATGATGTTCCGAGCCCTAGAAATTACCATTAAAATAACTAAAAATGCAGTTTTTTATCTGTTGAAAAACAACTAACAAATACAGTAAAAATAATTTATTATGTCGTAAAAATAACTGACATTTTTTTTTAACAAACATTTTGAAACAACTGAAAAACTGGTATGAACCACACTCAAAAAAATAAGTTAGTAGAAAAGTTAGTAAAACGTGTTTTAAATCAGGTATACTAAAACATCTTGTAAATCGGGTATACTATTTTTCAGCAAATTTTTCTGCTAAAAGTATGTTTTCAGTTAAAATTTTGGTTATACTTATTCAGCTCTTAACTGTTTTGAACTTATATTATACTAATGTTTTACTAATTTATTTTGCTAATTTATTGACTTGTGAACGCAATTGTCTATTAATTAAATAAAAGACAAAATAAAATATTTAAGTACAGTGTTATATTAACGTCATATAGACAGTCGCACTTAATTTTTAATTAATATGCATTTGACAAATCTAATTTAGAAATGTTGAGGTTAAGAAGAAGAATAAACGTTTTTCTCTAAAAATTATAAACATTATTAATTTTTAAATCAGACTAGACTAGTTTCTGCCTTTTTATGGACAGGCTCATCAGTAATTTTCCATTTAAATTGTATTATTATTTGTGTCTTGAAATTGTCAGGTTGTCTCTATATGATAAATTTTTCAACAACATGCAACTGTAAGAATCTAACCTGCGTTTTTTCTTACGTTACAAACGTAACAATGCCAAGTCATGGTCGTTTAGCGATCACACCCAAGTATATCCTCGAAAATAATTTAAATTTAATAAAGATTAAATGTGTATTTCTAAACTAAATGCTTATAAAAATTAATAATATAGTTTGGTCAAATTGCAAACAAATATACAGACAGGTAGACAGACAGACTAAAGAGGAAGACAAAACACACATCTTAGGTAGATTTTTATGCTTCTTTTTCTTATTGCAAAAAAGGTTGTATATGTCATATTTTTATTTTGTTTCTATAATTATCTGCGGCATTGTCGTTTCTTTAAAAGATAGCATCATTTAGACAACCATTGATGTAAGTAGGAAAAAGATAATTTTTTATGTTATATACATATAATTATTTCTATTTTTTAGATATTACATTAATTCATGTCGTCAATGTAAGAGTATGAAAATTTTTATATTTTGTAACCTATTGAAAATTATTTTAAAAAGAATCACAAAAATATGTTTTGTAACGTATTGTAAATTATTTTTAAAAGAATCACAAAAATATGTTTTATGATTATCAGCAAATAAATTAACTACAGTATAATTTTTCTAAAAAGTTTTTGAGTTTTTTTAGCAAGGGTTTTTTAATTTCTAATCCTGAATCTACTAATTTTGCTGAAGCTACTAATTGCTGAATCTACTAATTATGTTGCTAAAAATCAGCTCGCTGATTTTCAGCATATGAATTTGCTGACATTAGCAATTTTTTTACAAGCACCCTCCTGACTTTTTGCTGACTTTACTAACTTTCCTGTACTGTTTTTTAACAGTTATTTTTTCGGAATTTTAAAAATATATCTTAATTAAAAAGATGGGTTTTTCTTTCGATTACAACAAAAAATTTAGTTTCCTATATCCTACTTAAGTGTAAAGTCAAAATTCCAAACGGATCTCCAATTTTTACGTTTTTATGCATTAGAGATACAATAAAATTTTCTAAATATTATTTGCAAACTATAATGGGCAGTTCGCTTATAACGAACACCTGTTATAACGATTTTTTTTTTGTAACGAACGATTTTTCTGGTCCTAACGCATTTACTAATATATTTTATACAAAATATTTCATTTATAACGAACATCGTTAATAACGAACATTTTATGTAACAAACTAATTGTTTTGGACAAATTTACGAATTTTCATACAAATTTTTACGCTTATAATGAACATATAAAAAATCGAGAAAAAATCCTGAAATTATAAAAATTGTAGACCACGCTTATAGCGAACTTCGCTTATAACGAACAAAATTTTCCGGTCCCTACGAGTTCGTTATAACCGAACTCCTCTGTATATCGATAATAACAAATATAATCTAAACAAGAATTTTGAAAAACTCTACTAAATTTTGTATATTTTAAATAACTAACAAAAATTAACTGTTTACTGCAGAAATACTGTTTTGGTAGTTGTTTAATAATATAGTATGATAACTGCTTTAAGCAGCTATTACGAAAATACAGTATTTTTCTTTAGTTGTTTTTTTTTAAATAACTGTCATAATAATTGCAGTTTAAAACAACTATTGATAACTACAAAAACAACTGTCATGTAGTAACTGACAAACTTTTTTGATTGTACATATAGATGTACATCATAAGTAGAGTCCGACCGAACAGTTCGGCCAGAAAATGCATTTGGTCTGTATTCGGTATTTTAAAGCATTATGGACAAATTTGGCGGATGGAAAAATGTTAATTGGACTGATTAGATGCTATTTTGAGTGTCAAATTTGAAGAGAAGTGCGTAGTTAAGCAATGAATTCACTGTTCGGCGTCAGAAAGTTCGGCCAAATTGAAAATAGTTCGGCAGCCGAACTTTTAACTTTATAGCTAAACTTCGGCTTTTCTCTTAAATTTTATACACAAAATCGAACTAAATCGGCTCAACAAACATGTTTCCAATACCAAATTTTGTCATCATTGGCTCTAGATATCAAAAAACCGACAAAATATAGTTTTTTGGCCGAACTGTTCGGTCGGACACTAATCATAAGTATATTACATATTTCCTCCTTAAACATAATAATGAATAATGAAGATATATTTAGGTAAATAATTAGTTGTGTCCGACCGAACAGTTTGGCCAGAAAATGCATTTGTTCAGTATTCGGTATTTTTAAGGATTATGGGCAAATTTGGAGAATGGAAAATTGTTTATTGGGCTGATTAGATGCGATTTTAAGTGTCAAATTTAAATAAAAGTCCGTATTTAAGCAATGAATTCACTGTTCGGCCTCCAAAAGTTCGGCCAAATCGAAAATAGTTCGGCGGCCGAACTTTTAACTTTATAGCTAAACTTCGGCTTTTTCCTTGAATTTTATACACAAAATCGAATTAAATCGGCTCAACAAACATGTTCCCAATATCAAAATTTGTCCTCATTGCCTCTAGATACCAAAAAACCGATCAAATATAGTTTTTTGGCCGAACTGTTCGGTCGAACACTAATAATTAGATCAGCTGTAGGGAAATGTAAATCTAAATAAAATACATGCCTTTGGTATTTTATAATTATTTTATTGCACTTTCAAAAAAAAATTGAATTTCTTTCATTTGGAACCATTTGCAATAAAACTGGGGCATGTAATGAACGAAAATCGACAAATCATTTTTTTAACTGACATCCTAATGTATACACTTGTGTGATAATGGGAACGGAGCTTTAGTATTTTTTTTTCGTTTGTTGGTTGCGTGCAATAAGTGCTGTTTTAACAAAGTAACCGCATAATCACTAAGTTTTATAACACAAATTGAAAACAGATATGTTAAAAATTGTTTAACCTTCATACCATCCTGGGGTAGTTTTTGTCCCATAGGGAATTTAATTTTTTTAATATTTCTTTAACTATTTAAGAGAAACAAACAAAACTTTATGTAATTCTTCATTAGAAAAACATATTACTATTAAAAACCTGACATTTTTCTCCCTCGGTGTCAATATTGACACCGTTCAAACCACAGTTGTATTTCATAATTTCAATGAGAGGAAATTAAAAAAATTAAATCTATCCATAAAGTGTTTCTAGTGTTAAAATTGTGAGTAAATTGTTGTTTTCCCCGCGTTATTATTTTCTAGTTAGTAGTGATGTTTTAGAAAA
Source organism: Delia radicum (assembly GCA_021234595.1). NCBI lineage: Eukaryota > Metazoa > Arthropoda > Insecta > Diptera > Anthomyiidae > Delia > Delia radicum. The sequence goes on from CM037851.1 coordinate 99,747,042, forward strand.
TTGTATAGAAGAACAAATTGTTTATATGTCATTAATCTTAATTTATACTGCATTTGTAATACAACCATAAACTAGAAGTTTTTGAGAGCTACTTCTATTTACTTGTCAAATTCCATGTAAGTTTGAAATCAATAGCTAGTTTTCAAAAACTATTAGTTTTTGCTTGTAGTATAAATGTGTCATTCATTTTTTTTTTTACAAATATTTGAATAATTAAATTAAATTTTGTGTCATTTTGTTTCCTATAAAGTTGACTTTTTTACCAAAATGGGGCAACATTGATTATTAATAGGTTTTTTGTTAAAGTTCTGCCTATTATATAGGCTCTAGCTTTTCTAAAACTTCGGGTTCTGATGAGATATTTAGCCAGATCGAAATACTAGTATCAACCTAGCTAATATGTTTGATTTGCTTTATTTTTGTAAATATACGGAGGTTGAAAGCTCGTTATAAATTGAAAATAACATAAAAATAATCTCGATGTATATAAAAACAAAAAACTAATATAACTGTAAACAATATCAATTTCAATTGGGGTCACTATTGACCCCAAAGTGTAAGTTTGTTTTAGTATGGTAAAAAGGTTAACAAAATTGTTTTGTTTACAATTTGCATTGCAAAGCAAAGCAAAAGAAACCTATTCAAATGTAAATAATTTTTTTAATAATCTCAAAATAGTATTTAAATTAGAAAAGTAGACAAATCCATATTTAAGAAAAATAGTATTAAACAATAAGTGCTTTAAAATCCCAAAGAATTTTTGCAATATTTTACAAAACAACACAATTAACAAGTATACAAGTGAAAGTTCTGTTGGATATGGCTAATAATACGAAACAGGTCATTTTAGTAAGCGGTAAAAGAAAATGCGGAAAAGACTATTTGTCAGAGAAATTACAGAAGAGGTAAGATAAATTAACTAATGCTAACAATAAAAAAAAATATACACAAATTTTTCTAATTAAAGATTAGGCGAACGAAGTCAAATCATACGTATATCGGAACCTATAAAATCGGAATGGGCTCGTAAAATGAATCTTGATTTAAAGGAACTACTAAGTGATGGTCCTTATAAGGAGAAATATCGTAAAGATATGATTGTATGGAGTGATGAAGTTCGGCAAAGGGAATATGGTTATTTTTGTAAAGTAGCCATGGAAAATGGTAAGTAATCACTTTTGAAGCCCGATTAGGCAGTTAATTAATATTTGGTTTAAACTTTTTAGTTCAAGCTGAGATTGTTATAGTAAGCGACATAAGGCGTAAAAATGATGTTAAATATTTTCGTGAATGTTATGGTGATAAAATTGTGTGCATACGTTTGACCTGTCCCGAAATTATAAGAGCCGAAAGAGGTTGGATTTTTACTCTGGGTATAGATGATAATGAATCGGAATGCGGTTTAGACGATTTTGAACAATGGGATTTAGTTATTGAAAACAATAATCAATTGAATGGTGATCAAATTGTTGATTTAATTGTAAATAAATTTGATTTTTAACAAAACTTTTATCAAACAACTTTGCTTTTTAAGACTTCTGTAGCTTATCGAAGTAACAGGTTTTATAAATTTTTAATTAACACTACTGTTACTATAATAATGTTGCCACACATTTAAAAGCGAAATTCCCATAAATATCTAGAATATGTATACTTCACAATAGCGAATAAATTTAATTTGTGTTTCTACATTGTAATATTAGCTTTGTTGCACGTCTTGGAGTAAAAAATATGAAATTTCATTCATATCCCAAAAGTCTTAAACCTTTGACGATCGAACTTAAACCGTTGAAGCTTTTTTAACGAAACTTCGTGTGTACTTAAGGCTGAAACATAATTGGATTAATTGACTTAAGTCAGGTGTTGGTACGAAAATTTGGAAATACAATAATTTAACAAAAATAATTTGCGGTTCATACCAATACCTAACTTAAGTCACTTAAGCCAATTATGTTTCAGTCTTAGGACTATGACTAAAAATAAATTTTGTACTTAAAATTTTTAACATTAGAAAAACTAAAAACAAAAACGTAAAAAAAAATTATAAAATAAAATACTTTGGCACTTACCAATAACTATTAGGTGCTATGACATAATGTCATATAATGTCCCCGTTTGATTCAATATCAGTGTGGCATTCCATTTTTATTCTCATATAAAAATCAGCTGTTGCGGAATAACACGAGTTAATTTTTTTGTAAACAAGCGGCGAGATATATTTTTATTTAACTGCAAACAAGTTTTTTCTGTATAATCTTTATGAGTTCACGGAATCGTGGTAAAGGCAAGCGCGGTGGTCCTGGTCATGGTCCTTATCGTAATGTAAAATCGAATCGTAATTGCGAACGATCTTTTGCACAAAGAGAATGTGAATTAGCATCACATTCAGATGACAGTTCCAGTAGCGATAGTTCATCTGCCGAAATCGAAAGTCATGGCAAGGCTCCCGACTTCCCTATTGCTATGTGGGACCTTAACCATTGTGATCCGAAAAAATGCTCCGGTCGTAAATTATCCAGATTGGGCTTAATAGAAAATCTCCGTCTTGGACAAAAGTTTGCTGGTTTGGTATTAACTCCAGTCGGTGTAAGCTGTGTCAGTCCTTTGGACAAGGACATTGTAGCCAATTCAGGAGTGGCTGTAGTCGATTGTTCTTGGGCAAAATTGGATGAGACACCCTTTTCAAGAATGCGCAGTCCCCATCCTCGCCTGCTGCCTTTTCTGGTAGCAGCCAATCCTATTAATTATGGGAAACCTTGTAAATTAAGTTGTGTTGAAGCTATAGCTGCTACCTTGTTTATATGTGGCTTTCCGGAGGAAGCGAAATGGTATATGGGCAAATTTTCTTGGGGTCATTCATTTTTGGAACTAAATGAAACCTTATTGGAAAGATATGCAGCTTGTAAATCTAGTGAGGAAATATTACAAGTACAAAATACATACTTGGCGGAAGAGCAAGGTGCAAGAAATAAACCTAAGGATTATAGTGAATTTTATCCTACCAGCAGTAGTAGCAGTGAGGAGGAAGACGTGGAGAAAGAAAGTTCTAATGAAAGGGAACAAACTGAATCTAAAGATAACACTACTTAAGAGAAGTAGGATACAAATTTTTAATATAGGGTTTTTAAAAATATTAACAAGAAATACTAAAATTGTTTAATTTGTTTTCGCCATCATAGCAAAAAGATGGAACAATAACAAGAGAGTAAGGCTGATATTTTATTGGACTAAAACAAATGGCAAAAAAGCAAGTATAAATTTTTAATCTAAAAATTCATGTTTGTTCTCAATAAAATTTAGTTTATTTTTTCATATATTTTGTTAGAATATTGTTCTACCTCAAGTCCAAAATCTAATATGATATTGTCATATTAAATATGTTCATTAAGATATTGGTAATTTAAAAGTCGCGATATTTGTTGAGTCAGATTTTTTTAATGAACTTTTATTTTCGAAAAGGGGGCGTTTGGTGTATCTCGTAAACTAAGAAAGCTAGAATATCAAAATTTTGCATGTAGCTTCATATAATGACCAGAAATTTTGGTTATTCGGATGTGTTAGTGTAAAAATGGGCCGAAAAGTTTCAAAAACTCGATTTTCTGTCCATTTTTTTTTTTTTTTTTGTGAGTTGGAGGGGTTATACATGCAAACCTTTTTCTTTTTAATTTAAGGACCCCTAACAAGAATCTCAAGTCAAATAGAAATATATCCACAAACAAAGAGTCGGTAGCGAAAGGACTAAAAAAAATTGTTAACTGTACTTTAACAGACAGGCAGAAATTTAAACAAACGAAATATATCACCACTAGAGCGTTATTTTAGTGTATGAAGAAACCCTTTTTTATTTGAAAAATTTCTATTGTTCAGATTATTGTAGTATCAGGTCTAATAGTTATTTGGTGCAAATTTAAGAAACCCCGCTACCAAAGATTTCGATTTTGGAAAATTTTTCTTAAATTGCTTTAATAAAAATATGTTCTGCGACACATCATTTTCTATTAATTTTGGCATGCTGAACACATTTTAAAATTTTTGAAATCGAACGGTTTTCTAGATATTTTGATTTGGTTTCTCTATTTTAGAATTTTATTAAAAATTATTTTGGAATTTTTTGTTTTTGCACTAAATACACAAAACATGCTTTGATTTGATCATAATTATGTCTAAAATTAGAGATGATGTATCACAAAATAAATTTTTGAAAATTAATTTTAATTTTAATTGGCAGGTCGCCAAGGGTTAAATAATCCGATTTTTCTTAAATTTAGCATTACAAAACTATTGGACCTAGTGCTACAACAATCGAAGCAAACTAAATTTTTAGTAAAAATCAAGTCGCAATATCTCGAAAACCGTTAGTCCGATTTCAACAATTTTTAAACATTCACGCTAAACATGAAAAAATTAATTTAAAATTATATGTAGCAAGACATATTTTTAATAAAGCAGTTTAAGAAAAATTTCCATCGAAAACTTTATAAACGGGGCACCACGGGTAAATGCCATCCGAATTTTCTCAAATTCGCACCATCTAACTTTTAGACCTACACACAGGTAGAAATTATGGGTGGTAATAAAAACAAAGCAATGGCTAAGCATTAGTAGACGGTGACTTTTCGAAAATTAGCACAGGCAGAGCACAAACGGAAATGCTTTGCCAACGACTAAAAAGGGCGCTTTCCCAGCTCTTAATTTGCGAAAGTTCCTTTCGTTTTTGCCTTTTTTATATATTTTTAAGCCGAGTTATTCAATAATAAAAGAAAAAATACAAGATTTCTTGTTTTTTGAGTTTTTTCTCAACACTTTGAAAAGAATTGGCACCACTTTGAATGGACTTGATTTTTATTTTTTTGTCTGCTTTCCCAACGCTTTGTAAAGCATTGTCACCACTGTGGAACAGTGTTATCATTTGGGCTTTGGGAAAGCACATGATTTTTATTTTACCAAGCACTTTCCCAACGCTTTGTAAAGCATTGACACCAGCGTGGAACGGTATTATCATTTGAGCGTTGGGAAAGCACCGTTAGCAAGTGCTCATACCACCCATTTCAGTGCTTTGCCGGTGCTGACCCCTTTGTATTTTTCTACCTGGGTAGTTCTACAATAATTGATAAAAATCGAAAGTTTAAAAAAATTCCGCTCTAATGAACAACTCCGAAATAAAGACACAATAAAACGGTCCAAATTTAATGGATCAGAAATAATAGACCATTTTTGAAATCGTGAAGAAATTCCCTTTCGGTTACCTAGGGCCTAGGGGTACCCAGCTAAACTAATTTTTACTTTCGTTTGTTTTATTTCAGAGAGGGTCATATATTTGTTGTACGTGTGCCTACTAAAGTTAATTTTTGGCAAAAAAAAAAAAAAATGTATCGATATTAACACTAGAATGACCGGGCCAGTAATTTTGACCTGTTTGGCATACACATTTTTTTTTTTTTTAATGTCACTTATAGTTTCCGAGAAAAATTCTTTACTCCTAATTTGTCCAAAACCAGTCAAAATGACTGGTGTTTTTAAAAATTCGCCAAAAATACATTTTTCATCCGATCATTAAGGTTGAAGCAGAAATGTAATCTAGAAGTCTAGCACTTCGTTTTCGCTTCGTATAACATGAAATCTCAAAAGAAATGAAAAAAGTCCAATTTCAAAATCAAATGGAAAATCGGACAAATAATAATTGTTGGAAATTTGGAATTTATTTTTATGAATTTTTATACTTAATCCTACAGTCAAAATTCTTATCCAGATAGACCAAAAATTGGTAATTTTTAGTATATTTCTTGGCAACTATTATTTTTTAACCATAACTTATAGAAAATAGGAATATAATGATGTTTGGCCTAGAAAGGGACCTTCTCATTAAAAAGTAAGAGTAAAGACCATTTGTATGTAATATATAGAAATATAAATAAGTAATTTTATGGGCACTGGGTGTTGGTTACTTAAAAGGGCATTTTTTACTTCGCCTGCTGTACCTCTTATTAAACTTCGTACCTCGTATTAAACTTCGTAATCTTCCTAAACTATACAATAACTTTAACTATTAATTTCACCTTTAATCGAAACGGAATTAACTTTTCAATACAATTCTCAATTAGATGTTAACCTGATGTGCTTATTTTATCCGCGATTTTTATTTTTTACTTTGCAGAAGTTAAATATCACGTTACAAGTGATTCCGATTACTTTTTTACACGTATAAAATACGCCGAATTATCCAAAACTATTATTTGTCCGGTTTTCCGTTTGAAATTGGAATTTTTTATCGTAGCGAAAACGTGGTAGGTTTTTTACGCAATCACAAATACAAATACTAGAAAACATGTGCAATCAGATTTATTTTGCCGTTTTTCGCCAAACAAGGTAATGAAAATAGCCAACAATTTTTTTGCTTCATTTTTGCATTAAAAAAAGGCACCAAAAATAGCCAAAAAAAAACTTTTTATAATTCTTGGCTCAAAATTTGCGTTTTGACGATTTGATAAGGAAATATAAAAAAATAACGATTTCGGAAAGTAATTTTTAGCAATCTTAGTATATTTTGTTAAAAAAGTTGATTTTTTGTAAGTTTCTTCTTTTGTTCCAGCACTTGATGAGCATTTTATTTTTTTTTTTTGATTTTTCATCTATAATTCTGTGTAGTCCACAATAGCCTTTGAAGTTTACAAAAGGAAGCTTCAACCAAATAGCACACATTTAATGCATAAATTTGGAACATAAAAAATTCTACACCCAAAAAATGTCGTAAAGCAGAGTAGCAAAATCTAGTCAAATTTAATTTCATACAGCGAAAAAATTCTCAGAAATCGCCTAATTACTTGCATATACAAAGTCGTTACCAAAAAACAAGATATTTTGAAAAAAAGTACAAAAACTTAGCAATATAAATTCATAGTCTAATAAAATTTATCAAGTTTTTTAGAGTTGGGCATTTTAGTTCATTTTGAAATTATGTTTTCTAATTTGCGTTCATTATATTTAGAATTGTCAAACAAACCATTGACCAATATAATCTTGTGAGTAATTGGAAAAATAATGAAAGCGAACTATATGAGCTGCAAACTATAATGCCCAACTCTTAAAGTTTTTGAAAAATAATATTCTGTTGATATATTTCTTCCTTTTTTTAAAGGGATTTTGAATGTATAAAATCGAAAAAACCACCAACCAATTGAAAAATCGAAATAAAAATCGCCCGTCGCCATTTCAAAAATTTCAATCGGCCAAGTAGTTTAAAAATCGTCACGTTTGGGAAGTCGCCGCCACGTTTTGAGAGAAATCTCCATATCTGACAATTTCAAAAAATAATGCTTTCAATGTAATTTCTCTTATTGAAAAATACAATGTACTTTGTCCGATTTCCAGTTTCGAGTCACTGTAGGGTGGAAAGGAAAAAAAATGTACAATTTGGAGGAAATCCTAATATACATTAAAATACATTACATTAACACAAAAAACAATAGAAACAAATCTGACATTAGAAATTTAGAACAATACTCTAAAATTTTTGCCCATGCGATGTTTTGTTACAATTCGTTGCGAAATGTTTTACTTTTAATTTAAATTTTTCGGATCAGTTTGACTCGAACTGGATTTTAAACGTTAAATTTTGGCACAAAAAAGTTCCCTAACAAGCAGCATATTTACGTCACAGCAAACTAATTTCGTATTTAATTCTCATTTTTTAATCATGTACCCCAAATATAATTTATAATACCCTTTTCCATTTCATCGATTTACCTTCTCAATTTCATAAATCTTGCAGCTAAAAAAAGGATTATATTTTAAGACCTAAAAAGTTTTCACTGCAATCAATATTCCACGTCAGAGAATCTAAGAAAATTCCATGTCTAGCGATTATAGCTTTTGCACAGTCCGCATTTTAAAATGGTAAATTTTTTTCATTTCCACCCTTTATTCAAAAATTTTTATTCTCAATAAATGTTAAAAAAATATATATTTTTTAATTGAATACTAAAAAAATTTATTACCGTTTATAGATTTGAAAATATTTTTAATTAATATTATGTTTAATGTCAATTTTGTTCTAAAAGATTAAAAAAAAAAACCTTACGAGCAAAATATGATTGTTTTTAAAACTATATTTTAAACAAACAGTTCTTGACGGGAGCAAATAAAAATTACAAGAAATTCGTAAAATAAACCAAGAATTCCTTTTTTTTTTTTTAAGAAATATCAAATGAAAAACTAAACCTCAAAATAACGCAAAGTCCAATGAAAAGAAATGGAATAAAGAAACGTTACAATATAGAATACATACGCCGTTATTTTTAAAATATTAATTAAAATCATTGAGTATGACGGTGATATTCAGGCGTAACATTAACAAAACTGGACATGCTAAAGAATGTAGCACTATTTTTAACCATAAACTTTAAGAAATCATGTAAATGTGCTAACAACATTTGCATAGATTTCTCATCTAAAGCTGAGTAGCTTAGCGTTGAGCCTAATTTAACAAATAAACGTAATAAATGGAAAGAACCATATAATTTCGATAAGGGCGTATCGGGATATTGTTGTAAAATCTCAGCATATTGTTGGCGTTCAAATTTATAGAGCAGTTGTGAGCCCAACATAACATTAAAATACTCGACCACGCCATTAAGAACATCCGATATGGCCAATTCTTTGCAGGCATTAGAAGACTTGGCTGATTTCTTAAAATTTATGTACTGATCGACTATATCTTGTACTGTAATTTTTGCGGGTACATCTAAAAGTTTATGCTGTCGAGTTATAGCATCCCAATCATCAGCCAAACATTGTTTCAGTTCATCTGGTATTCGAATTTTAACCTCAATTTTAGCTAAAAATGTTTCTTCACTTTCAACACAAGAGTCTAAGCGATTGTTAGTTGAATGTGTTGTTGCTGCCGCTACTACTGCAGCTGCTGTTGTTGTAGTAGTAGGAGTTGTAGATGATACAGTTGTTACAGCTGTAGTATTGGTTATAGCTGCTGCTGGTGTGGCTGTGCCAGAAGTAGGTTTAATATCTGGTGTTGTTAGTTTATCGGGATTAGTAGAAGTTGAGGAACCTCTTTTCTTTTTTGTGGCAGGTTCATCTTCTTTTGCTAGTTCTTCTTTTGGAGTGGATTCTTTTTTCGTTTCAATTGCTACTGGGGTGGAATTTTGTTTAGAGCGATTACCACGTCCTCCGGTAGTGGTGGTGGTCGTGGTGACAGTACTAGTTGTTGCTGTAGTAGCGGCTGTAGTTGTTGTAGTGTTTGTGGAAATGTTTAATTCCTTTGAAGGTGTAGAAGCTCTGGACTCACTACCACCACTACTAATAGCTCCACTTTCTTTGGGAGCATTGGGCATAGTTTCACCCTTTTTACCTTTTGGTGTACCTATGATTTTTCAAAATATTCACAAATAAGAACAGATTTAACGGAGGTTAAATTTTATGCAAGCGGATGAGTAACAGTATTTATAAAAATGAATAGATTTAAAACTCAAAAGAAGACACATATATCCTAATTGTATAGTCTAAATTGAAGATCAATTCAAGTTTTTTTTTAATCGTTTTTTTTCAGATCCACTTCTTAACTACCTTCCCGTTTTATTACTTTGGAACAAAATTGAAAAAATTAAAGAAATAAATAAAAAAAAAAAGAATTTTTAACAACATATTTTACCGCCTAAACATTCAATATGGCACTTAATAAAAATCTATAATAAAAATCGGACTGTATCAGTTAGTATAGTTTCCTTGTAAGTCACAATTTTCTAAATATCTTTAATGTGTGAATAAAAATTTAAAATATGGTTTTCAATTTTTCTCTGCCAAATTTATGTTGTTTCCAAGAACTTTTCTTTAACTATAAATAAAAACTAGAAAAAACACTATTTTTAATTTAACCTGGGACTTGTTTGACAAATAATTTCATTCGGATATGTGACAGCGATGAAAAAAGTTCGGGACACCTAAAAATGTCCCAATTTTTCGGTTTATTTCGTATTATATTATCGGTTTGTTCTGTATGTTTGGTACCCCATTTGCCTACAATGATTGAAATACATAAATTACAGACATATTGAAAGGGTTTTAGGAGATGCATTTACTGGTATATGAAACACGCTTGAGAAATATGAAGTATTTTTGTCATTCAAAATATGTCTTTTAAGTGACAGAAAAAATAGCGTTTTGTTAAGGAATTTGAAATTGTGTACATTAATGCATTTTAATTTAATCGATGTTATGTCTGAACTTTTTCCGATAATCAAAATTGCTCGGCTTTTATGGCACTTTTTCCCCAAGAGGTTTTTTCACCTATATCTATATATATAAAAGAATAACGTTACTCACTCACTGACTGACTGGCTCAATATCTCCCAGCCTTTACCGCTGGAGCTAGGAATTTGCAATTTAACTTGGAAGACCATCCTCCAGGGTAAAGGTCCGATAAGACAGAATTTTTGGAAATTCCTACGGGTAAGGGCAATAAGTGGAAGTCTCCACCTTGGCGGTCTTACCAAACCCCTTGCGATAGAAAGCTGAAATTTTCAATAAGTCTTCTTTAGGATATGACCCAACTCCTAGGTCTGGTACTTTTTGGATTTTTTCCCAGAAACGTGGTAAAAAGGGGGCTAATAGGAGGCGACCTGTCCAAACCGCTGAAGCTAGGAACTTGAAATTTGGTATGTGGCTTCCAAATCAGGAGTAAAAATCTGTGTAGAGCGTATTTTCCTACGGGTAGAAGCAGTAAGGGGAAAAGTCGTAGAACTTAAAATTTGGTATGACAGGATTTTTGGAAATTCCCATGGGGAGCGGTAAAAAGGGGAAATAGAAATAGTTCACGTTGTTCGATAATTTCAGCAAAATTAACAAAAATACCAACAGCCATATTGATAACTTTAAACGAGTGACTAATATCGAGTGCATAACTTTTTTTACATACAAATTCCCATAAGGGAAAGTTGTGCTCTGGAAATTCGGCACTCGTTTAAACTTATAAATACGGCTGCTAATGCTTAAACTGCTCAAACTTTTTAAGTAATTTTCCTATTTTTATAAATCTTAAATCATTTGAAAGCTTTTATTATGTTGCATAAACTTTATACAAAAAATATACAGTCTCTTTACAGAAACTTAGAAAACGTTATTTATTTGCGAACTTTTCAAAAACTACATATTCGATTTTTTTGAGCAATTTGTGGTGATATAACATACCCATACATGCCTTTTATAACATAACCAAAATTTAGAGGGGTTCTTAATGGTGTCAGAAAATATTTAAATTTTAAGAAATTGTATTATTTTCAACAAAAAATCAGTTTTCAAGTTTTAATACACTCGAATTTTAAATTTCCAAAAACGCAAAAACCATAGTTTTTCTTATATAAAACTCGTTACGAAATATGTTAGCAATTCTCTTCGTCTTTAACATGAAATTTGAATTTACTTGATGTTCTAATTTGTCATCCGTTGCCATCAATACCCATTACAACATTACACACTTATGTATGTGAAGGTTAGGTTAGGTCGGAGTGGTATGCCACGAGACTGACGGATTACCAATCAGACTCCACCGTTGATCCAGTTAGAGCTCCTTACGAAGCTAAGGAGGTGAGGAATACCAGCACCTGAAAGATCCCCAAGATCGTGAAAGGACGCCGATCCAAGTGAGGCCCTCCTACGTAGCGCCAGCGCAGGACATGAACAGAGAAAGTGCTCAATACTTTCCTCCTCCTCGTCCCCGCAGCTCCTACAGAAGTCAGGCGATAACACCCCCAACCTACGAGCGTGCCTGCCAATAAGACAGTGGCCGGTTATCACCGCCACCATGTCAGAGATTTCCCCCCTGGAAAGCGACAGAAGCGCCCTCGTTCCCCCCAGATCCAGAGCCGGCCAGATGTGCCTTGTCACCACACAAGTCACGCCATTCGCCCACCTAAGGTCAGTCGCCTTCTCGGAGTAGAGGTGGTTCCTAGCCTTGCAAGCTCATCAGCTCTACAGTTCCCTTGTATGTCCCTGTGCCCCGGGACCCACACGAGTCGAACTGCTTGGCCATCTCATCCAAGGATGCACGGCAGTTAAGGGCAGTTACCGTAGTCAGAGACGTTGACCCCAGGGACCTTACCGCGGCCTGACTGTCAGAAAAGATGTTAACGCTCGTCGTGGACAGGACGTTCCGTCCGAGCCAAGCGGCAACCTCTCCTATCGCCATCACCTTAGCCTGAAAAACGCTGCAGTGATCGGGCAGACTCAGAGCCAGTTCCAGACCGAGCTCCTCGGAGTGCGATCCAATGTATCCGTTGGCTCACAGAAGCCATCCTCTGTACCCTTCTCAAATATCCCAAGTAGGTCGTCTTATCCAATGCGGGCCACCAAACAATGACCCCGTACAAAAGAATAGGGCGAACTACCGCAGTGTACAGCCAATGAACCACCTTGGGGCTAAATCCCCATCGCGCTCCTACAGGAGTACAATGTATATGAAACTTAATTAATTTATAACGAACTTTTAATTTCATAACAGATAGAGATATCTGATAGATTCAAGTAAGAGAAAATATTCGAGGTGAGCAAAAGTTCTGAATATAACAAAAAAAATCGTGTTTTTAGCTTTTATAAACTGTATGACTTTGATAAATTTTGAATACAGATGCAGATTCAGAGCGCCAAAGATAATTTAAAAAGTATACTCTGGACTATGGGTTGTGAGTTTTGCGAAATTTAAAATTCGTGTGTATTGAACAAAATTAAAAATTTAACTTTTAAAAAAAAAATATGAGAATATCTTAGTAAAACATATTTCAAGACATCTCTTTGAATTTTGGATTTGTTATACAAGACACTATGATATATCCACAAATCGTTTAAGAAAAATCGAAGATGTATTGTTTAAAATATTCGTGAAAAAATAGCGTTTGCAAACTTTCTGTAAAGAGACTCTAAACAAATATCTATAAGAAAAGAAGCAACAATCTTTCATATAAGATAAAATTTGTAAAAATCGGAGAAAAACTTGAAAACCAGTTTATTAACACATATCAGGTATTCGAAGACCGTATCGAAATTTTTTGGAATGACTCGATGTTCGTTCGATCTTCTGGCTTTTAGGCGGATTTTCTCGATTAGCTTTTTGTACCTTTAATTTTGTTTAAATAACTGACAACTCTGGGTCAATGACATATACAATATGGTTATAACAAACGTGAGCAACTGGTTTTAATCCAAAAGCGGGATTTAGCTGACCAAAAAGCTGGATATTTATATTTTTTGTGAAAAAGTCCTTATTATATAAATACTGCATATTTTTAGGTATAATCGCTCATTAAAAGGTTTGGAGACTATCTGAAACAGAAACGTATTACGTATTTTGGTGTAACGATATTTCAGTTATTTCGGTAATGGTTTTTAGCGATAGTAGTAATTTTCTTATTTCGGTAACGGTTTCTCGGTTATTTCGGTAACGGTATTTTAAGGTAACGTTATTTTAGTTATTCAGGTATTGTCATTAAAAACTATATTTTTAACCCCATTATGCTCGCATTCCAATGACTGGCTAGTTCATGATCAAACTTTTCGAAAACATTTATATTTATAGCGATTATCTTTTCTTATTTTGATCAGATTGTTTCGGTAGCGATATTTTAAGTTTAACGCTATTTCAATTATTTCGCTAACGGTATTTTTTGTGATAACCGTATTTCAGTTATTTCGGTAACGGTATTTTAAGGATATTGGTATTTTAGTTATATCGGTAACGATATTTTACGGATAATGGTATTTCAATTATTCTGGTAGCGGTATTTTAGGGACAACGATAGTCAGCTGAAAGGGTTTTGAATCGATAACGGTATTTTAGGTATTGCCTGCCATCGTTGTCCAATATGTAACAATTTTTGTGTTAATGAATCTAAAATTTAAATTTATAAAAACCTTTTCATTACACAATTAAAGCTCAAAAAAAAATAATTTTTATTTTTAATAAAAATTATATCAAACTTTTTTGTATAAAAAAATGCTTAGATTATTTTGTTTTTACCAATCCCTACGATACTAAAGAGATTTTTATAAATATCGCTTGGCATGTTTTTCTATTGGAAAACTATGGGTTAGTTATGGAAATCTTTCCAATAGAAAAATGCGCATATACCGAGCAATTGTTAAATTTCTAAAAAATTAGCAGATTCAAATAAAAAAATACAAACTACAAATGTTTCATTGAAAGAACAACTTTCTCAAGATCGATAATTGTTTATACAAATTGCATCAGAAACTCTAAAATATGGTAAATCGGGATTTTGGTTTAAAAAGCGGGAAAATAAATCAAGGCCGGATAAGCCTTTAAAAAGCGGGATGGTTGCTCAGGTTAGGTATAAAATTTTTTTTCATTTTCTCAAGTACTTTACAAATACATAAATAGATTCTCGTAATTTTTTTGTAATTTGTGTTTTGCATACAAAATTAAGATAATTTTTGTCCTTACTATAAAACGTGAGATTGGGCCGATAAAAAATATACGTTTCTTCTCTATCAAATATCCAAATTTATATTATTCTACAAAAAATGTTCGTAGATTCTAATTTCCTGTAGTTGTAATGCCCAAAATTATGTTTTTATATAAAATAACATTAAATTAATTGACAAAGATAAATTTGTTTCAACTTAGACCCGATTACTGAATGTCCAGCAATAATTTATCAAATAGTTACATTTAAAATTTATATGGGAAACAACAACAAATGTGCCAGTTAAAGTCCCAGTTAATAGCAAACGAGACATTGATTGTGAAAATGAGGCTTAAAGGAAAAGTTTTAATTGTTTTAAAAGCTGATTTTTAGAACCTAACAGATTTTTCCGAGTAAAATATATTTTAAATATAAGTATTACGTGCAGTTGGTTTGGGAGACAGGCAAATTGTTTCCCGTTATATCCGTACTTATTGGTTTGAAAACTTGATGTCGGGACGAATATTTGGAACTGGCACAGAAGATTTCCCCTTCCGAAAAAATTTCTAAAGTGTAAAAAATGTTGTTCATATAAAAATTATCAAGCTACGCTTATGTCCTATTAAGGGCGGGCAATTCATCAAAAAAATTACTAGGCTTTGGTTAACCGTAGTTAATTCCATATAAATTTTGCGTTTATAACCAATTTTCATTATTTTTAATATATTTCCGAAGATCTGAAACTTTTTGACCATCTAAATTGTATTTTAGCAAAATATTGAAAAATAAAACAATTGCTCCTTCGCCGTAGCCTACTCCAAATTATTAAACACAAACTGTACTTACTTTTACGGTTTTTCTCTTTTTTAGCATCATGCTCCTTTTGCAATTCCTTTTGTCTTTGTAAATTAGCTTCATTGTACTTTAAAACGCGATGTTCCGGTACCCATTCATCCCAACTGTGTGTTAAAAACATTTTCATTAAAAATGCTACTCCGGTTATTTTATCTCTGTACTCACTTTTTATTCCAACCTGCATAGTGGACAAAATATTTTAATTGTTTGTCCTTGGTAATAGTACTTTTTAGTGCTTTTGCTTCATAGATTAATGGTCCATGAAAACATAATACTTTTTCGCCTGCAAAATTATAAGAAAAATATTATTTTTGGTGGCCAAACAGTTTTTCAGCGACGGCATCCCAAATTAATGGCGCCCTTTCTTACCTTCAGCGAATTTATATTTAGGTTGCATTTCAGTTGTCGACGTTATTTTGGCGGCTTTAATTATAACTTTTTCGTGAAAATTTAATGATTTTTTTATTAAATTATTGAAATTTTTAAAGAAGTTTTGTAAATAAACACAAACTTTTATGTGAGTTTTGTTTTTTACGATAGTAGTTGTTGTACGTTATTCGTTAAAGACAGCTGTGCAATATTTAACGAAGACTACCCCCCACAGACTACACAGATCCGACACAAGTGACAGCTGTCAAAATTGTCTATAAAAATCGTATTTTTTTAAATAACTTTTTTTTTGAATGCCGCGTGAGAACGGGTAAGAACGTTGAATTGCCTATTAGTTATTATATACACTATATTGTGTATATATTTGTTCTGACACGATATTTTGAAAAGTTGCTATCGACAGTATTTTAGAGAAAATATTGTCACTGCTGCCAGACATTAAATGTTCGTGTCCGTTCTAGTTAGTCCATGCTACTACCTCAGTTAGTCTATGCTACTAAAATATACTAACTAGAATGGACACGAAAATTTGAAGTCTGGTAGCATTAACAAATTTTCTCAAAAATACTGTCAGTTGCAACAATACAGTGTCTAAAATAACTAATGGGTAATTCAACGTTCTTACTCGGTTTCAAACGGCATTCAGAAAAAAGTTATTAAAAAAACACGATTTTTATAATACGTTCCCACTGAACATCAAAACATGTTTTGTACATGTTTTCCCATATATTTTTTTTTACCAAAACACATGTTTTGCTCAAAGCACGTAAGCGCAAACATAGTATTATAAACAAATTTGGCATCTGGTAGTTGTGTCGGATCTGTTTATTATGTGCTACTACGTTAAGTTATAGTGTTGCCGTAATATATATATCCCCAACAAAGTGATTAAAGCTATTTGACATGAACGATTTTTTAATATTTTTACCAAAAGAGCGCTCCGATTTAGTAAAGTTTTACGATTTAATTTATATGACAGTCACACCCAAATGCAAAACACGCGTTATGCTAAAACGAGCGGCAAATAATAAATAGTTGCATTGTGGCAAAACTTATTTTAGTATTTTGGTGTGAAAAATACTACTACTGAACTTATTTTTAATTTTTCTTTGATTTGCTCCATTGAACAAAAATTAAAAAATATCAAACAACAGCATCACATTGTGTGATGTGCATAAAGTTCTCATTTGTGGTATTTATTCTATAAATAAAGGTGGTAACAAATTAAAGAACAAATCGAAAAACTGTGCAATAATAATGATGTTATTGTACAACTTTTAATAGTGTGCAAAAAGTCGCAAGTGTAAATGTCATGTTTGAACGAAAATATCAAAAACAAAAAGCGTTTGAATCTATACATCATCGGCGATGTTATTGCCCAATTTTGATCGTTAATCTATTACATAATATTGTAGTAGAATAAATAACATAAACGAAATGTTGTGCAATTATATTGCAAGTGTATTCAGTGCTTTAATGTACCCATACACTAGCAATATTATTGCTCAATTTTGAGTTTGTTCTTTAATCTATTACCACATATGGGAGTTTATTCTTTAATCAATTACCACATATGGTAAATGAATAAAAACAAAAAAATTGTGAAATAATATTGCAACTATGTTTGGTGCTTCCATTTGCGGGTGTATTTGTGAAAGTTGCTCGTCTGCTATTGCATATATAAACCCCATTTGGAAGTATAGTTTATAAACTTGTTATGGCGCTCTCCACGTCCAAAAACATTTCCATTAAATATCAATGGAGCCTTAATGAGTGGTTAACTGTTAATGCAGTAACATAAAACATCATAATTTTTATAGAATTTTAAGCCCTACATTTATTTCAAAAAGATATAACAAAAAATATCTTATAACAATGACTACGATTACTCTAAGGTTATTTGATATTGAAATTTTCCTCCCACGGTCGAGGACCTCTTTTATTTTCCCAATCATCTAAATTTAAGTTTTTCACTTTATCATATACTTTATCTATGGTAACCTCTTCTGGTTTCTTCATTGGAATTCCATGCTCTTCCATTTCATCTGGCGTCACCGTTTGTTGCTTAGAGAATTGATATCTATACAAATGGGTTTTAGAATATATTTTCTGTATGTATTGCACAACAAACCTGATACGAGTGAACTCTTGAAGGCCAAAAGAACCACCAACCATGAGAATAAGAAACGGTATTCCATATTTAAAGTTTTTATTATTTTTCAACTTATTAAATTTATCCACAATAGACATTTTTTCTTCAGAATTTCTGCGTGTGTTTACATAAAACCCGGCAGATGATTTTGTACAGCTGTTTCAAGAACAAAAGTGATGCCAGACTAATATATTTGATAACCGAGCACAGGGTTGTCAGATTTATGTTGCCGTTTTTGGCAATAAAACTAGTTGCAATCAAAGCTGAAACTAAAAGTGAAACAATGTTCCCATACATTATGTATTAAACGCTAAATTTAGCCAGTAGCCCGGCGACTTTTTTTTTGTTTTGGGCGTTTATTTTTTATTTATTTTTTTTGCTTACAATCTTTAATATCATGATATTATGGGTTAGAGATTTATTATAACAACTCTCTTTTGATTTGAGATATAATACTAACAGTAACTGTAATGTGTGATCCACACGTAATATAATTCTCTCTGCTTTTTAATTTAAAGTTTGCTGACAGAAAAATATCAAAGATAATATCTAGTGTGGAACCCGTGTTATATAGAACATGTTTAAACACCTCGACAATAGAAACACTGCTTTATCGACAAACTGTCTAGTGAATTACGTAATCTATTGACCGCAGATATCTACTTAACAATATTAATAACAATGCAAATTCAAACCGCTAGACATTACGAGAAAAACGAGCAATACACTGAGCCAACAGTACTTACTTATAAGTCATCTGCTTGCATATGCCACGTAAATGTTTTTGTTTTGTTTTTACAGGTCCAGCCGTTCCGTTTACGTGACATTTAAAATGGGTCATTGCTTGTATTGCTTTACACAGAACAATTTCGAACAGCTGACTCGCTAAGTTACAGCTGATTTTGGTTGGCTAACCCAGTCTTTATCCAATTTTTGGCAATATAAAAGCTTTTTGGTAAGATTTTGTTCCATTCACATCATTAACGTGTTATGGAATAGCTACTGTGCGTAGTTGAGAAGAAAGTGAAAATAGGAATAGCCACGAATAATTTATCTCGATTTTAGCTGTTTCTAAAGGTACCCATACCCTTTGCAATATTATTGCAAATATTATTGCCAGTGTTATTGTCAATTTGCCCTATACAGTGCAATAAGATGTACAATACTTTTGAACAAAATATGGCACTACTCATTTGTTATGTTGTTGAGGGATATAAAAATTACTCAATGTGGCCAACACACACAAATATGATTCTCATTTCTTGGTTGCACAATAAGAATCAATACCTTTCAATATATTTTACAACCTTCCAATATAACATACACGCTGGAAATATTTTGCACAATAGCAAAAGTTGCACAAGAATATTGCGTAGTGTATGGGTACAAGGGGTGCCGATCCCGATTAGATTCGTTTTTTACAGCATAAACTTATTAAAACCATGTCACAGATTCGCTGGACAACTTCGCAGATATATAGAAAAATGCTTCATTAATAATTTGTATATTTGTTTGCCTTAAAGCTCCCTCTATTGTGAATATTTGCAAACAATGTTGAAAAATTGACAGAATATAAAAAATAGACAATTGTAGTTATTTAAAAAATGTTTGTGAAAAATCTTTATTCAAATATATATGAAATTTTAATTTTGTAAATTAACAGATTTTAAATTTTTTTTACAATTTTTTAAAATTTTAATATAGTAACCTTGACATTATAATTTTTATAAGTATTTTAGTAGTTTGGTATTTTAATATATATATATGTTTTGAGCCAAAACGAAATAAATTTTAGTTTAAAAAATGCATGTTCCCATCGGTCCCGAATCCCGGAATTTATTAAAATCAGTCCCGTTTGGTACCCTAATAGGTACCTTAACGGTTTTCATTACGAATTTGTGTATCCAGTTTTTTGCGGGTTTAATGATAATTAAACAAAAAAACAGAGTTGTGATACTAAAAAAAAATGGGTTGTTATTTGTGGACATTTCCTTAATGAGCATACTTCCTCAATCAAAAAGTATTGAGCGGCTTTTGAGCAAGTATCGTCAAATCATCTACCAACTTCTTCACACTTTACAACACTTTTATTGTATACACACACCAACGATGCTGTTTCGTCAAGTCGCCATTTTGAATGTTACTAAAAGGTGGCATCATTGCGCGAAGAAAACCAACGCTGAAAACCCAAAAAGCAAAGTTACAAGTCGATGTAAAATTAAAAGAGGCGTTGTGGTAACAAATATATACAGCGGCGGCTCTAAATCAGAAGAAAATTATGAATTTTAAGTAAAGATATAATAAAAAATAATTAAAATGTGTTTAGGAAATTATTTATTAATATGTTTTCTAATATTTATTTTTATAAAAATAAGACGATAAGCCGCTTAAATAGTACAAAAAATTTAAATCGAAATTTGCCACATAAACGGCGTCAGCTATAAATTAAAACATTTTGCCGGCGGCTATGAATCGATTTTGAGCTAATTAACTGCGACTTCTTCCAACAAACATTAGCGAAAAAGAAGGTCCTAAAAATTATTGTGCAAAGAAAAGAAGCTGTTAAACTTTGAAAATTGTCCAAATTAATTTTAAAAATACCTTAAAATAAACAGCATTTACGATATTCTATAACAAATTACAAAAGGTGTGTTTATAAACTGATTAAATAAGAGAAAATTTAACGAAAAAAAAAAATGAAAGCCGTGCAAAAGTCGTCATAAGAAATAGCGAAAAAAAACAACAAAAAGATCTTTAACAAATACCAACACTAATAAGAATTTTAAATAATTAAAAGGAAATATTATTCTTTTTACACAAAATTGTTAAAGGATAATTAAAGAAAAGTATAAACAATTGGTTTTTTACGGCTTGCAATAGAGACGCCGAAGTAAGGGTACAGCAACGGGTTGTGTGTGTGTGACTTAAGGGGGGTCTGAACGAATGTTTTGGGTGCTATTATTTTTTTGGTTTGGTTCAGTCTTTGCTGAATATAATAAAAAGTCTAGCATGTTTTAGGCTACACTTTGCTGAAATTCAATATTTAAATTGTTAAAAAAAAAATCCTACTGTGAATTTATATATTTTACTTTAACATTTATCTTCTTCTAGTGCAGTCCAGTACAGTCTCTGGCAAAAATTAACAACAAATCCATACGTCTCTTAATATTACACAAAAATTACCGCTGCAGACATCGACCATCAACATGGGTGAAATAAAATCTGTTAAAGTTGACAATTGGGGTGTTTTCTTCCTCCAAAAGTTACAGAATTTCTTCAATAAAACCGATTATTGTGATTTGACATTACAATTTCGTGATAATTCCCAGTTAAAGGTTCATCGTTTAGTATTAAGTGCATGCACCGATTATTTCAATGTTTTGGAACAGACTTGTGAAGTGGTTGATGATGCCATTATTATGCCCAATGGCTTACAGGCGGATGTTGTGGTGCCCATAGTTAATTTTATGTATACGGGTACTTTGGAGTTTGAGTTGAAAATGTATAATCGTTTATTGCGTACGGCGAAGGATATGAATATGACGGTATTATTGAAATTATTGGAAGCTCATAGACGTACCATGGAAATGCATCCACAAAAAACTCAAACGGTAAGTTGGAATGATGAATTGACAAAAAAAAAATGGACTTTTAAGACCCAACTACACTTAGCGAAGTTGAATTAAGTGATTGGTTGATATTATGAAAATACATTGAAGTACCCATACTCAGCTTAGGGCAACTTATTTTTGTAAACTCATCGTACCCAACTTAATCAAGATAATAACATTTAAAACAAGCAAAAGAAATATAAAAAAAAAAATAATTTATTAAAACATAAAATGTATGTTCAAATTTATATAAGTTAAATATGGTCGATCTTTAATTTGAAGAGGTATTAATCAATATTTCTAACCAAATTTCTAAAAGTTGACTCAATTTTGGTTAACCCTTCACTGCATTAAACTCCTGATTTAAAAAGAAAAATATACATATTTTAGCGTTTTCATATTTTCATTATAAAGAATTTTATTGAATGATAACTATTTGTTTCATATATGTAACAAACTCGTATAAACAAAAGAAAAGGATTCATTTCGCTATAAATGAAGGAAAGTGATTTTTCGCCTTTTTGAAACATGCAACATTGCAAATTCGTTAGCGATTATACAACTATTTTCATTCAAAAGGCTTTATAAATTTTGCAAATATCTCATTAATTATTATGTGTGCATTCCTGAGTGAAATAGTATTGTCGTACTGTGTTAAAAATAAAATACATGTTCAATATTTTATTTTTTTTTTATTTTTGAATTTTTGTGAAAATTTATTTAATTGTCAATTATTCTGAAAAACCTTAAACACTTTTAATTTAATAAAAACGAAAAAACTTTTATTTAAAAACAACGAAATAAGCCGCTAATTACAATAAAAAGTTTTTACAGTGATGTGAATTGAAATATGGACACTAGCATACAACAAATTTAAAGTTAAAATTAACGCATAAATCCGAGGGAAATATGATCAGTAATATTTTTTTTATATTATTGTACAACAACAACTTTTCATTTTACGCTATAGTTTAAATTTAGTTGTTGTAATTTAGAAAAACAACTTTAAAAAACTGATATAAAATCTCTTATTTGTGTGTGAATTGAAATAGGGACAACAAGCTAATCGTACAATATACATAATTCAAATTTCTACCATTTTTTGTTGGTAATATAATATTGGTCATTTTAAATGCTTAGAAAGCTGGCTTGCTTTCTAAAATTCAATTTTTTTTTTAGAATTTTTTAAGATCATGCCTAATTTTAATTTAATTTTGTTTATCCATATCCCGTGTTTCTGTTAATTGTATTTAAAAGTAGACATGTTAAATTAAATAATGATAATAGTTTTATTACACGATTTTTAACTTTTAATTGTAATATCATATTAGTACTATTATACTATTTGTAGATCCAAGCAACTGAATAATAAATGATACAATTAAAGTGTTAACGATTAAATAACTCACATTTATTGTTTTTTATAAGCACATAAATGAGACATTTAAATATTCAATGCGTTTAATTTTAATTTTTACATCTCCACTAGTTTTTGTAAGTTTTCAGACTTTTTAAGGAATTTAGTATATATAAGAACATGCAAGTATTTATTTTCAACGTCTGATAATTAAAAACTGGAAAAGGTAAAATATAAAAATTTATTGCGCCAGTTCGTATAACATGTCTACTTTTAAGTGCAATTAACGAATATTTGCGATATTAGTTGCAAAATCCAAATAACCAGCTTTATAATTTATTTATTTATTTATTTTCATCTATCGGGTTAAAACCCCTTACAGATTACATTTAAATACATATCTTATACAAAAAAACAAAAATAACAATAATTTTAATCGTCAGCAAAAATTAAGGAATAGTAACACAAGTTTAACGCATATCCTCGTTCAGCAAGTTCGATACTACCCTCTTCAATCGATTTCTACCAATATTAAAATCAATTCGGTCAGATACCGAATTAAATAAAATAATACATCTATATATTGGCTCATTCATTCCATAGTTATTTCTATGGAAAGAAGGCTCAAAAAAGTGGTTTACCCTTAAAAGCCTGACTGGGACGTGAAATGGTAGAATGGATAACAACGAAGAGCAATTTATTTTACAATCCATTATATCCTTTACAAAAATAAAGCGTTGGACCTTTCTACGAATCAATAGCGTTTGTAAGTTAAGATATTTACATCTCTCCTTGTAGTTAGGCATATTATCAAAAGTATACTGCAAATGATGCAAAAGGAGTCGTGACTGTTTTTCTTCATCTTAGAATTGATAAAAAAAAAACTCTCAACAAAATAGCTTGGCACAAATAATACAAAAAATTATTTTTATTTCGAAATTTGTCGCGACTTTCCATATCCTAGACATTTTTTAGCCTAGGTTCCAAACTTCGCACAATTATATAATAATGTATGTATAAATAAATCTGTTAAATACAATGACCAAAATTTCCAAAAAAAAAAAATGCTTGAATTTTGAATTATTTTGTACACTTTGCTTAATGTCCCTATTTCAATTCACATTCGAATTAGAGAGTTTATATTTTTTTTAATATTGTTTTTCTAAATTACAACAACAGGCTTTAAATTATAACGTAAAATAAAAAGTTGTCGTTGTATAATAATCTAAAAATAATATTGATAGTTTTCCCCTAAGATTTATGTGTTAATTTTCACTTCACATTTGTTGCATGCAAGTGTCCCTATTTTAATTCACACAACTGTATATACTTATTATATATGGTATTGCTTATTCAAAAATGTTGTTTATAATGTATGTTTGTTGTCATATAAAATTATATACATATATAATTAGATAAAACCTTATATAATTTTATATAATTATATAAAATTATATATACCAATTTTTCGGATATTATTATATATAATTATATCTGGTTATATCGGATTTTATAAGATTATATATAATTATATCCACCAATTTCCTTATATAAGTATATATATATATATAATTTGATATGGCTTATATACATTTTTTCAATTGGGTAAATATGGTTATTGTATTAAAATACCATAACAATGAATATCAACGGAAGATATCTCTGAGAAGGAATCAGATATTGAAAAGGTTAAACCTGAATTTTAGAGGGAACAAATAGGACATTCAGCTGACAAAAAAGTTTTTTGTATAAATCTCAATTCGCGATGATACAACATCCCGAATATATCGAAAAACTGCCCCGGTAGAAATTGCCAAACATAACAAACTAATAGTACTGGCACACCACTGCTATTTTTGTAAAACCAACCGTGCCAGAAATTACCAACGGTACAACTAATATTGTAGTAGGAAAACACTATTTTGTTTGCAAAGCATGTGTTTTGGCAGTACCACCCGCAAAGTTCTTTGCCAATATTATTTTTAAAAATATTACAACCAATCTGAATCATTTTATTATATTTCACACATTTAAATATGATGTATAAGACTAAGATCCAACTGTATTGCTGCTTTTTAAATGTGTTTTATTAGACATATTTTTCAAAATTAATTTAATTTAAGCTATTTTAAAAGCACCAAATTTTTTGAAATACCAACGTTATTCCAACGGTGGAGAGTTTGCCCAAACCAACGGTTGGCCACTGTTATCAATCGGGTAACAGGGCAAATCTGTCAAGATGGTTAATCCCACGTTCTCTCAACCTTAACCGACCGTCGCCAACACTGTGCCGATTGCATTTTTCTGCCTCGGTTGGTTTTTTAAAACTTTAGCTTCAGATATCTCGAGATCCTGGTTCACAGATTCGCAATCTACGCACATCAAACATTTAGAAAAGTATATTCTAGACTCGGGGTTACAAAAATTTCTGGCCTGTGTTATTATTTCTCATTAAGCAATTATCAAATGAACACAAAAATTTCAAAACATAAGACGAAATGTGATGACGCAGTCTAGGAGAGTATAAATATCTCATGACACGATTAAAAACCAATCTCAGCTTCCTTATAACATAACCCAAAGCTCCAGAATACACTTCTATGCAATATACAAATATTTGCATAACTAACCCATGAACAACCTTAAGCTTGTCATTAAATGGTAGCATAAACATCTAAGCTATAAAAATTTCTTAAAGTGAAATTAACTTTAGAAACAACAGCATTGTCATGATCCTGAAAACCTAACTTGGTATTAAGAGTAGCAATGAGCACGTGAGCATAATTTTGCGTGATTCACGTGAATCAGGCGTGATTGTGAGTGAAACTTAATTTTACTCACGTGAACGTGAGTGAGTGAATGATTTACTAAATTTTTCTATACTGCGCTCCATAAGGTTGACAATAATTACTGAAACACATTTTTACTTTTGTATGGACTTATTTGTCAAAAATGACAATTTAAAAAAAATTGATAGAAACAACTTTTGAAGGGTCCTTATGAGTTAGATTAAGAATTAAAGTTGTTTACAATAGGTTTTTGAAATGGGTTTATTAAACTAATTGGATGCATAATTTTCATATGTTTCAAAATCTTTCCTGTCGTTTTTACAACTGTAAACAAATATATCATAAAAATAAACACTATCTATGTAAGTCATTATTAATTAAATTAAATTTTTTCCTATTTAAATTTAATAAAAAATTGGGTTGATATATTAGTCTATATATGAGTCTTTGGGTTATATGGAGTGACATATACTTCCTTGTATGTTCATATATGAGCCCTTTTTGTACATAAGGAATTCCATATACTTTCATATTTGCCCATATGTGAACTTCTTTAGCGAATATGAAATAACATATACTTCCATATATGTTTATATATGAGCACCTTTTGCAAATATGAAATCACATATACCTCCATATATGACCATATCTGTTCATATATGGAATCACATACACTTATATGAAACATATGGCCATATTTGTCCATATACGCAACCATATATGTCCATATATGCACTTTTTTAACCGGGTATCTTTACCTGTTTACCTATTAAATAATATCAATTTTATAAATATGTACTAAACTAGAAAAATAATGGATTTTCCATTTGTATGCTTTAGTTTTTTCGCACACTGTATAAAAATGTACTCCACATAGCAAAGACGTTATTCTAATTATCATATAGAAAATTACCATAAAATATATTTTTCTTTCAGCCAACTAGCCCTAAACCTCGCCGCAAGGTAGGATCCCAAACTGCAGTTAATTTGCCTGTAAGTGCTGGAGGTCGCTCGTTAATACAACCAAGTCAGAATAAACGTCTAATAGTGGGATCCACTGTTAACATGAATGCACCGCCACAGCAGCAGCAACAACAACAACAACGTATACCACCAGGTAATACATTAAGTCGCCTGACATCGGTGGGAACATTACCAGTAAAACAACAAATTGGTTCTACCACGTTTACACGTATCAAGCAAGAAAATGAACAAGAAACTAATACTCCACCACAAGGAGGTTACACTCTCCTCAAACAACCTACGCAACACCAACAACAATTTCAGCAATTTCATCACCAACAACAAGCAACACCAACATCACCATTTGAACAACTAAGAAAGGGCTATAACAACAATAAACGTCCGGCAGTATCAACTTTCATATCACCACCCGCAAAAAAACCCAATTTAGAAGATGTTAAAGAATTTGCTGAACAACAGCGAATGCGTAAACAAATTGCAGCCGAATATGGTGATGATGATTATGATGCAAGTAATATTATGGACGATGATAATATCCATAATGATGATGATGAAGATGATATGACTGGTGCTGGAGGACAAGCACAACAACAAATTGCAGCCACCTCAGCATCGGCAGGGTCACAAACATCAAATCAACAATCTGAAGATCCTCCTGGTACTACTACGATAATTGTAAAGCATGAGGGTCCCGATAAGCCACCCACTATTGTGGTTAAAGATAATTCCAATTCAAAAATGAATCATGCCAAAATTATTTCGGAAGTTTTACGGCAGTATCCCCACTTGGTAAAAAGTAATAAAAATATTAAATTGAAGATAATGCCAAATGCTGGTGGACAAACTCAAAAGATTGTTGTTAAAAAAGAGGCTGTAGAAGTTGACAAATCTCCAAATGCACCAACATCAGCACACAGATTGCCAACATTACCTATAAAAATGGAAAATCAACCATTAAAACCATTGGTTACAAATATAGTATCCAATAAACCAAAAACATTAATACAACCACAAATATTACCACAAATTAAAGCAAATACGACAAATACCCAAAGTACTGGTAATAAGCCACAACCTGTAATTGCTTCAGCTGCAGCTTCGACAACTGCAGCCAGCAGCGAACAAGTCCAAAAACGTCGTATTGATAGTAAAACTATGCATGCTTTAATAGCGCTTGGAGCTGAGAACACTACTGGTCCCTGGCTTTGTTTACGTTGTGGCCGTAATGGTCATCCTATAAGTATACCATCGTATCGTGGTTTCCGACGCCATTTAATTAATACTCATAAAGAAATCATAGATCCAGCTCTATGTGAACATTGTGGCTGGCGTTCGGGCAGTAAACGTGAATTACATTTCCATATGCAATTGGAACATAAAGTTCGAACAAACCTATACATATTCCCTGAATGTCAATTGTGCAATCAAATGTGTATCGACAGCGATGGCCTCAATCAACATTTGATTGATAGCCATCCGGATGAGAATAAACAACAATGTATCTATTGTAATAAAATCTTCCCCGAGGAATTACAATTGTACACCCACATGAAGACGTTCCATAAGAAACAAGCATTGGAAGATGGTATTATCGATTATTCGGATGATGAAAATAATCACTCTGACACTCTAGCTATGCCACCGCCAGAAGAATATGATCAAGAAATGCAAGAAGAACAGCAACAACAAGCCGAAGAACCAGAAAAGAAAGTTAAGATTCTATCTGATATAAGTTTACCCATTGCCAGTTCAATAATAAAAACTGATTCTTTCTCTACGGATAATGTCAATATACAAGAATCTTCTGCGGCAGCTTCCACTGAAGAATACTTGCATGAACAAGATCATACCGAGACTAAATTTGTAGCTGCCGATGGCAGTGAAGTTATTTTAACTGATGAACAACGTAAGGAAATTCTTTCACAGTTAAATCAAGAACATGAAGGTTCTGGTGTTGTTATGGTTTTAAATGAACAGCAACAGTATGTGGGTGGTGATCAACAATCGGAACAAGGTGCCATAAGTCATGATGAAACTTCACAGGCAACAACAGCCACTAATGATGAACAACCCGAGCATGAGGAGGAAGGACACCATGATGATAGTCATATATACAGTGAATTAAAATCACAAGCATCCCACATGGAAGAAGATTCTACAAGTCAAACTGCTACTGCCGTTGAGCCTGAGGCGACTAATGATGAACAAGATCAAGAGCATGAAGATGATGTGGTAGATGAACATGAAGCCGAACATGAGCACGAGCATGAACAACAGCAACCCGAACATTTGGATGAAAGTAAAGAATCTGTTGATAATTTAGAATGGGCTGAAAATTTAATATCTGAACAAGATTTGGCTGATGAAGTTTCCCAAACTACGACGGAAAGTAATAAGCCAGAGGAAAAAGAAGAGGTAAGTTTTAAAAATAAAATATTAAAATTTATTAAAAAATTTACCTTTATATGAGTAATTTCAAAACTTTTAGACACCTGTTTGAAACTGCCTTCTTATTTCTGAAGGTTTTTTAAATTGAGAGAAACTATGGAGAGGGTTAGGTTGAATATAGTTTAAAACTATGAGTTGCAAAGTTTCACGTTGAAAAGTCTTCACCTAAAGAATTGATGGTCATTTAAAAGACGACAAATTAAATAAATTACTTGAAACTAACAAGAGTTTTTTTCATTTAGTTTTTGCTCATAGTTTTTAACTTTCAGATCCAAACAAAAAACCATTTTGACTGAAAGTGTCGAAAATTTTTGAAATTCCTCATATACATATATTATAAAAATATAAGTTTTTTAACCTTTTATAAAAGGTCTTTTGTTACAAAAGGTACATTTAACAAAAGGCGCTTTTTTATAAAATATACTTTTTTATAAAAACTACTTTTTTCTATAAAAGTTACTTAATATTTTATAAAAGGTACCTTTTTGAAAAAGATATTTTTTTTTTTTGAAAGGTACCTTTTTATATTTTTTTGTGAAAGGTACTTTTATTAAAAAATTTACTTTTTTAAAAGGAAATTTTTTATAAACCCGTAAAAAAAATTATTTGGTTGCTTATCTTTTTTAGTTTGGTGCCATACTAAATTGTATAAAATTTATAAAATAAAGAAAATAGTTTTTGAAAATATTATGTGAAGTTAAGTTCATAAGGGATTTACTAACTTTAGATTTTTTAAAAATTATTTTTTTCATATTTTAATAGTTTGAACTTTTTTTCTATATGGTATGAAAATTTTGGAGGTAAAAATCGCAGAAATAAAAAAGTTACAGCTTGTTAAACAAACGCCTTGCCCTATATTTTACATGAGCAATATTTAGTTCAAATGCTTTTTTCTCAAAACAAGATATTGAAAGTCGGGTGCCATGTTTAGCCTTAACGGGGGAACGATTTCAATCGGCTTTCTTTTTGTTTTGCAAAGGGCTAAAAAATAAGGTCCCTAAAGTAGAGACATTTTAAAATGTGCACCTAGTATTTTTTGGAAAAATAAAAAACACAATTTTTTGCGTGCTTTTAAATTTTTGAGTTTACCCTTGTGCAATTTTATTGCAAATCAAAAATTCAAAAATCCGGCACGTTAGTGACTAAAGAATTTATTCGGGTGTGAAACAAAATTAAATTTTTTTTCTGAGATCAGTACCTTAGGCTCAGCGATGGCACCCGATTTTGTCTTTAAAAAGGGTCTATAAATTATAATTTAGAATTCGGACTAAAAGCGTCTATGGCAACCCTGATAGCCCGAATTCTAAATTATATTTATAACAAAATTAATTTTTTGAATAACCATTTATTTATTTTTTTGTAATTGCTTAAATATTGTCGTTATTATTTCTAAAGATAGTAAACCCCTTAATACAATTTTAAATTTAACAAAAACTGTTGTCTAATTAGACTTTGGTTTTTATGTCAAAACTATAATCATTGAAAATTATACGAAAAAAGGGTCATTAAGTTGAATTTGGCCGCTGCACATCTTAAGTGTTGATTGATTTAAAAGTGATCATTTTCATAAATTTGTGTGAAAAATTTATGCTTTGTATTACAATATGGATTAATAAATAAATAAAAGTTAGTTTATTGATATTAGGGGAATTCAACCTTTGTAGCTTTTTTTACAAAAAAGGTGAACAAAAGAGGTGTAGGCGGATTTAAAGAAATACAAATAATAGAGTATTCATACGAATCAGCGAAGAAGATATTTAAACAAAAGTAAAATAATCTTGTAAAACTTTTTCTTTCAATACAAAATGGATTTCTTTTAATAAAATATCTTAAAACGAATTTTATGTATTTTGATTGTAGAACTGATAATTCTTATTACATTGAAATCATTCAAAGTAAAATTGTGACCTAAGTCAATAAAGTTCATGAATTATTATTAAGGAATAAGAAACTAACTTAACATGAGATATCAAATCTTAAATATCTTGACATGGAATAACGATTTATGTTAATTTAGGTTTTTTACTTCATGTGTAATAATAGCCTAACTCAACTTAAACTTTTTAACTTTTTTCGTTCAGTGTATTTTTCCGTTATATCTTTTGACTACTAAAAAAACAACTCTTTTTTTTCAAGAAATAAAAAATACATTTCCTTACAATCTGTAAGAAAATTAAAAAAAAAAAAAAAAAAATAACTCCTGATGTTCAGTAAGGATTTGAAACTTTAAACTGCTCTCCTGAAAACTTTGAAAAACAGGCTTAGGCTGTTATTACTTGTGACCACATTTATATGGCACCGAATATAAAAAAAAAATAAAATCTGAATTCCACATATAATCATATCTTATCTTATACGATGTTATTCGCAAATAAATTTAAACAGATATAATTTAATCAAATTTCATTTGCTTGAATCTACTCGTTTTTCACGGAAAATGTATTTTTTTATAGAATGCACTTTTTGTGAAAAGTATTTTTTTATAAAAGGAACTTTTTTGTAAATGGTACTTTTTAATAAAATTTAAATCTTTATAAATAAATATTGTTTGTACCACCTTTTTTAATTTAAGATAACCAAGGAAGATGATAACAAATCACAAGACGAAATCAGTAAAAAACTCAAAGAACTTACTGGTGATTGGTCCGAGGATGATGATGATTATATGCCTGAAGAAGAACCAATGCCAGAAGCTCAATTGGAGAAGGAAGTAAAAGAAAATATTGAAAAGGAAGATGTGCTGAAAGAAAAAGTAACAATAGAAGATATTGATATGGCTGGACCGGAAGACGAAATAAATAAAATTGAAAAAGAACCTAAAATAGAACAGGAAGAAAATAAAGAAACTGAGGACGATGAACCTAAAGAATCAGCTACTTCAGAAGTTAAAGAAAAAGAAGAAAATAAAGAAAAATCTGAATTACCAGAACCCGAAAGTGACAACATTGATGAAGATGATATTGATTTGGCTTTAAAGAGTCTTCACAAAGAAGATTTAGAGACAGAAGAAGAAGAAGAAATGGAAACTAAGGAAAAAGAGCGAATTCCAGAAAAGGAGGAAGAAAGTGAAATTGAAGAAAAGAGTGAAATGGCAGAAAAAATGGAAAAAACAACCGAAGCAGTAAAAGAAAAAACTGAAAATATTGAGAAGGAAGATGTAAAATCTATAGAAACCGAAGCTGAAGTTAAAGAAGAAGAGGTAAAAGCAACAAAAGAAATTAAAACAATAGAAGAACCTGAATCTTCCTCAGTTATGGAAGTAGATGAAGAAACAAAGAAAGATTTAATTGATAGCCTCTTAAAAGAACAGCCTGAAAATATAGAGGATCTAGCTGATACTGATACACCAACCACAACAGTAAAAGATGATGTAAAAATTGAAGACGACTCTGAAACCACAGAGGAAAATAAAGCAAAAACAACTACACCAGCAAGTTTCCCCGATCTAACAGAAACTGAACCTACAATAGATGATGAATTCTTAGATATAACACCTGATGAAAATAAAGATACACCCAAGAAAGTTGAAATCTCCTCCTCTGTTATACCGAGCACATCTACCACAACAGCAGAAGTAGTTGATGCCTCCTCCGCAACTACAAACATTACTGCTAAAGAATCCATATCATCAGAAGATCAAGTTAAAAGTCTAATCAGTGAATGGGGTGACGATGATGAAGATGACGATGATGATACTGATACTGATTTAACAGCAAATCTATGAATTTTAGATTTATTTACTTTGTAAGTAAAATTTTGCATATAATAATAATAATATTTCTAATCAAAATATAAAAATTCAATAGATTTTTCTTTTTTGAATATATTGTATTATTTCTTTAATACACTGCGTATCATAACTATAGCCGCACTATATTTTTCATCGTATTTATCCTCATTTTCACAATGTCTCATTTGATACTAACTGGGACTTTAACTGACAAATTTGTTGTTGTTTCCCATATAAATTTTAAATTTAAGTGTTTGTTAAATTTAAGCTGGACGTTCAGTAGTCGGGCCTTTAAGTTTAAAAAATAATTTAATGAAATTTGTTGCGGTTTCTTAAAGGGTTATAAAGGCACTTTAGTTTTTGCAAGCTCCAATATTTAAAAAAATGCTCCGACAATTGTTTAATATTACAAACAGAATTTTGTAATTTATTTCCGTGTAGCCGCACTTGAATCATCAAATCGAAGTTTCGAAATCAAATATAAAACTAATTTTGTTAAATGAATCTGCTTTTTTATTTTTAATTAAAACGTCATGCCGAAAATATCTTAATGACCTCAAAAACGCCAAATTTTAGCCTTTTTAGAAAATCGCAAAATTTAGGTGGAAGTTGTCCGAAAAATAAGCGACCGGACAAATTTTTGCGGAATTTAATAATAAGTTAAAGTGGATACGGGGAGAACTTCACAGCATGAAGTTCCACGAAAAGCCTTTCGGAGATTGATGATGGGTTCGAAATCTGCAATTAGTAGAGCCTTAAAATTATCTGAAAACATAACACGACAAAAGCTTATAACTGAACCAATGTTATTTTTTCGTCACAACAAGTTCGTCAAAGAAAAACTTGCAAGCAAACTGGAAAATTGGGAATTTTAAAATTTTTCTACTATCAAAATTTTCATTTTATTTTTTTTCTTATGCAAATAATTATGACTAGATGCAAAATACACCAAAAAAAAAAAACAGAAATATGAAAAGTAGAAATAAGTCGACTAATATTTATTTGCAAAATTAACTTATCCCAGTTTGCTAACAACATTTTCTTTGAAAACTAAACACAAGCAGGTTTGTGAGAAGGTAATAACTTTATTACAGTCGTAAGCTTTTGTAGTGATATGCTCCTAGATATTTTTAATGCGCTACCAATTGTAGATTTCGAAAATTTTACTCGGCGCTCATCAGCAATCTTCGAAAGACTTTTCATGAAATTGCATGCTGTGCTAATAATAATGCGTTAAACTCCCTTAAATAGCTTTGGTTTTGTTTGTGCCCTCGTGTTTGTTTTTCCCGTACCTACATACATTGTATTATTTAAAAATTCCGGAAAAGTTTTTCCGGTCGCTTATATTTGCACAACTTCCACCTAAATTTCACCATTTTCTCAAATAAAATTTGTAGTATTTTGAGTTCATTAAGATATTTGTCGTTTTGTTTGAACATAAAAAAGTAGGTTAGTTTAATAAAATAAGCTTTATATTTTATTAAGAAACTTCTAATTGCACACGATATAATGATTCAAATCGAAATGTGGCGTGGATATAGTTATGAAATAGCAAGATATACAGTTATTGGCGTTTCGTTAATTTTAAAAGTGGATGGCTAAAAAAAAAAATTTAAATATGACAAAAAAAAAAAAATGTAGTGCGGCTTTAGTTATGATACAAAATGTATATTTAATTTCTATTTTGGAAAATTTGTTTTCATCTTGTTATATTATCTAAACAATGCAGTTTTTTTAAACTATTTTATATAGTTATTTTTAAGTTTCTAATTTTTCCTTATTATTACTTTTCAAATCAAATTTTGTTTGATATTTTTTAGAAACTCTTTTATATACAAAAAAAAAAAATAATATTCAAAAATAATGAATTTTTAGAATGAATTTTTCTTTGTTAA
The DNA here is from genome assembly GCA_021234595.1 of Delia radicum. Lineage (NCBI taxonomy): Eukaryota > Metazoa > Arthropoda > Insecta > Diptera > Anthomyiidae > Delia > Delia radicum. The sequence continues at coordinate 99,781,676 of CM037851.1, forward strand.
AGAAGACATTATTTTTTTTTTATATAAATACATACAAAATTTAAGTTGTAATACAACAAAAGATTTAATCTTTGTTAAAAGAATATTACTCAAAACAAACAAACAAACGAAAATTGTTTAAGTTTTTTCTTATAGATGGCACATCCCCACAAAAAAAACTTGCCTTTGGTTTCAGATTTATGAAAATCTAAACAAACCAATACCAACATATTCAAAAGAGACCACATAACAGTTTTTTTTTTTAGCTTAGCATTAAAATATATAGTATGAAGAATGAGAAAAATTTGAAAAATTTTGTAGATATTAAGATATAAAAAAGAAAGAAAAACAAAAACAAAACATGTTGAGTTTTTATTTTACTAGGACTTTTTTTTTATTATATAAAAATATAAGCAATTCATTTAATCCTTTTTTATAAAAAAAAAAAAAAAATAACAAAAAAAAGTTTCGATACCTTACATTAAATCTTACATTACAGCTACACATTACAGCCACACATCACACATTAGATATTCTTGATAGCTTTCAAGCATCATCTAAAAAGAAAAAAGAAATAAAAAGAAAAATTATAGGAATCTCAATATGGTTTGTTACAAAACTTACCATCTAAATAAAAATTTATCATACACATAGCTGTAAATCCTGTAGCTACTGTTAAAAATTGGGCAAATCCTGCTAATTTCCTTTGGGGATTTTGATGCCATCTAGCTTTTTCACGAGGTATAACCTCACATACTGTTACATAGAATAGTGTACCACCAGCTAAGCCTTGTATAATGGGTAAAGCTGAAGTGGACCATGAACTGGGAATGTCAACCAACAACATGCCCAAACCAATACCACATATAGCTCCTAAAGCAAATACCGATATACCAATTATTTGAGATTTTAATTTTGTTTGAGGATTAGAACGAAATTCCAATCCTAAACAAAAGCCCATAACGAATTTATGACACGCTACAGCTCCCAAGAGAAATAATACCTGCAAGATAGAAAATGTGTACGAATTAAAATTACCTTTAAAGCTTTATGTTAACGGGTGTATAAAGTTAAATAAAGCATTTTCTATAAATTTTAATTGAAATATTGTGACTAAGCTTTTATTTTTATCATATATGTACTATATAGGTCAAGTTTGTTTTACAACATATTGTTGATAAGTTAGTGCCCTTATATTGTGCTTTTCTCACAGAAAGCTTTTTCTTCGCTATACATTTAAGTGAATTGTATATCAGCAGTGTTTGGCCCCAATGTCTTGGTTTGAAATTGTATAATAAATAAATAAAAAATAAATTAAGTGAATTATAAATAAAGAACGTAGTTTAAGCATTAAACATGCCAAGTATATTAACCAACTCGTCGGCTTGCCCGCAAGTAGTGCTATGTGTTGTTATGTGTGTTTTTCAGGAGAGCAAAACCTTCTTTACTAAAATACTGCATTAAAAAAAATCCGGATTTAATCTCTGTTACAGAATGGTGCGTTAAATGGTACAATAAAAAAAAATCAAAATAACACATAGCACATAGCACTACTTGCTGGCTAGCCGACGAATTGAGCAGGTGTTTAGGGAAATGATTATTAAATATTGATTCATACACTCAAAAAAAAAGTTTGTAAAGTCAGCAAAACATTTTGCTGAGTCAGCAAAATTTTAGTCAGGAGGGTGCTTGCAAAAAAATTGCTAATGTCAGCAAAATCTTTTGCTGAAAATCAGCGAGCTGATTTTTAGCAACAAAATAAGTAGATTCAGCAAAAGTTTTGCTAACACTTAGTGGATTAGAAATAAAAATGCCTTGCTAAAAATTAATAAATTTTTTGCTGAATTTTAGTAGACTGAAAAAAACGCAAAAAATTTGTAGAACAATTGTAATTTAGTTAATTTATTTGCTGAAAATCATAAAACATATTTTTGTGATTCTTTTCAAAATAATTTACAATAATTACGAAATATAAAAATTTTCATTTTCCCACATTGACGACATGAATTAATTTAATACCTGAAAATATATAGAAATAAATATATATAACATAACAAAAATTTTCTTTCAACTACTTACATCAATGGTTGTCTAAATGATGCTATCTTTTAAAGGACGTAACTGCCGAAGATAATTATAGAAACGAAACGAAAATATAAACAAAACCAAACGAAACGAAAAAAAACAACCCTTTTTTGCATTAAGAAAAAGGAACCATAAAAATCTACCTAAGATGTGTGTCTTTGTCTTTCGCTTTACTCTGTCTACATGTCTGTTATGTTTGTTTGCAATTTGACCACACTAGATTATTAATCTATAAACATTTAGTTTAGAAATACATATTAGATGTAAATATTTTATTTTGTCTTTTATTTAATTAATAGACAATTATTTTCACAAGCCGGTGACAACGCAAAATTTAAGTTGTTTTAATCCTCAATTTTGTTTTATGTATGAAAAACAGATACAAAAATCTTCCATGGTTGATTTTTTTATATGTCTCATTAGAGTTGTACTTTTTAGTATCATTTTCATCTTGACATGCCGCGACATCTGCTTCATTCTGCGTATATCTTTCAATCTGGTTGTCATCCACACTATTAATGTGCTTATCAGCACAGTTTTTTTTAGCAAAATTAATTAGTAAAACATTAGTATATTAGTAAAGCATTAGTATAAAACAGTTAAGTGCTGAATAAGTATAACAAAAATTTTAGCTGAAAACACGATTTTAGCAAAAAAATTTGCTAAAAATAGTATACCTGATTTACAAGACGTTTTACTAACTTTTCTACTAACTTATTTTTTGAGTGTACGGTTTATAGTTTAAATGAAGTTGCTAGGCATATTCCTTAGGTTGAAATGTGAAAATGTTTTCAGTTTAAAATAAAAAATTTTAATAACATTTCTATTTCACCGAAAATCCAAAAGACCATTCCACATTATTTGACACATTTACGTCCAAAAATACCGATTTTATTAATGAAAATCAAAAGGCCGTAACTGCAATTTCAATGTATTCATAAATCCGAAAGTCGTGTGGTACCGTTTTTTTCTTTGTATGTAATAATTTATAATGTTTTTTGTTTAACCAATTTAATTTTATATTCTCGAAATAAACTAATAACAAATAGTTAAAATGCGTTACGTTTTAAAAATACTAACAATAAGTACACTACACGAAAAAATTACAGCGTACAACATTTTTTAAAAAATATATTTTAACTCAAGGATGGTATTTATTTACATTGTTAATTTATTATTAACCGTGTTCATGAATAGAGCAAGAAGCACTACAGTTTAATGCAATAAATTAAAAAGGACATTTTAAATAAATCATTTTAAGAAACTATATATAACGTACAAAATTAAGAACTTCTTATATTTTTTATATAAACGTTTTTGAAATCTGTGTGAGGGGTTAATAAGAACTTCCTGAAATAGTTTTTTTTTAATTTTTAAAGGATATTTTGTAATGTTTCCGCTTTTGTGTATTCAAGGATCAAAGTAGTTAATCAGATTTTTTTTCCAAATTTAATTCATATCCCAGTGCACGACAATCGAATCGTTTAAAAAAGTAAATAACGAAATTATCGATTTTGTTATTCTATAACTTGTTTTAACGATATTCGAATGTTTAAAAAAGTAAGCAACAGAATTAATGATTTGCTCTTCATTTACATTTTTAAACGATATTCGCTATTGTTAAAGTCAGCTGTTGTTGTTATCTAAATTACAACAATTTTTGTGTTGTTTATTCAATCGAGAAAAAGTTCAATTTGTAAATAGAAAAAATAGAGTTGTCGACTATTGTTAAGGTGTACTTAGTGAATCACTTAAGCGTTAGTGCAAACAACACAAGTTTTCGATATATTTTGCGATTATCGGATCGTTAAAAATTACTGAATCGCACTACAGGTCATTCAAGTTTAACATATCGAGATAGCTCAGATGTTAGAGCGGCTAACTAACTGCCTGGAGTCCCAGGTTCGAATCCCATGTGGACACATTTTATTAAAAAAATAATTTTTAAATATATCACCGATCCTGTTTTATGGTTAACAAAATAGTTGTTTTCTACAATCTGAAATTGCTGAAGTACTAAATAGGGAGATTTATCCTTCATAAAAAAAATATCGTATACCGACCGTATAGTTATTATTTTAATTATGATTTTTTTTTTTTTTTTTTTTTTGTGCGCCCCGGTAGGCTAGTTGGTAGCGTGCTGGCTTATCAGTGCGGGGGTCGTGGGTTCGATTCCCACCAGAGGCACTGGTCTGTTTTCGCTACAACGCGCCGAAGGCCATAGTAGCTAGTGCTCGGTTAGGGTAATAGCATATAATTTGTAATTATATGATTATTAATTAATAAAATAAAAAAAAAAATAAATAATTATGATTTTATATTATGATGCTCTTCCTCGGTAAATGTTTTTTTTTTATTGTTTTATTATATGTTCCAATATGTCCCAACTTCAGGTTCATAAAAAGCATACATTTTTAGATTTAACATTGTTTTTTTCAAATTAATGTTTATATGTTTTATAAATGAATTACAAGTAGTACTCAATTGGATAAATATAAAAAGTACTTTTCTCTAGAACATTTTCAATTATTTTTTTTAATTCTTTTTAATTAAAAAACTTATTAGATACAATTTATTTATTTATTTGGTACACAGTGCAACAAAAACGAGTCTTGTACATATAACTTTAATCACAAATGTAGCATATAAAAAAAGTTTGACTAATATAAATGATTATTATACAATAAGGTAAAATATTGTATAAAATTATATATAATTTGATTATATTTGATAGACCCATTTTTCGGATCAAACTATATTAGATTAGATCCCATGAGATCAGATGATGTATGCTATTATTCGGATGAGATGAGATGTGATGTTTAGTTATATGTGATACTATATATAATCATATATGATTATATCGGAACTTTTTTCGTCGGGTTGATAGATAAAAACATAAATAAATCGCTTGCACAAAATGTCATTACTTTCCAGCTTACAAAAAATCAAAACTAAGTAGTTATCTATGTACTTACTAGAGTTGAAAAATAATGAGTGTAAAAATAGATTTTAAAAAAATTTTGGGATCATTAATTTATATTTGAAATAATGATAAAAATAAGTACTTATGAGAAATGCATTATTTTTTGTATTAAAATAAAGGGAGGATTAACTAGTAAGTCCATATTATTCGCGTTAAAGTAATGCAGAGAGTAAGCAGAGAGTATTACTGAGATGCTACAATTTATTTTTATTTATTTATTTAATATCAATACAAAGAAATCCTTCATGGCCAATTATAGATTTATTGTAAGATAATTTTACTCCATTAAGGAGCATATGCTTTTATTTTCGACTCCTTCATGCCAAAACTGGAATGTTCTATTAACTTAAATAACATTATCTTTAATTGGTACAATGCAGGATTGTCTTCCTTTGAAGAAAATATTAAGCTCTAAAATAGGACTTCGAGTATTTTTAGTTAATTTTATAATCTTTTTTGCATTTTTGTATTGAAAAATATTATTTTGGGGCAGGAAATTTCTCAAAAAAACTTAAAACATAATTTTTTCTAATAGTTCCAAACCACGATGATTTGGAATGCAAAAATTTACTATGCTTTTAGTTGGATAAAGTCGGCAGACAAAAACCGCTGAAAGTTTCGTGATATTTGCCGCTGATACAGTTGCTAATATAATTCATACACTAACTTATTTTATTTTTTCGGATGATATTTCAACATTACGCTGCACAACCTGCATTATTTTGAAATAATATTGTTTTTAAAAATGATCAAACTTAAAACAATTTTTTGTACGTTATAATTATTTCTTTGAAAATTAAAATATTGCGAATAAGTGAAGGGAAGTAGTTCTACGGGTTCAAAATAACAAATTAACGCCTTACACATTTATGGATACAAGCATTTATTATAAAGCAAATTTTCGCGATACAACTAGCACAAATCATACATTTTTTTAATTTTTTTTTTTGCGTGTGTATAAATTTGTTCGTGACTTGAATTTTAGCAAACATTTTTTTCCTTTTAATACACATTTCTTAAAGTTTTTCGCCGATTTAATATTTTGCTGGTTTTGCAATACAAAATAAATTTTAAAACTTTCATATTCAGAGCAATTTAAAGTTAAATATACACAACTTACCTTAATTTTACAAAAAAATTCAAAATAAAGAAATTTAAACGAAATAAAATTTTATTTCGTAAATTTGCGTGACTAGTGTGTGTATAATCTAAGTGAAAATGTTCTCTCGTGAGTGAGTGTGAGTCGAAATTCACTCACGTGTCCATCTCTAATAAGAACTATAAGCATTTTTATTAAGAATTTTTAGTGTCCGACCGAACAGTAGTTAAGCAATGAATTCACTGTTCGGCCTCAGAAAGTTCGGCCAAATTGAAAATAGTTCGGCGGCCGAACTTTTAACTTTATAGCTAAACTTCGGCTTTTCTCTTAAATTTTATACACCAAATCGAATTAAATCGATTCAACAAACATGTTTCCAATACCAAAATTTGTCATCATTGCCTCTAGATCTCAGAAAACCGACAAAATATAGGTTTTTGGCCGAACTGTTCGGTCTGACACTAAGAATTTCTTTTTACAATAGCTCTGTTCCACGTACGTTACCGCAGGTACCCAATTTTAACTTAAACCGTTTTTATTGTAAAAATTGTTGTCGTTTTGGGTAAATTGTAGGGTATTCATTGCTCGAATAACTCGAGTAACTCGAACAATTTTAATACTTTAATTTTATTTTCCAAAAGTTCACATTTGTAAGTTTTTATATTTTATTAGTACTAATATAACATATATATAAAAATTAACAAATTAATTAAAAATTTGAGTAAAAAGTATATCTAAAAGAGAAAAACATTTTCTAAGATCATTTATTATTGCGACAGTTTTGTCTCAGTACACTCAAAGCAAAAGCGTTATTATATCAATAAAATTCTTTATAAATATGTAGAAATCTTCATTGATTTTCTTTCAATATAACTGGTTCATAAATATGTATTAAACTGTTTTATAAAAATATTTGTAAGGTGATCCGTTTTGTAAGACTTGACACAGTTTTGTTATATTAGTGTGTTAGTACTAAACGAAAAAATAGTCCATTTTGTCCTATCATTTTGGGATTTTGAGATATGTAATTTTTCTAAAAAAAATAATAAAGAAGTTTTGAAACAACTTTCATGAATATTTAAGAATATTTTCATCATATTAATGAAAACTTCATTACTTCTATATGTAAATTTTAATATATGGAAATTTTGCGTAGGACCGCTATGAATTTCCATATAGGGCTTCTAAAATTGGCTTGTTACAACGACATAAAAGGGACCAACAAAAACTTTTTAGTAAATGACATTTAAAAATTCCTTTTTGAAAATATAGTAATTATATGTAGTTTCTTTAGATCAAATGGCAACTAAATTAAAAAAAAAAAAAAAATAATGTTTGATCCCACTCAAAATTTGATCCCACTCAAATCCGCACCAATAATCTTAAACACCCCAGTCTTAGAACTTGTTTCTTTAAAAAATATCCAAGTTTCTTCGATATCGGAGTTTTTCGCATTAAGTTCTCCGTTTTTCGTAATATAATTTATTTAACAGTGATCACTTAATATAAAAATACACTTAACATTTAAATATTCACTATAACAGTCACATTATTTTATACAAAATATTAAAAAAAATATAAAATAGTTCATATTTTTAAATTACTCGAGTTACTCGATTAATCGACTAAAATTGTTCGAGTTATTCTTTACTCGAAATTGGCCACTTCGAATTACTCGAACAATTGTTCGACATCATTTCATCGATTAATCGAGTAACGGTTAACCGTTTGAATACCCTAGTAAATTGGGTTCCCGCGGTAAAGACGTCTAATAGTCCTAATATGTGCAAGATTTACGAATCCGAACATTTTTTCTAATTTTAAAAAATTAGCTTTTTCTTACCTTAGTAGATGAATTTTGTACACCAATTGCTAAACCCTCTATAGCCGAGTGCAAAGACAATGCCACAAATAACCCCAATGTACCAGTCATTGACTGAGCACATGGTTCGGTATGGCTAGTATGACAAATGCGGGCATTGGCATCTTCAACAATTTCATCGGTGCAATGAACATGAGCATGATTTTCAGCCTGATTATAATCATGATGATTAAGAACATCATTATGAGAATGCTGATGATTATTATGGGAATCACTGCTATAATAAATACAAATTAATTAGAACATGTTAATAATAACAACTGTAGTTAGTTAATGTATAAAATTGAAACTCACTTATTTGCTGAGTTTCGAGAATTTATCAAAGGTTCTGATTCAGAATTGTGTAAAGAACCATAATTATGACGATGATTATTAGCTGTATTTATAGTAGCTTGCGGAGTAGTACTATTAGGGGTTGTATCGTGTGGATGGAAATGTTGAATAGCCTCACCAAAGAAATAGTGAATAAATTCATCAATAAAATAAATGGCAAAAAAACCACCACATAATGATATTTCGGCCCAATTTGAATTCATCTGTTTGCGAACCTGAGATAAAAAACGAAGATTATAAATATTTTTGTATCTACTTAAACTTTTCAAAAAAAAAAGTGATCAAGTTATAAAAATTAAGCATCATTACCTCTGGTAATATATGAATTAAAGCAGTAGCCAACAATATACCCGCACCAAAGCATAACATCAGAGATGTCGTCAAGGGAAACCGTCGACGATTACGTTCTGATATAAATGCCGGTATCATACCAGCTATAAAACTCCCTAAGCCCAAAACAACCATTGCTAAAATTTTCTCCAATTCACCGGAACCATCTTGCAAGGCGGTGACATTGAAAGTTCTTAATTTAGGCCATATTAAATCAAAATTTTGTGTTAAATTCATTTCGTATCTTTAATTACAATTGCCTAGTTTTAAAACTTTACTCTATAATTTTCGTTAAGGCACTGAATTTGGAAAGTTATTCCTATTAACGTTGAATTTCATACATTTATAATTTTTTTAATCTTGTCGTTTAGGTGCCTGCAGGCCTTTGTTTACATTCTTTGGCTGATTTGTTAATCAAATACAAAAAATTGTTGCTATTTTTATTGCTTCTTTAGTAGGTGGTGTGATTGCTGAGAGTGAATCTGTGAAATAAGATATAGAAACTGATAAGAAATCTTATTTCACTTTTATTTTTCTTTATTTAATATAATACTTGTATAGTTTTAATAGTATTCGCTAGTACTATGTAGTACTAGGTCAGCTGTAAAACGAATGACTATTGTCTTTGTTTAAATTAAAACAACAACTTCATTATGTTGTTAGGCAGTGTTGCCAATTTAGTGTTTTTTTAGTCGTTTATGGGAAATTTTAGGGGGTAACAATTTGTTACGGGTAAAAAAAAAAAGATTATATGTAGTTTTGCTTTAAAAAAGTAATATTTTAAGTAAGAAGAAAACCAGCCATCGTGAATTGCATACATTTTAACTTTTTTTGTTTTACAGTAGTTTTGACTTAGCTGCACAACCAACTTCTGCACGAATTTTTGTGCAGGTAAGCCAAAAGCGCTGCTAACTCAAATTGGTTACCTGCCTTAAAGTGCAGGTAAACTAAATTGTTGAAAACCGCAAAGACCAGATATGATTTAATTTATTTTTATTAATTGTTTATTTCATACAATAGAATTTATATAAAAAACAACAAAACGAAAATAAAAAACATTCATAAAAAATTTTATAAGGTTTTTACATACAAATTTATGTAGGTACAAGCGTTAACTAACCTAACTAACTAAGTAAGCAAAACATAAGAGGCAGCTAACGGCGATCTTTTGTATGAAAATAATGTACAACTGCCAAAAACATGAGGCACTTATTTTAAATGCGCAGGTATACACAGTGCACTTAATGAAGGCAATTGCATACGTAATTTTGTAAAATAACAACGAAACCAAAATTTTGTGCAGTTATGTGAAAAGTGCACGTAAGTAAAAGGCAGTTAAATCAAAACTACTGTATTTAAATTAAAGTCAATTTAGTGCACTGTTAAAATTAAATTCACAAATAAAACGAAGAAAACCAGTTAAACTGCAATGTAGTTAATTTTAAGAACAAAACTAAAAATTATCAGATTTAAAGATACCCATTCACTACGCATTAGTCTTGTGCAACATTTGCTATTGTGCATGATATTACAAGTGTGTATGTCATATAGGAAGATTGTACAATATATTGGAAAAATCAAAAAGGTTTTGTTTATTATTGCGCAACCAAGTAATGTGAAAAATATTTTATAGTGTCTTGGCCACATTGTGCAATTTCCATATCCCTGCACAACAGAACAACAACAGCGGTGTTATATGTAATGTACATCTTATTGCACTGTATTAGACAAAATGATATTGGCAATAATATTGCAAATTTTATGTGTACCTTAAAAAGGGTATCACGAATGTCTTGCAAGACATTTTTTGCTCTAATAATTGAAAATTATAAAAATATGGACAAAATTAAAGTATCCCATGAAAAAATAAAAACTTATTTGATTAAATTATTCTGTTTTTTGCTATTTTAAGTATACAAATCGTCAAAACAGGCTTCAAAACTCGCAAAAGAATATTTCTCATTCATGCTACCCTTTAGTACCTTAAGAAAACAAAATTTTTAGCGGATATTTTTGGTGGTAGATTAAATATAGTGGGATTTTTGAACAATTTAGGGGGGAATTGTAAAAAATAATTGGCAGCACTGTTGTTAGGAAATATTGATACAATGGAATGTAACCTCAAAAATAATAGTTGTGTTTTACTTGTTATTTAAATCAATTTCAAAAAATACTAATTGTAATTTCAAAATAAGCATTTGATCAAAAAATACTAAATATAATTTAAAAACACCTATTGTAATTTTAAAATTGAATTTAAAAAAATATCAGTTCTAATCATAGAGTAATTACTATTTGTAAACTGTTAATCAAAAAGATTATGTTTATAAATGATTTGTTTAGTAGTGTAATGAATAACATTTGCATACCATTTGCCTTCGCGGATGATGTACAGCTTCTTTTTAGAGGTAGTGTTCAGTTTCCAGATGTTTTAAAGAACATGATTGATTATACCATGGGTATATTGAGTGATTGGATGTCCTCTAATAACCTGTGCATAAATACTTCTAAGACGAAAGCCATGCTGTTTGGCACTAATGTTTATGATAATTGTTTGTCCATTTTATTGCATGGGAACACAATAGAATTTGTTGATAAAATTAAGTGCCTTGGTATGATTCTTGACTGCAAATTGACCTTTGAGCATCATATAAACTCTGTAGTTTCTAAAATAAATTTTACTTTGAGAAAATTATATAACCTAAACTTGTTCCTTCCTTTACACATTAAGGAGAGAATAGTTCATGCACTGCTTATGCCTTTATTTTTATATTGTCTAGAAGTTTATTCTGGAACATATGGTTATATTATGAGGAAAGTAAGATTGGCCTTTAATAGAATTATCAGGTATTTATATTCTATAAGGTTGCACCAACATATTTCCTCATTTGTTTCAAAGTTTTTAGGTTGTTCGTTTTCTGAGTTTGTTAATATTAGATGCCTATTACATTTTTATAAGGTTTTGAAAATTAAATCGCCTGTTTTCATAGTAGACTTGTTTGAATTTTGTAGAACTGTCAGGAACAGGCAGATAAAATTTCCAAAATTAACTCCAATTGTGGAAAGATCGTTCCAGGTGAGAGTAGTACGGACTTTTAATCGTTTGCCAAATACTTTAAGGCGAGATTTCTGTGATTCGGTTAATACATTCAAAAGAAAACTTATTCAAAATGTTTCTAATAGATGATAGAAGTTTTTTTTTTTTTTTTATTTTATCAGCAATTAATGGCTGGGGGGTTATTACGTAATTCGATTCGAAAAGTAAAACCTTTCGAAACGAATTTCCGTTTCGAAAGTAAAATTGTATTATCTAATTCGTTCGAATGTTTCACAGAGTTGTATTTGTGTAAAAAAGGGTAAATACAAGTGATGCCAAATTTTTATCGGTTAATACATAACTTGGCAGCATGTATTATAATGTCAAAGTTGTCAGCATTGTGCTTAAATGTCAAAATTTGAAACAAATATTTAAAGAAAAAAGAAAACGTTCAAACTTTATTAAAGAAAACATTTATTTAAAAAGTCAAAGCTTAAATGGATTGTGTTTTATTGTGGACAGAAGATAGTGATGAAGAAAATGATTCTATTCCGGAAAGAGTTCAAAGGAAACTTATAAGAGATTCGTCAGATATAATGAATCTCAATGAGACAAAGTAAGAAAAATTTTAAATTTTACCTTTAAGGTTAAATATATTCCTAACAATATCTTTTTAGTTTCATAAAAAACTTTAGGCTTAGTAAAAATGCTTTTACCTATGTCTTGAGTTGTGTAAAAGATGAATTTAAACCAGCAGAAAGGTCAACTGCCATCTCACCTATATTAAAATTAGCTGCCACACTTAAATTTTTGGCGCAAGGTGGATATCAGCATCAAATTGGCCAAGACCGCCTATTAGGATTTTCTCAAGCATCAATTTCTGCGTGTTTGTCTGAGGTTTGTGATGTTATTGAAAGAGTTCTTTGTCCCAAACATATTGTATTTGAAATGACAGAGGATAGGAAGAGAGAAGCTAAGAGAAACTTTTTTGAAAAATGTGGAATACCTGGAATAATTGGAGCAGTAGATGGTACGCATATTCAATTAATCAGACCTATTAGGGATGAGCATTTATATTTCAATCGAAAACTTAAACACAGCATCAACGCAATGGCGGTAAGTTACCATATAAACCGAATGCATACAAATTTAAATTGGTTGTTTTTAAGATATGCGATCACGAAATGTATATCAGGGCCATTGATGGACGCTTTGGTGGAGCTAGTCATGATTCCCATGTTTGGAATTTATCGCAGGAGAGACAATATTTGAAAGAAAAATATTTGGGTGGTGATACAGGAACGAGAATCCTTGGTATGAAATACATATTTTTATTTAAACCACTACCGTACTAAAATTAACAATATTTGCCTCAGGTGATTCAGGGTATCCTCTAGAGCCTTGGATTTTAACTCCTTACAGAAATGGTTCTGAAAATTCTGCAGAATCGTTTTTCAATGATCAACATTCAAAAGGAAGGTCCATAATTGAAAGAACGTTCGGGGTTTTAAAACAAAGATTTCGTTGCCTTTTAGCAGCAAGAGAATTACATTATGCTCCAAAAAAGTCAGTTAAAATTTTAAATGTTTGCTGTGCTTTACATAATATTTGTCTAAAATTTAATGTAGATCTTCCTCGTTTAGAAAATGAAAATCAACAATTAAACTTTCTACAACAAGCAGCATACAATTAGAAAGTAATTTCACTAACATTGCAAAAAATATAAGAGATGAAATAAAGAACAATATGAGAAGAAATTAATAAAACATAAAAATAATTTATTTATTTAATAGAAACAAAAAAATAAAAAAACTTCATTTAAAAACTTAAAAAATGATTTGTTGAAAAACTTATTAAGAAAAACTAAATTAAAAGAAAAATCACTTTCATTTGCCTTGTCTATGTTTTTGGTACTCTAATTCAAATATTTGCTTCTTTAGCTCTAATTGTGCTATTTTTCGTTTGGTTTTTTCTAACTCCATTTTTTTTTTGAACTCAAACTTTTCTTTAGCAAGTTTGTATTTTCGTTCCTTCCAGTCACAACTTCTCTTTAAATATTTGTTAACGCTAGCAAGGTTCTGGTTAACTTCTGCTAAAATTTTTAGACAACTCTTAAGATTCTTGTCGATTTCAGACAATGCTTTAACAGAATTTTCCTGGTAGTTTATCTGATTTTCCACTTGTTGTTTAAGAAGACTTTCTTTATTTTGTGCACTTTCATTTTGACTACGTCTATGTGGAGTATGAGTTATGGGCTGGTTGGAAGAACTTGAAAATGTGTCTTCGCAGGTCATATTTATAAACTCTTCCATAGTTTCGTCATCCTCTTGATGTTGTACATTTCTGACATTTACGGAAGAAGTTGGGCTCACATTTTCATTAGCTCCAAAATGAGAAGTTCCGCCTATACCGCTCACAGCCTTATCTATTGAAAGCAATTCGACAACTTTTTCCTCAAGTTGTGTTAGGGAACAAAATTTACTCGGCCCACCTCCAGTTCCTGAAATACTATTACGGTTTTCCCGGCATTTTACCTTTATGTGGTGTTTATAATCTGCCCACACCTATAAACATATGTAAATTTGAATAATACCAATCTATAAACCGACAATTGATAAATTGAAAACGTACTTTTTTCCATTTCGTAATATCATGAGTCGGAGGGCCAGCTGCATCCAAATCCAAAGATAATCTTGTCCACAAATCCTTGGACTTGCTTCTAGCATTCGCTACATTTAGGTGACCTTTAGCAAAATCGGGATGTTTAATCATAAAGTCCACCATAATCTCATATTGTCTTTGCTTAGTATTGCTTTTTTTATGTGATCCACTCCTTCAAAGATTCAACATCGTGAAAAAAAAACAATGTTTAGTGTAAAAACATAAAACATTTGATGTTTTTTAATTTTACTTATTTATTTAACACTTTTTCTTATATTTTGTATAACAATACTTACATTTTAATTTTTTTTTTCTTTTTTCGACAACAAATTAGCTCTCGAATAAAATACGAATGTTTTAACGTTTGTGAAGTTCGCTTTCGTATTACATAGTTGCATTTACGAAAGGGTAATTTTTGTTTTTCGAAAGAGGGATAAAAAACGGCCGGTTCGAAAAAAAGTTTCCGTACGTTCGTAAATACATTTTCGAAAATCGTACTACAAAATACAATTCATACGAATTTACACATTTTTTCTTTCGAATCGAATTACATAATAACCCCCCTGATATAGATTAAATTTTTTTGTTTAAGATTGTTTGGGATTTGTTTTTTTATTTTTTAATTATTTTATAATTAATATTTTATTATATATTTTTTTTATTTTTATAATTATTTTATTAATTAATTTTAAATATTTATCTCTTGTTATAATAATACAGAAATATTGTAACTTGTTTGTGAGTAGAAGTTTATGACCGATTATGGCCAAAAGGCTAGGTCATTGAAAATGAAGAAAAAAAAAAAAAAAAAAAAAAAAAAAAAAAAAAAAAAAAAAGCACATTAGTATTTTTTTAATTACATTTTATAATTGCGTGAACAAATCTTTATTTAAAATTTTATTCTTCATTTTAAATATGAAAATATTTCTTTTTCATGTAAAAAAGAAATTGTGTGGTTAAAAAAGATTTTTGAGGTTAAAACTATTTTTGTGGTGAAGAGAATTTATGGCAAATAAAAATTTGATGTGAATTTAAACCGTTATTCAGCTCTATTTTATAATTATAAAAAAATAATACACTTATTCCGATCAGCCATTTGAAGAATCAATTCCAAAAAATAAAATATTAACGAAGATTTATTTTTTGACTACCGTTATTATTAATTGACTACCGTTACCTTTAAAATACCTTTACCGAGATAACATTTATTCTTAAAATTCCTATAGCGAAATAACTTAAAAACTGTTATCCTAAAATACCGATACCGAAATAAACTAAAATATCGATATGCCTAAAACACCGTTACCGCAATAAATGCAATAACGTTGTCCTTAAAATATCGAAGTATGTTAATTCTTAAAATACCGTTACCGAAATAATATAAAATAGCGTTGCCGTTACGGCTATCGCCGGAACTAATGCAAAATGGTTGTTAATTTTGAAATGTGCAGAGTATTGGTTTCAATTAACCCTTTGAGGACCATACATTCTCCTTCGTTGCAATTTTGAAACTTTCACGATTTTCGTCATCTCTTACCTATAGTTATGTTAAGAAAAATTGGCTCCCTAAACCCCCACCCAGCTATCATTACAAACGGCGAAAATAACTGCCATTTAACGGCAACACAGTTTTGGCTGAAGGAATTATTTAATTTTTTTTTAAATTTCGTGATCTGCAACTAAATAACAGTAAAATTATAAAAAAACTGCTTGTCAAAAATTGTTAATTTTGCTTAAATAAGGAAATATTTTTTATCAACTTTGAGGACTCCTAGCGGGTAAATAGGACAAGATAGACATTTACTGCCCTCCATATTTTTGTTGCCCCAATCCTCCCTTACAAATCGTCATCGGATATATTTACTCTATATTTTATCTGGACAATTATAAGTGACACAAACGCTTATAAAAGCATACTTGATGTGGTCGTCAAATGACTAGATTAGACTAGAGTGGCACTATGTACCGCGACCAGAAGTTAGTATTTTGTGCTGCCAGCGAATACACCCTATAGGTTCAGGCTCCCTACGAAGCTAACTATCCTACCAGGTAAACAGTTCCAAACGTCCGATGGTGTCACTATTCGACCACCAAAATAACGCACCCTCCTGTCGGAGAGCCTCGGACATTTGCAGAGAAGGGAGAGGGAGATATAAACAGCCTCGCCTGTCGCTGCCCAGGCGATCTGGCCCAATAGGTCCCAAGCTCCGACTCCCTCCATCTTCTGAGCCTCTCTCTGACATACCCATTGATTACGCCACAGAAGGGTTCAGCGTCAAATGACTAATATGTAACACATTTGCGCACTGAGCGAGTAAAAAAATTCGAAATTTTTCTTTCACACACAAAATTTGTCATCAACTTTCATTTTCTACAGAAAAAATTTAAACATCGAAAATGAAAATATCTGTTTTGTGGTTGTGGTTTGTCGCCCGTGAAACATTTTCGCTGCCAAGCCTGGCAACTTTGTTTCTTAGCTATTAAACAAACAACAGCTGTTTAACTAAAAGAATTTTTTTAATAGTATAATTAGTTTCTCTAAACACAAACTATTTTATTTAAACTTTAGCAGCTAATAAGAACACAAGATTGCCGAAATGGTAAGGAGTGTGCAATAAAAACAAAAAAAGAGTGATATAAACAAAATATGTACACACGAAAACGAATGAACGAAAGTTATAAATATTCATGGAGAATTAGGAATCGAATTATTAAATTTTAGCTAACAACAATAAATGAGAACTTAAACGGTTAATGAACTTTATTAAAATATCTCTTACGAAAAAGCCATAACCTCTTGACTTCTTTTGTTGTGGCTTAAACAAGAAATAAAATATTGTAAAAAAAAGTTTATATGCCAACAACACCACACATGCAAAATATGAAAGGCCCAAAAGGCATTTGTTGTTTAACTATACAAACCATTATTATAGTTATTGCTGCCGCGCTGCGTATGATTGCTTAACCTCAGCATTAATAATACAAAGTGTTTTTAACAAACAAAAAAAAAAAATACCAAAGTAAATATTAAGACGTGTTAGACGCTTAGAACTCTCATAACTAAAAAACAAAAAAATACAGAAAACGTGTCGATAGTACTTAAAGGATTTCATCAAGAATAATTAATAAAAAATGGCTAATAAAACACCGGATATTATTATATGGTATGTTTTACTAATCATATCTTCTATTATATATATTTATTTATGGATATTATTTTATCTTTAATTTAATTTACTTTACATTTGTTTTTTTAGCGGGTTTTTCATTATCACCCTGCTCGTCATACACTTCTTCTCTGATATCTTAAGGTCCACCTTGGACGGCTATGATGATACACATAAACATTATCGCAACTGATAGAGGCTCAGTCAAAAGAATATTCGTGGATTTTAAAATTAACAGTCAACTGTTTTGGTTATAGTTGTGTTTTGTACCTGGCTTTTTAATATATAAATATGTTCAACGCACAAATTATCTGGAAAAGAGTGGTAAGTTTTTTTTTAAACTCTTTTAGCAACAATTTTGCCAATGGTATTTTTGAGATAGAATTGCAGTTTTGAGATTTAATTTTCCCAACAATGGGAATTTATGCTGTTTTTACTTAAATTAAAGCTACATTCACACTGAACACTAAAATACGTTTTTTGTTTTTTTTTCAAGTTTTTGACTTTCAAATTCCATACAAATTTTAACTCACTATTGACACAGTGTTCTTTTCCGACCCAGTACTTTTAAATGGCTATAGTTTTTTATTTATTATTTATTTATTCAAGTTCTGTTATATAAACCTATCCAGGCCAAAAATATATATTACACGGTAATAATAATAACCTGAGTTCTTATAGTAATTTAAAATTATAAAATTAAATATATGTATATACAATAGCAAATTAATTAACAGAACATTTCACAAATTCCATCAGCTCCCCAGCCATAATGTAAAACAAACGCAAACGTAATAAACACAGCATAATGTTACAGAAGTAAGGTCCAAATTAGTAGTAACACATTAAAAAAAAAGAAATAAAAAATGAACTACAAATAAATCCATGAAATTTTCACGCAACCAGCTAACTATAAGCCACCAAATGATTCAAAAGTTTGAGGCGAAAGACATTATTCGATTGAGAAAAAATACGTAATTCACAAGGCAATCCATTCCAACAACGGGCAATTCTAACCACAAACGATCTTTCATACATAGATCTAACAATTCTAGGAATGGAGATCTGACGATTCCTAGCTGATTGTGAAAAACTGAACGACCTTCATAATGATAAAGGCCTACCACTATTCAACATTCCATAAAACATAATTAAATTACGGTATTTAACAAAGTTTTCAAATTAACACCCCAGAAAACGGTAAACATAACCAGAAATGTGATTTCGGCACCTAACGTTATACACAAATCATACAATAGCATTAACAATTCTTTTCAATCTAGTAAAGTTAATACCAATAGTACCAGAAAAAACCTCGAGGCCAGGAGTGCCCAAAAGTTCCTTATGGAAGAGCAAACACCAATACATTTAAAGAAAAACTAATTTTTATTCAATATTTTTTGTTGTAAAAACCAATCCATACAAAGAAAAAAGAAAAAAATATTTCAATGTTTACCAGCAAAGCATACGAAAGTGTTGTTGCTTTGCGCTTGCGTGTATAAAGTGAAGAACGACAAAAAAACTAATAAGACAAAGTTGTTTGTGTATTTCGTATTGCTAGTGCTGAGCGCTCTATATGTGTATTAAAACACACAGCCTATAGCTAAGTGTTTTTACAAAAACAATTGAGTACCAAGCGCATAGGCCGTGGGCACCCCTGCTCTAGGCCATATAGCACCTGTGACATTAAGAGCGCATGAGCCAATGCTTTCTTAACACGAAAAGGAAATATAATATTAGTGGAATACAGTCAACGTAAAGCACCCCAAACTCTACCAGACAACACATCAATGTGAGATTTAAATGACAGTTTACTATCCAGTAAAACACCCAAACACTTATATTGGTTCACACACTCAATTACATTCTCACCCAAAAAAAATGTTCTGGAATATCTGAAATGTCTGGAATAAAACGGTTACGGTTTTTTTACTGGATAAAGATAAATAAGTGTTTGAAAATCCTAAAATAATAATAAAATTTAACATCTTGCCTTCAAACGTGAATAAAAAAATTGTGGAAAATGTTTATCCGGAGTTGACAAATAATTACTATTTGAAAAAAAATCTATTTTTAACCTTTTTTAATGAAGTTTTCTTTAAAAAATTATTGAAAAATATAAAAAAAGACAAATATTTTATATTTTGATTGTTATATTGATGAAACAAATATGAAAATGTATTTCTCTGCTAGAAATTAGTTCAAATATACAGTAGTGGTCAAAACATTTGGAACTGAGATCGCATTTGTTGTTTTCATTGATTTATTTTCTTCAAATCACACTTAGTTACTGAAATTTATTTTTTACATATTCTTCATACATTGTTTTATGTTAAACAAATAAAAAACAATTAATTCCGTTAAATTAAAACAAAAAAATGAATAATAATAGATGTATTCAAAATGTAGGTGTTCAAAACAATTGCAACTCTCATTATTCTTACTCTTAACGAAACAATTTATACTAACAAATTCTTTTTTAAATGAGATTCAGGCCGTTACATTTTTTAAACAAATTTATTATAATTATTGTTTTCAAATAGTTGTAATAAGATGTTGGAAGCATAAACATCGTAAGATTAATTTTTGTAAAAAATGGCAGGAAATAAATACAATTCTGATTATAAATCAAAAGTTTTAAATGATTTTCAAAATGGACTTTTCCAAAAAGAAATTTCTATAAAGTACTCCGTTCCAAAATCAACGATTTGCCGCATTGTTAATAGTGGTAACATCCACACAACTCATAAAGGTGGAAGACCCCGTATTACAACTGTAAGAGAAGATCGGAAAATCAAGAATTTTTTTACGAAATATCCCAAAGCTGTTCCCAGAGAAGCTAAAACGGAACTTTTAATTCTCTGAACTCTTCCCACCATTAAAAGAAGAGCCCGAGAATATGGTCTTAAAAGTTATAGATGTACAAAAAAACCGTTTGTGTCAAAAAAAACCGCTTGACTTTGCACGCACCCCTTTGAACTGGACTCAACAGCAATGAAAAAATGTATTGTGGTCAGATGAGTCTAAATTCAACCTCCGGGGATCAGATGGAAGAGCCAATGTTCGAAGACCACGAGGCGAAAAGTTTAATCCCAGATACACAACCGCCACAGTGAAGCACGGAGGTGGAAACATTATGGTGTGGGGGTGTTTTTCAGAAAATGGGATTGGCCCAATTCACCGCATTACTAGCACAATGACGGCCACAATCTATAGAGATCTTTTGAGTTCAGTTATGCTTCCGTATGCTGAATGGGAAATGCAACTCTCATGGACCTTCCAGCGCGACAACGACCCAAAACACACTACGGGGGTTGTAAAAGTTTGACTGCAGGAAAATGAATTAATATCAATCTCCCGATCTCAACCCGATTGAGAACATGTGGATGATTGTAAAACGGAATATCGGCAATAAAGTATTCCGAAATGGTGAGAAACTTTTCGTCGAGTTGGAGAAGCAGTTTAATGAAATTTCTGACGATTATTAAAAAGCTCATTGCCTCAATGTCGAAGAGGTGTTCAGAAGTTATAAAAAAATAATGGCTACGCTACAAAATACTGAGCGTTAAAACCATTGCTTGTATTTCCTGTTAATTACTTTAAGAGTTGCAAATGTTTTGAACACTGCACTATCGACTTATTTTGTTAAAAATTACTTTTTTTTATTTTTAAGAAGTTATGAATTTTTTTTTGTATTTGTAAAATAATATGCTATAACTGAATTTAATAAAAAAATAACAAAAACTTAGACCACAAATCTTTTTGATCAAAAAAATTATAATTACCTAAAGCATGACTTCAGTTGCAAATGTTTTGAACACCACTGTATATAATTTTTAAAAATCTGACTGATCGGACGACGAATTTTTCAAATACACAAACTCTAAAATATTGCAAAATGTATTCCGTTTTCACACAAAATTTATTTCGTTTTCACGATGGTTTTTATTAAAATACTACTTAACTTTTAAAAACCATATCGTCAGGGTTGCCATATGGCAATTTTTAAAAAATGGTAAAAAACCACGATCTTTTTCCAAAAAACGTTAAGAATCGTTTAAAAAGTTGTTTTCATATATATTTGAATACAGATTTATTCACAAATGTATAAAAAATTTAATTTTTTAAAATATCTTTAACCGTCTAAGATTTATATGCTGTCAAAGTTTCTACTTTGGTTGATAATATTTCCACTAGAGGTCGCTTTAAGGCAGACAACTATTTCTTAATGAAGCATGGTCCTATAGTATAGAATCTATATATCTGCAAACTTTGGTTTAGTAAAAGCGAAAACTTGAAAATTCAAGTTTTGGAGTTCAATATGAAAGTAATATCCCTTGGAGACCCAATCTGCATGCAAAGAGTACCTTAATTTTTCAAGTTGAACGTAAAATAGTTAACCATATATGTATGTCCCCTTAGCTAGGTTATGTAATTGAATAATATATAAACAAATTAAATCGAAAGTATTAAACTTTCCCTATAGTTATACATATTTAATGAAATATAATTTGGTTAAAAACATAATAGAACTTTTTCATCTTAATAAATCTATTACTATTGGAAATATTCGACGTTTTAAGAGATAACATCCAAGCTTACAATCGTGGCCTTATGTCTCAAAGGGGTATAAGACATTTTAATAGTTTATTGTATACTACAGTCTTAAAAAAGTATTTTAAAGGAAATTATACCCAGAGCAAACTTCAATGTTCGTCCCAATTTAATAGTTTTTCTTTTAAACCCAACATGATTTTTCAAAAATTCTTATTACATATTAGCTTTTTTTAAATTATTTTTATGCACGATTAGTAATTAATTTTTAACAGCTATTGTTTAAATAATAGCTAGAGGGAAGAATGTATATGAGTAATTACAAAAATGTTCTGCACCAGTTGAAACTGGCTTTAGACGCCTCTTATTTCTCAAGGTGTTTTGAATTGAAAAAAAAATGGATAGGGCTAGGTAGAATATACTTAAAAACTATGACATGCAAAGGTCCACGTTAAAAAGTCTTCACCAAAAGAATTTATTTCCATTTAAAAATTAAATCCATCGAAAAATTACTTGAAACTTACACGATTTTTTTCATTCATTTTATTTATTTGCTTATAGTGTTTTACTTTGAGATCCAAACCAATAAAAAAAGGAGTCACTAGACTTGTGAGATACATTTACTTAAAAACTAATTTCCATATCACTGCTAGGTGAAACATATAGCGGTTTAAAAGTAAAAACAAAGTTTTCCGTTTTTAAACTTTCGCAGTTTTTTCTATAATGTTTTGGCGCCGTTTAATGTAATTGAGTTTTGAGAATTGTATTTGAAAAACCACGTAATTTTATACAGTTTGAGGGACTACAGGGGACCAGATATTATGGTCCGATTATTAAATTTACTTTATTTAAATTTAACGGACTAGTAAATTTTAAATTTTATATGCTTAACAAAAAAAAAATTTCAATGAAAATTTTCGATTTGATATTAAAATCATAAGCAGAATGTTATGGATTTCTCCACAAAGTTGTTTGCTTCTATGATAAAAACTCTCAGTTTTATTAGCGGTATTGTTAAGATATCTGTGGACGTTTTCTGCTTCTCCTGTACAAAAGTAAATATGTTAGTTACGTCCTTTTGCATTTTAGGTGACAATATAGAGATGTTTTATAGAGAACGTGAGTACTTAAATTTAATCAAATTTATTGACCCTTGGTCAATTTCCTTTGATGTATCAAAGAACACATGATATTTTTTGAGGTATTATACACCAGTATAACTAGGGCTCGGAAGGTCTTATAAAAACATGTTTGTTGTCATTAGCCGGAGGGCAAAGTTAAACAAATATCTTTACGAATCAACAAATTTGCAATAAAATGACATCGATTTTAATGAATATTTTTTTGCATATTTTACATATTTTGCTATAATGCATATTTTGGCAATTTTTTATTACATATTTTGATATAAATGCATATGTTTGCATTAAATTGCATGTTTCCAATAAAAAATATTGATATTTTACCAAAATCAGATTTTTACAAAATTTATCCTTATATTTCATATTTTTATCTTCAACTTTATTAATATTTTTTTATAATTTTTTTTTTATCACGAAGACAAACTTAACAGAAAAATTCAGTTATTCAATTTTTTACTATGATTGACGATAATTTTAATTTAATTTTAATTTATTTATAAAAACCAACCGAGCCCTTCGGGCCATATATAGTTGGTAGACCAACATTAACAATCAACTTCATTATGTCACTTAAAAATATTAACCACTTTGCTTAAATTGTGTTAATAACGTAAAAAACTTGAATAAAAAAATTATTAATAAATGTATATTTTAAAATCTGAAATGCATATTTTAAGATTTTTAATGCATATTTTATGTACATAGAACGCGATTATAAATGCATTCACTTCTGAGCACTACTTATCATATATGGGGGTTGGAGGGTATACAAATATGTCGATTCATTTTTATTTACAGGTTACGGATGAATTTAATTTCATCTCATCTATAGCTTTGGAGATACGTTTTATTCACTTTAAAAAATGATTTTAAGTAAATTTTTTTTTTACATTTTTTTCCAAATTAAACATTTTTATCTTAGTTATTTACCAGAGATGAGTTTTTTATTTTTGCCTTTTAACTCTTTTCGATTTGAAATCTTTATTTTATAGCTTAGTTCAACTTGAAAATAGTTCAATAGTTTAACTTGAAAATTTTTTTGACTATAAAAAATTTTTGTTTTCATCTTTAAACTGCAGAAACCTGCATATATTATAATATAAAATTTTGTTGTTAATATTTTCAGATAAAACTTATATACATGCTGCAGTTAGTATGTGTATTACCGGTAATACCGGTACAGATGTTGATCGGGATGATCCTTTAGAAAAATCTTTATTATCTAATGACACATCATCGACAACTATAACGCCACCTCCACCAGCAGCAAATGTCGCCACATCACCAAAACGTTCCAATTCACATGAAGCTGTACTTTTGTTATGGTGTTTTGGCGGTCTTATGGTTTCCTATTTAACATGGGGTGTTTTACAGGAAAAAATAATGACACAAGAATATTACAATTTTGATGGTGTACGATCCCATTTTAAGGATTCTCAATTTTTAGTATTTTCAAATCGAATTTTAGCCTTTACAGTGGCACTTATCGTTTTACAATATAATAGACCACCAACAAGGCATAAGGCTCCCTTATATAAATATTCATATGCTTCATTTTCGAATATAATGAGCGCTTGGTTTCAATATGAAGCATTAAAATTTGTCAACTTTCCTACACAAGTTTTGGCTAAATCATGTAAAATTATACCAGTTATGTTAATGGGTAAAATATTATCGAAAAACAAATATCAATGCTATGAATATTTTACGGCGATATTAATATCGACCGGTATGATATTCTTTATGATGGGTTCTGCTGACAGTACAAAAGCTGATGGTGTTACAACTATGACGGGTATATTCCTATTGGCTATGTATATGGTATTTGATAGTTTTACTGCCAATTGGCAGGGAGATTTATTTAAGGGTTATGGCATGACTCCTTTACAAATGATGTGTGGTGTTAATTTATTTTCTACCATATTTACGGCTGCATCTTTAAGTGTTCAGGGTGGTTTTATGGATTCTTTGACATTTGCTACAGAGGTAAACAATTTATTTTCCTACGCTAAAAAAAAGTTTTACAGTTACTACATGACAGTTTTTTGTGTAGTAATCAGAAATTGTTGTTTTTAACTGCAATTACAGTTATTTTTCTATGAAACAAAACAACTATTATGACAGTTATTTAAAAAACCACATTTATTAAAAAAAAAATCACTGTATTTTTGTAACAGTTGTTTGAAACAGTTAGGCCGAGTTTTTGGGATGTCAATTAAACTCGGTTTAGTTAAACCGACAACGAATTTTGACCGCAATTTCCAAGTTTATTAACAAAAAATTGTTGGAACCAAATCATTTTGTTTTGAGTTTTGGACTTTATTATACCACAATAAAATAAACCATATTTCAGAAGCAGTATTTCATTTACAAACTTCGTTAATCTAAGATTAAAGATAATCTACATCCCAAAAACTCGGCATTAATATTTTAATAAACAACTACCAAAACAGTAATTCTGCATTAGACAGTTATTATTTGTTAGTTGTTTAAAAAACTATTATGTCGAGTTTTTAAAAATTCTCGTTAAGTTTAGGGACACGCCTACATCAGATTGCTTTTCACAATTTGTTAAATAAGTTTTGGGATTTTAGCACATTTAATTACTATAAATGCAATTAATGTTTATCCCGATGAAAATAAATGTAAATAACAAATATGCAGGTGCTTGTGCAAATTTAAATGTAACTGACACTAATAGCAAACATATGATTTTCTATTGTTGATTTACTTGAATAAACGTCACTACATTGCTAGATCTGTCAAAAAAACAGAGTAGTATTTGGAAGATGACAAAGCCAATTGTGACAATTTTTTGTTGTTGTTTTGGTTTTTCTTTGATATTTTAAATTTTGAATCTCGCTCCTAGACGAGGACAAGAAATTCTCATTGAGTTTGTGATTTAACATAACAAATATCTCTAGAAATTCTAATAACAAAGTCCCCTGAAGATTTCCTTAGGCAGGAATGAAATCCGGATAGGGACACGCCTACATCAGATTGCTTTTCACAATTTGTTAAATAAGTTTTGGGATTTTAGCACATTTAATTACTATAAATGCAATTAATGTTTATCCCGATGAAAATAAATTTAAATATTTGTTATTGTTGATATGTTCATAGTTTGTAAATATTAATACAGCGCTACAAAATTGACACCTAAAATCGAAAACAACAGTACCGACCATTGAACCTAAATATTTCGGCCACGCTAATTTTAATATCGTACACAGTTTTTTCACTTATGGGCCAAACATTTTTCAACATTGCCTGTTTCAAAGCAGTTTTTCATATATAAAATTTAAAAAATAAAATATTTTCTCTTATTTTTTTTATGGTAAATACACATAAGACCTTCAGCAACATTCGTGTTTGGTTAATATTTGTACAGCATTAACAAAAAAATCTGCGATTTTTCACTGTTTTTTTTTTTTTTTTTATTAATTAATAATCATATAATTACAACTTATATACTATTACCCTAACCGAGCACTAGCAACTAGGGCCTTCGGCGCGTTGTAGCGAAAACAGACCAGTGCCTCTGGTGGGAATCGAACCCACGACCCCCGCACTGAACGCTACCAACTAGCCTACCGGGGCGCACAGTTTTTATTATATTTTACTATTTCTTCACATTTTATCATCCCATTACGCAGTCGATCAAAGCATTTTGTGCATAAGCAAAAATACAAATCTAAACAAATTTTTCGTGTAAAAAAGAAAAAAAAAAAATGAGCGGTTCATGGGAAAACGCGAAATCTGCCTAAAATTTATATATAACAATATATCGAAAACGGATGACTTATGAGTTAATATTTAAGTATAAAATGTAAATAGCTTAAAAATTTAAATTCAGCCACAAAAGTTAATATTTGCGAAATAATTTTTATTTTTAATAAAAATTATAACAAACTTGAAAGTTTTTTTAGTTATAGTATTTTTTTTTATTTTTGATGTTTAATCTATGAATTTATCATAAAAAAAATTGATAATAAGATAAAATATTTTATTTTTAAAATTTTATGTATAAAAAACTACGTTAAAGCATTCAAAACTTTAATGAAAAAACTAGCCCATAAGTGAAAAAAAGTTTGTATCCCATTAAAATCAGTATGGCCGAAATATTTAAGATCAATGGTTGGTACTCATTAGAAAATTTCACTATAGCTGCAATATATAAAAACGGCATAACTGGAATCAAAGTATTTTTTTTTTTTTGTTAAAAAATATCTTTTAAATACCGAAAAATAACTGTTACAAAACATTAACTTTTAACCAGTTTTTACAGTTTCAAAGTTTTTAGTTTACAGTTATTTTTACGACAATGTCAGTTATTTTACTGCATTTGTTAGTTGTTTTGCAATAGTTAAAAATAACTACATTTTTAGTTGTTTAAGCGGTAATTAACTTTGTCGCTTTTTTAACTAAATTTACAGTAGTTTCAACTGTAATTTTTAGCATATTCTACTGTAAAACTTTTTTTGTATGTAGTAGACCTTGCTTGAATACATATTAATATTATTTTCTTTTCTTATAAAAGCATCCAAAATTTGTTTTTGATATTGTTATACTTTCTATAAGTTCAGCCATAGGTCAATTATTTATATTCTATACCATCTCAGTATTTGGACCAGTTGTATTTACCATAATAATGACTTGCCGTCAGGTAAGTAAATAATCTATTTAAATATGTGCTTGTCTAAATATACAATTCCTCAACTGATCTACTTAAATGTTGACATACATATTTGTTTATTCTTTTAAACAGAAATAAAATAAATTGTTTATTTCAGGGTTTAAAATTTAGTCAATAGTTTATTTTTGTCGAATACTGACTATGCTCAAAATATGAAACGTTTGCATATTTCAATAGCATCAAAACTTAAAATTGCCTTAGCTAAACACACACTGCAAACAGCATAACTATGTGTAGTAAATATTTTAAGTTCTATCGTTAGTTCGTGTTTAAAAATATTATATGTATGCACACGATCTTGCTGCTAGTTGTCGTCGTGAATAGTAAGCTATAGAAATATTAACTAAAAACAAATATTATATGTAAAAATATGCGACTATTAGTAGCTGCCAGTTGCATTAATATACACACACAAATAGTGGCGCTGTTAGCAGTTACTAATAGTCGCATATTTTTACATATAATATTTGTTTCTAGTTAATATTTCTATAGCTTACTATTCACGACGATAACTAGCAGCAAGATCGTGTGCATATAATATTTTTTAACACGAACTAACGATAGAGCTTAAAATATTTACTACACATAGGCATGCTATTTGTAGTGTGTGTTAATAGGGTGGTCCTTATTTTTCAACTTGCGATTTTTGGTGCTGCCCCCTCTTAAAATATTTGTTTGGATACAAAAATTCACCATGCAATAAATTAGAGTGCTAGTATAACGGGAATGTGTCCCGCATCGCCCTTGAATATCAGGCCTCCTTGGAAAAATTTACCAAAAAATTTTGTCTAAATTTAAAAATGTAATATAATTTTGTGTTGGGTTCAATAACAACTACTCAGATAAAAAATATTACCTTCCCAGAAAATCTCTAACTTATTCTAACTTGGAGTCAACAAAATGCACATATATTTGGGGTGTACCTAAAAATTTTGAAAATTTTATTCAACAAAAACCAAAAAACTAGTTCTTGCTGTCAAATGTTTTATTAAACACATCCCAAATATTAAATAACATAAGTATTACGGATATCCGTTGGCAAAAATTTTTGTTAGAGCATTTTGATTCTGGCGGATTTCAACGTTTTTTTAAATTTGAATAGACTTTTTTTTTAAAAGATTTTTGTAATATTTCATCAATGTTATTGTGTATGCTATTTTATATAATTGTATTAACTTTATTATAAAGTATAATTTTTCGTGTTCATAGTTAACCTGTGTTTTCATGGGGTCACAATTGACCCTCGTATTTTAAAGAGTCAAAAATCACAAAGATGACATAAAATTATTTATTTTATTTATTTATTAAAAAATTAACTTAAATATAAAATTATAAGCTAATTTGCAAAAAGAGCAATAGCAGCTTAGGCCTTCAGCTCAATGTGTATGATATAATGTTTTAAGTTTTGGAATTTATTGTGAACATATTGAAATATTATTTAGTGTTTTTAGATTAAATTGTATAAATTTGTGGATTTTAAATAATTAATGATTGTTGATATATTTTCTTCAGATGGGTCGGCAAGTAGTTGGATGGGATCTTGACTTTTGAAGATTAGTTGCCTTTGATTATGGTAAAGTGCACAATCTAATAGCATGTGTGATGGATTTGTTGGATAAATGATATCGCAGTCACATGGGTATGTAACTGGTATTTTTAGAAGGCCGCCGTGTGTGAGCTTTGTATGCCCTAGCCTTAGTCGGGTTATTTTTATTGAGTCCAGTCTGTTGATGTTACTGCTGATGATAGTTGTGCTTTCGGAGTTGTTGTTTATTGTTTTATACCAATTGGATGTTTGTGAATAGGTGGTGTCTTTGTTTTAAAAAATGTTGTTATGTGCTTATGTATATCTTTGATGTTGTGATTTTCTGTTTTCAATACAGGGGATCTAAGGGACAATTTTGCCGCAGTATCGGCAAATTCGTTTCCTGGAATGTTGACGTGGCTAGGGACCCATATTAATTTTATGTCTGTTGTTCTTTTGATTAGAAAATCTCGGATGTTAGATGCATATATGTTGTTGTTAGTTATATTTAATATGGCTTTTAAGGATGAGAGTGAGTCTGTGCAGATGGCATATTTGCCTCTTTTGAATCCAATATGTGATATTGCATTATTGATGGCGATCAGTTCTGCTGTAAATATGGAACTGTGGTCGGGTAGGACACCTAACTTTATAACTTTATTTTCTGTTGTTACGCTGTAACCTACGTTGTCGTTGTTTTTTGAACCATCCGTATATATGAAGCTGTAATCTGATAGGTTGTCCTCGATATCTTTAAACATGTTGCGAAATTGTATTGGGTTAAGGTTGTTTTTTGTGAAATTATGGAGGGATAAGTTAATATTGTTATTGTGTAAGTTCCAAGGGGGGGGAGTAATTAATTTTTTTCCGGGGAATTTGAATGGGTATATCGATAGTTTTACAGTTTTGTTGAATTCTTCTTATAGTAGATAATATTTTTGGTACTTTTCTTGATTTTTTTATTTTTTTCGTAATTTTTGCCAATGGCGAATCATTGTCAGAGAGTGCATGGTGTAATTTCGTTGTTAGAATATCCCTCTGGACTTCAAGGGGTAAGATGTTTGCTTCGGTAAGAAGGTTTTTTGTACGAGTAGTTCGGAATGCTCCTAGGGAGGATCTCAAGGCAGCGTTTATTTGCTTATTTACTTTTTTAAGCAGAGATTCTGAAGTATATCCGAATATTGGTAGTCCGTAGTTGGCTTTTGATAAAATGAGAGCCTTAGTTATTTGAATTAAAGTAGAAGTACTACAATTAAACTTAGTGCTAGAAAGACATTTAATTATGTTGAGCTGTTGATTTAATGATTTAACTAAGTTGTCTATGTGTTCGCTCCATCGGTATCTGTTGTTGAAATGTAAACCCAGTAGTCGTAGATTTTTGACTTCGGATAATAAAATATGGTTTGATATTATTTCACAACGACAACTTCTTTTTCGGCAAATGTGTATGTATTTACACTTATTGGGGGATAAAACGGCTCCCGAATAATTTGTCCAGTCCGTTATATCTTTGAAAAGGTTGTTTAGATTAATGACTGGGTTTTTTTCTTTGTTGGATTTTATTATCAGGTTAAAATCATCAGCATATGAAGTAAAATCAATTTCTCGGTGTAGTGAAATTATATGACATAGTTTGTTGTATGCTATTAAAAATAGCACAACAGAAAGCGGTGACCCTTGTGGGATACCATTATGAAGAGGAAACGGTTGGGAATAATTGGATGTGATTTTTACCATAAATTTCCGATTACTCATAAAGTTTTTTATATAATTTATAATCTTGGGGCCAACATTCCAAACAATTAATTGATCTATAATTGTATGTAGACCTATTCTGTCGAAAGCTCTTTGAAAGTCTAGTGAGACTATGCTTACATGTTTTTTCAACGAAAGTGATTCCACAATTTGATGATCCATGTAAAGAAGACTGTCTGTCGTAGATTTTCCCTTTTTAAACCCAAATTGTCGGCTATCTAACAGTTTATATGTAGTTAGAAACCACCAAAGTCGATTTGCAACAATTTTATCCATTACTTTTGCCAGGCATGGGTTTAATGATATGGGCCGATAGGAGCTCAGAGAGGTTCTATCGGATCCTTTTTTGTGTATCGGGACGTTAACGCTTACCTTAAATTGCTGTGGTATGTATGAATCTAATATGTTATTATAAAGCATGAGTAAACGTTGCTTCATAGTTCTAGGTAGATGCTTGATCATGGGGTAAGAGATTCGATCTAACCCAGGCGTTTTACCGGATAATTTGTTTAAAACTGAATTTAATTCTAGCATATTGATGTTCGTTTCTATTTTTGCGGCTCCGGGGCTTGGGGGGCTGATTTGCATATTTACCGCTGTGTTTAGCTTTCTAGTACGAAATTCTGTTGGATATTTTGAGTCGGATGAGTTATCCGACCAAAAGTTACCCAATTCTGTTGCTATTTTTAACTTGTCGGTTATGAGTTCATCTTGATTTGATGCTTTTGTAATAGCATGTATATTTTGTGTTGCTTTGTAGCCTGTAAATGACCTGATATTTTTCCAAATATTTTCTGTTTTAGAGGAGGGGTTTATGGCAGAGGTAAAATTATAAAGTGATTCTCTTTTTGCGATTTTAATTTTTCGTTTTAATAGAGCATTCGTTTTTTTGTAGTTGATAAGGTTAAATGTTGTCATGTTTTGTTTATATAGCGACCAGAATTTACTTTTTTCTTTTTTTATGTTATTAAGATCTGGGTTCCACCACGGTACCTTTTGTTGGATGGCTGGTTGACTTTGGGGAATGGACACATTAGCGGATTGGTGAATAATTTTGCATATGTTAGCGGTTTCTTTGTTTAAATTTTCACTTATAGGCCGTTCGGATTCAAAAAGGAGACATTGGCTGTTATATGTGGTCCAATTTGCCTTTTCAATTTTAAATTTTGGTCTAAATGTTGTAGTGATATTTGAACTTTGTCGGAAAAGGGAGATTATAATTGGAAAGTGGTCGCTACCGTATAATATTTTTTCTGTTTTCCATTCTGAGTGGACTGCAAGGGATGGAGAACAAAATGATAAGTCAACATGTGAAAAAGTGTTGTGTGTATTGAAAAGTGTTGGTGATGAATCGTTAAGTAGCACTAGGTCGTTGTTAGTTATATAATTTACTAATGTTGTACCTTTTCTGTTGTTAGTGGTAGAGCCCCAAACTCGGTGCCAGCTGTTAAAGTCCCCAGTGATTAAAAGTGGTGGGCTTACATTATAAAACATATTGTGGAGATTTGTTTGAGAGAACTTTATGTGTGGTGCTGTATACGCTGATATGATTTTAAATTTTATTTTAGATTTTATTTCAATACAGATAGCATCGAAATCGCTTTGTAAATTTATTGTCTTATGTTCTATAGATTTATGAATAAGTAGCGCTACACACCGCCATACCGGGTAGTAGATGTGTTGTGTGAGTATAGCGTGTAATTTATAGGAATAGGAATGTTTGATTGGTTGTGGATGTGAGTCTCTTGTAGTGAAATTATTTTTGGGGAATAGAGTTTAATAAGTTGTTGAAGTTCATTGTAATTATTAATGAAACCATTTATGTTCCATTGTAATATGTTTAATAGCATTTTAAAGTTTGAGATAAAAAATAAGGTTAATTAATTTGAAAAAAGTTTTGGGAGACTGTAATGAACTTTCTGGTGGTTTAAAATTTATTATTGGATTAGGCATTTTTGGTACGTTTTGTTTTGTTTTCAGCTTGATGTAGTTTTTGTAATTGTTTTCTTGTTCTTTTTGATGTATTTCTGGGTAATATTTGTTTAGTTTTTGAATCGGTAGTGTTTTGCGAGGATGTACTGTCGACATCTGATGCCTCTGACAGAACATCTGAGTAATCGTTTAATTCTCGAGATGTTGTTTTAGTAGGTGGCGGCATTGTTTGTTCTTTATTAACATGAGAAGAGTTTGTATTATTGGTAGGTTTACTATCGGGAGATTTTGCTGTAGAGTTAGAAGTGGTGTTAGTTGATTTAACTGTTGATGAGTATGTATTTGGTGTAGTTGGGTGACGTTCATTATATTTAGTTGTTGCTGTTTTTCTGTTAGTTTTTTCTAAAGTAATTATAGCTTGGATCTCTTTCTCTTTTAGGAAAATTGGACACGATTTGTCATTAGAGGAATGATTGTTGTCTATTTTGTTGTTTTCTTTACAATTTATACACGATTGAGAATTAGAGCATGTTTCATTGTTGTCGTCATTTACATGATATTCGCTTGAACAATTAAAACAAATTCTCTTGTTATTGCAAAATTTAGCCAAATGACCAAAGCGTAAACAGTTTTTGCATTTTAGAGGAAGGGGGATATGAGGTCTTATTTTGATTTTCTCATAGCCAATTGATAGCTCAGAGGGTAGCGACGTAGTAGCAAAGGTAACAACTATTAATCCGGTTTCTTTTAAATTGTTGTCTACTTTTTTTAATATTTTGTTGACTTTACATACATTTTGTGATTTGAGTTCCGAAAGAATTTCTTCTTCTGATATACCACGAAGGTCATTTGAATATACAACTCCTTTAGCATAATTTAGTGTTTGGTGTTCGTTTAACTCAACTTTAATTTCTGGTGACAGTGATGTTAGTTGAATAAGATTTCTGGCCTGAGTAAAGTTTTTTGTTTTTATAAGAATTGTTCCATTTAGTAGTTTTTACATGATTCCACCTCTCCACCGCAGGTACCGTCTATTACTTTTTTAATTAAGAATGGTGATACCTCAGAAAGAGTTTTTTTTGACACTTCAGAAATTACAGAATTGTCACTTTTGTCATTATTCACTCGGGACATAATCAAGTATTTTGGACCGGGGGTTAGAATTGTCATTGATTTGCTCCTATCAAAAGTGATAGGTGGTTTACCACGATCCGGTGGTTGATTCATTTTAAAAGAAAAAAATTGTAAATTTATATAATCTTTGTTATTCTATATGAGTTTTAAAGACAAAAAATGGAGAAGAGTATGATTTTTGATTTTTTAAGTTCAATATTGTTAATAAATTAATTATTAATAATTAAGCACAGAATGCGTCGCAGTTAGTAAACACGTCTTGTGTAGGCGAATATACACATGCAACTGAGATGACATAAAATTAATTTTTGTTTATGTTTCTAATTGTAATTTATTTACATTTTAAAATTAATTAAAATTAATTATTTAGTATAAATTCAGACATTTGTATTCATATTAAAATTGATTTTTTTGTACATATTCAGGAGTGTTTTCGAAAAACGTATTTTTAATTTAATAGTGTAAATTTTTTTCCCTCAAAATTTTTATTATGGAAAAGTTTTAAGTTCTAATTTTTACTAAATTGACCTACTCGAAGACTAGAAACGGTTAACGAAATTTTTTAGAATAACTATAAATTGAATTATTCCTTTTTTTATTTTATTTATAAATTTTGCCATAAAGCTGCATTTTTCTTACATGGGTCATATTTGACCCCAGGTTAACATGGGTTAACTATCAACAGAAAAAATAATATTTTATAATAAAGTTATTACAATCATATAAAAGAGCATATACAATAATATTGATGAAATATTATTGAAACCTTGTTTTAAAGTAAAAATGTATAAAAAAAAAAAAAAACCTTGAAATCCCCGAGAATCGAAATGCTCTAAAAAAAAATTTGCCAACGGATATCCACAGTACTTGGCTTATTTAATACTTGAGATGTGTTTAATAAAATACTTGTCAGCAAACACTAGGTTTTTGATTTTTGTTGAATAAAAATTTCAAAAATGCAAAAAAGTCACTTTGAGGTACTCCCAAAATATTTATTAATTTTTTTGACACAAAGTTAGGGTAAGTTAGCGATTTTCTGGGAAAGTAATATTTTTTATCTGAGTAGTTATGATTAAACCCAACACAAAAATTATTTTATATTTTTTTAATTTTGAAGAAAAAAAATTTGAATTTTTTTTTAAATTATGACCATTTTTCTTCCAAGGGGCCCGATTTTCAAGGGCGATGCGGAACATCTTCCCGTTATGTTAGAGCTCTAATGTTTTTGAGTGGCGTATTTTGACACCCTAAATATTGTGGTGGGGGGGGGGGGGGGTTGGAATCTAAATTTCATTTTTATTTTTCGCCCATACAACGAAAGACCACCCTAGTGTGTTAAGCTAAGGCAATTTTAAGTTTTGATGCTATTAAAAATGCGGCAAATGAAATATATTTAGTATTAATACATCATAGTAAATAGTTAAATATTCGGCAATTTGAAACTACTAATAGTAGTTTTTTTAATGTCTGGTTTATTTTAACAACCGTGTTCTTGTTGTTTTTCTCATTTTAAAAGAAATTTTATTTGAGTTTTTTTTTTGTAATTTCAGGCTGCAGCTATTTTACTGTCTTGTTTAATTTATCATCATAGCATTTCAATATTGGGCGTCTTTGGTGTTATGGTCGTATTCTTTGCCATATTTATGCGTGTGTATTGCAATCAACGCATGAAGGCTATGCGTAAACGTGCCGAGGCTCATAAACCTAAAATGGCTGTGTAGTAGAGTGGTCTACCTCTAGTCTCACTTTAAGTTATACCAAATTGTTTCGAATCAAGTTTCTGGCAAACTTTATGTTTTCGACTATCCCTAAATAAAAAGGCTCAAATTAGGTGCTAAGTTCTTAGTACTTGTTTCTTAATTTAATTAATATTTAATGTTAATTGTATATAATTGTTTAGAAAACAAACAAAAAAAACTTACGTAGTAATTAATTAAAAATAAACATCGAATTTTATTTTTAAAACATTTTAGTTTTTATATAATTTTTATGCTCTGTGTATTTAAAAATAGATAAATTACAATCTTAATAAATAAAAGAAACTTTTATTTAAACTATAAACAAATTGTTGATACTGATTTTAAATTAATTTTTCAAAAAATAAGGTCTTTATACCAGTGAGTCTTTTA
This sequence comes from Delia radicum, assembly GCA_021234595.1. Classification (NCBI taxonomy): domain Eukaryota; kingdom Metazoa; phylum Arthropoda; class Insecta; order Diptera; family Anthomyiidae; genus Delia; species Delia radicum. The sequence continues at coordinate 99,818,102 of CM037851.1, forward strand.
TACGTTGGTTGAAATTCATGGCATAACAACAACACAAGGTAAGGGCATCAGAAAGAAATTGAGTTTTTTATTTGACTTTCTGTGGTTTTCTATTTACTTTTTGTATGAATTTTTGTCATTTTATTTTTGAAAACAAGATAACATTTTTCTAATAACAGGTATTATTTTCCCATGGTTCAAATTGTTCTTAAAATGTAGCTAATTTAAAAAAAGTTCAGATAGGACATAATCAACGAATGTTCGTTAATAGGGTTAATATTTTTCATAAGTGCCTAAAAGTATAATGTATTTAATTGTATGAATTCTGCTTGCCTGTTCTGGAATCACATTCAGCAAAAAAAAATTGGTGGCCATGAATTCACTTTTAATAGTTTTTAACCCTGCAGGCACACGATTTAGATTTTCTTGATAGTCTCTTACATATACTGTTTGTCAAAATATGCAAAAATTTACAGCTGTGACGTAGGCTGCACGCAAGTGGAAAGCAATTTCAATATTTGTGAAAGGAAAAATAAAAACAATTTCAAAAGAATTGTAATCAGCTGTTTTCTTGAACGTAAATTGATACACTCCACTTGAAAGAGAAATCTGAAGCAAGTTCGTTTCAACTTTAAAAATTGTGAGTGTATTGGTAAAAAAGTGTGAGTGGATTAAAACTTGATAGGCAAAACTTGATCGTGTAACCATCAAGTAAGGGAATTAAATAAGTTCAATGATTTCCCCCATACTTAACAATTTGTTAAGGAGAAGTTTTGGGGTTATTTTGTAATTCGATTCGAAAATTTTAAAAATAAAAAAAGTTCAACTATTTTTTTTACTTTTCGTATTAACTAAATCATTGTCTACAGGTTTTTAATACGTTTACCATTTGAAACAGGCTCGGATCCAGGAAAATGTTTTGCGTGGGGGAGGGGGTGTGCTTTACTTAGAGTATTTTTAATTATTTTTTTAATATTTTTTACATTTTTGTATTGAAAAATATAATTTTGGGGAATTTCATAGTAATGGAATAGTATAGTCGAATAGCCCACAAAAATCTATGAAGAAATGAGTTTTTACTTTTTCGATGGCGTCAAAAAAATTCACCAGAGATAAAGTCTTAAATTTGTACTTTTTTAATATTAAATAAAAATATCATATTTTTATTTTGTTTTATATATGCCAAGAAAAATTTGAACCGTAATTAATAATTTGATGGAAAGTTTCCCGCCATTCGCGAAACTTTTATTTTTTATTTTCAATAAAAAAAATGCTAAAATGTTCATTCTAATTGATTTAACTAAATTTGAGTCCTAAATATTTCGGTATAAGCGAAAATTTAATTTATCATTAGGTCCATTCGTTTACACCAAAATTTGCACAAGTTTGTACAAATTTGTACTGGATTTACTGAAGTGCGTTCGCGTACACATAAATTTGCAAAAGAGAGCATCTACTAAGAGAGTAAAGTGACAGTTGTCAGCAAAAAAAACTGCAAATTTTACTGGACAAATTTTTGCCAGTAAAATCCAATAGAAAACAAAAACATATGATTAAATTAAGTAAACAAACAAAAATTAGCATACATTTAGTAATAAAAACATTTAAAAGATTAAAAGCTGAATTAAAAGGGCGGCAAAAACTAAAAATAATTATTTTCAACCTGAAACAAATTAAAGTAGTCAGTTACAATTATTATAGTAACAATTTATTAGTTTTCTAATATCTCTGTTAATTGTTTTTATTTACATTAATATATTAGAGATGTAAAGCTAATGAATATATGAATACTTCTTACTGCATATTATTCAGGGTACCGAATATCAAAAATAAAGTATTCATGTATTTTCGTATGTTATTTAACTAGAAACAAAATTAAAAGCCATGTACAAACTAAACAGGTACAAAAGCTTCCACAAAAGTTTATTTAATTAATACAATTGCTACGAATTTATAATTATTAAAATGCAATGCATCAAGTACCAAAAACAATATTACTGGGTAGTCTAAATAACACTTATTTTACAACAATAAGCTTTTTAGCGCTCATATGTTTGAATTAACCTGCAAGTTTTTGCAATTTTTCCGTTCGTTTACTTTTTTGTGCAAGAGAGTAAAATTTTCATTTTGCCCAAAATTAGGTCCATTCGTTTACTTTTCCAGTAAAATCCAGTAGATGAGTAAATTTTGGGCAAAATGAAAATTTTACTCTCTTGCACAAAAAAGTAAACGAACGGAAAAATTGCAAAAACTTGCAGGTTAATTCAAACATATGAGCGCTAAAAAGCTTAGTGTTGTAAAATATGTGTTACTTAGACTACCCAGTATATATTGTTTTTGGTACTTGATGCATTGCATTTTAATAATTATAAATTCGTAGCAATTGTATTAATTAAATTAACTTTTGTGGAAGCTTTTGTACCTGTTTAGTTTGTACATGACTTTTAATTTTGTTTCTAGTTAAATAACATACGAAAATACATGAATACTTTATTTTTGATATTCGGTACCCTGAATAATATGCAGTAAGAAGTATTCATATATTCATTAGCTTTACATCTCTAATATATTAATGTAAATAAAAACAATTAACACAGATATTAGAAAACTGATAAATTGTTACTATAATAATTGTAACTGACTAATTTAATTTGTTTCAGGTTGAAAATAATTATTTTTAGTTTTTGCCGCATTTTTAATTCAGCTTTTAATCTTTTAAATGTTTTTATTACTAAATGTATGCTTATTTTTGTTTGTTTACTTAATTTAATCATATGTTTTTGTTTTCTACTGGATTTTACTGGCAAAAATTTGTCCAGTAAAAATTTGCAGGTTTTTTGCTGACAACTGTCACTTTACTCTCTTAGTAGATGCTCTCTTTTGCAAATTTATGTGTACGCGAACGCATTTCAGTAAAATCCAGTACAAATTTGTACAAATTTGTGCAAATTTTGGTGTAAACGAATGGACCTATTTACTCATCTACTGGATTTTATTGGAAAAGTAAACGAATGGACCTATTAATATTTAACTAAAACTTATGATATGAAATTAAATGCTTGTAAATTTTTTTTTATTTATTTAGAAAATAAATTTATTTTTGGTCATTTTTGCAAAATGAACCAAAATAATGTTTTACGTTTATAATACATTGACCACCTCATAGTACTATGCCAAACAAATTGGTTATATTCCTAATGTACATAGACAGCACTTTCATAACATTCCTGCAGTTGTTTTCTGTGTGTATAAGGGTTGTAACTTGTATAAAAATTAATCGATTAATCGAAAGAGCAAAAACAGAATTCGAACGAACCATTTATAAAATCATGATTTTCGAATAATGATTATGTAATTCGAATAATGACGATTAATCGAATAAAACGAATAATTTAAAAAATAGTTTTTTTAACATTTATATATTATGATTTTTTTTTTTAATTTTGAAAAAATTATCAATTTAAAATTTTTTTTTGTTAAAATTCGTATTTTTAAGTAAAAAAATTAAAAATCTATTAAAAACATTTTAAACAGCCTTGAAATTTCAAAATATATACAAAATATGATTTGAAGAAACTAATACTTAAAGTGATAAGTGTGCTATCGTTTTAAAATAGCATGACTTTAAACAATCTAAAATTAACAAAATTCATTCTATTTAAAAACGACAGCACTAAAACTTTAAATTAAATTTTTCTAATTTTTACTTCAGTTCAAATGAGATCCTAACAGCTCTATATATTGGAAAATTTGTTCATGAATTTCTTAAATGCACTAAGTCGAAGACATTAAGAAACTTATTCCATTTTCACTAAAATTTGCAACAATTCCCTGTAAGTGAAAAATTATTTTAAAACAATAATACTATACAAAGTTGTAACATTTTTTGAACGCTTTTATAATTTTTTAATTAAAATTTATCGGTTGTTCACAACAGAAGCTAAAACTACAGGCGAAAATATTTTGTAACACGTGTTGTATAAAACGCTAAATTTCGCCAGTAACCCATCGCATTTTTGCATTTTCAATTTCAATTTGAATTTTATTGAGACTTATAAAAATTAGATCACAAAGCAGCTTAAAATAAGAAAACATAAGGTGTATATAAACATAAAACTATTGAGTATTATTTTAATAAACATTTAAGACATTATGTGTACAGAATAACGCTACATGCTTATATAAAAGGACGAATACGAGGTTTTACATCAAAAGATAAACATTAAAATTATATCGCTCAAAATATAATAAAAGTTTACAAACATTGTTGAAATGTCAAGAAAGAGATCTTATAAGCAAACTTAAAACTAAACTATACACAAAGAAAACATATTAACAACAGAATAAAATAATACAAAAAAAAAGACTAGCTCCTATTGGAACCGTGAACTGAATGAGAATAAAACTCTGGTATACAGTATTCACTTGAGTTTATTAACAAGTTAATGTTTTCGTGTAAAATACCAACTGGAGACATGTACAAACTGTTGGACCAATTAAATTCAGAATGATCCCTGAGAACGTCCCTCATAAGACTGTTCTCGTGGTTCCTCAAACGATTTACGAGATTACTGACCATGACCAAAGCATACGATGAAAGTGGTTGAATCTCAGCCTTCTGATAAATAACAGTGTTTGAAAACCGTTTAACAAAATTCTCATAGTTAGCGTTAATGCAAAATCTCAAACAACTTCTTTCTAAAACCTCCAACTCCTTCATAACCGTTTGAGAGATTGAAAACCATATGGGAAACCCATACAGAATCGCAGAACGAATGCACACATTGTAAATGAGTAATTTTGCCCTTTGACTCAAGTGTCTGTTAACCAATAACCCTGCAAACATGCCCTTGATGCGCATTCCCTTAAATTTAGCAATTCGTCCATGATGGATGAATTTAAATAGTTGTTTTAAAGTGACCCCAATGTACTTTATATTATCCATAAAGGGAATAGCCGATCCATGAAGAAGGAGATTCAAATTCCTACTTTGTTTTACAGCATTACGGGGACACTTGCCCGAAGCGTTTCGAAAACAAATTGCTTCAGATTTCGAAGTGTTAATTCTAATACCCCAATTCCTGTAATAATCATCAATAATCAAAAGATGGTTCTTTACCTTCTCTAGGCACTTTTGCGAGAGCATTTTTGCATTTTATGGGAAAATATGTTTGCCCTTAGTTGTAGCTTTATTTCGCATTTTATGGGAAAATATGTTCGCCCTTAGTTGTTGCTTGATTGTGAACACAATCTTTAGCGTTATATTCGTTTTAAATTTTTTGATATATAAAAAAGTTGGCATCCCTGGCCTATTCAGCAATCTTTGTTTTTGCTGACAAAATTTTGACAACTAAACAAACAAAAATTGTTTTTTATTTTTCAAACGAAAACAGCGCTACATTTTAAATTTATTTTTTATTTTTAAACAATTTTTAAGAAAAAACACATTCTCAAATTTTTTATGTAAAAAATTAAAATCGATATTTAAAAATAATATAGTAGTAAATAAAAATCTTGTATTTAGCGATATCTGACTAAAAAATTAAATGTGAAAAAAATGTTGCAAACTGTAAAGTCCACTAAAGACTCGCCAATAAATAGTGTACTACCCAAAATGGATAAACAGTCGGATATACACAAAAGACTGCAGGAATTGAATAAATGGCAGGCGGAGCAGAAAAAGCTGTTGGAGGAAAGGCAAACTAAGCAACGACTAATGTTGGGTATGGAACAAAAAACCATGTATCAAATGTTGGGCTTACAACAGAGTGTAGTGGGTAGAGAAAATGAGGAAAGTAATGTGGAAGATAATTTAGAAGAATATGAGGAAGAAGAAACTACAGAGGTAAGTTTGGAAACTTCTCAATTAGAAGAAGAGTTTACGGAGGAACTGGAAAGAAAAGACGAACCATGTTCATTTAAGACTTTAACTTCTGGTTATGCTACCGAAGATTACATAGAGGTGCAGAGACAAAAACCAAAAAAAACCTTTTCTAAAAAGAGGACAAGGCTTAAAACAAAGATTTAAAATAGATCCTGAAGAATTAAGACTTAATAATTTACCCAGATATAAATATGCTAATGCCCATCCCAGGCTAAGATTAAAACCACCGGGCAAACCTAATAATAGTATAAATATTAAAACAAAACCTGCTAGCTTAAAAAGTTCTCCTTCCAACAAACAAACAAAATCCTTAACCACCACAGCTAATTTAGATGCTCAGGAACAAAGATTTCAAAATTTATTAATATCCTCTAAAAATACTTGTAGTTCAACACCGGATACCAAATCTTCATTTTCTTCAGAAAAACATACTACTATAACTTCCAATTCTTCTACAATATCACCAAAAGTACGGTTTTTAGAACCTAAATCACAAATAAAACAAACCAATAAAGAATTTTTACAAACGGGAGTTCTCCAGCTGTTACTCCTACAATCGCATGGTCTAAAATTTTAGATTCTCAACAGCTTACACCTTTAGAAGTACCCCGAACTCGTCTGCAAAATTTGCCACAAACAGAAGAAAGTATATTTGAACTTTTAGAACAACAGGCTAAAAATGGCAGTTTTGATATGGATTCTTCGTGTATTAAACAATTTATGCAATTAAAGCTTACGAAAAAACTTAATGATACCGATGACAATATTCCAGTAAAGGAAGATATTAAAATTAAACGATTAGAACCTTTAGTAAGTAAAAATATAGAAGAAAGTTCTTCAATAGACGAAGAAGAATCACAATTAAGCGATAATGGGGAAACAACAGAAACTGAGGAAACTACACATAAAACTATAGAAACTACAAATTCTTCTTATAACCCACAATTGCAACAGGTTAGAGTACGTTTTTCTGATTCTAATGAAACACATGAATATGAACAAGAAGATGCTGATACCACTCTAAACAATTATACACGTTTGTCGGCCGGTGCCAGTGCTCAAGTTGGTCAAGGAGATACTGCTAATAATGAGCTGTTTGATCAATTTAAACAGGCTCTATTTGCAGCCTTAAAATATAAAGCAGATGAACATTTAGCAAATGATACCACTCTCAACTCAATAAGTGAGGCTACTCTAACACCTAATGATTCTTTGGCTAACTTTAATAACAATTCGGAATACACCCATAATCCATCAAAGGATTTACAAGAAAAAAACCGATTTAATTAAAATACGTCTCAGCGAATTGGAAAAAGAAATTAATAATTTCAAAGAAAATAATCTTGTTCTAATGAAAGCTAAACAAGATCATGAATTAGAAAAATCTGTTCATGCCCAAGAACATCTTGAAGCTATGGAACGTTTGAAAGATGAAAAAATACAAATGGAAATTTATCTTCACGATGAGCGTGTAAAATTGGAAGATGAAAAACGACAATTTGAACAAACGATGAAAATGAAAACTCAGGGAGTGGTAGCTAAACAACGCAAAGATAATGAACTTTTAAAGGAACAAGTAGCAAAATTGGAAATGGAATTAAAAGCTAAAGATATTAATCATACTTCGGCCCAAGCCCGTTTGAGGACACAAATACGTAACTTAGAAAGAGATCAACGACAATTACATGAACAAATTGAAGCTTTGCGTAAAGATAATAAACGTTTGGAAAATGAAAATTTAAGAATTAGTCGAGAACAGAATAATAAAATGTTGCAGGAGATTAATCGGAATATAGCCAAATTGGCACCCAAGCAGGTTAGTTAGTCTTAAAGATAATTATGCGTATTAAGTTTTTCTGTAGAAAAAATATGTCCGAATCTGAGCAAATTTGTTAATAGAAAATTTGTCAGAATCTGAGCATATTTTTCTGTCAAAATCCAAGATTATTTTTATAAAGAAAATTTGTCACAATCTAAGAAAATTTTTCTATAGAAATTTTCAAATTTTTTTTCAACATTTTTTAAAATCTGAGCAAAATTTTCTAAAGCAAATTTTACAAAAACTGAGCAAATCTTTCTATAGAAAATTTGTCAGATTGTAAAAAAAATTCTACAAAATGAATTTATCAGATTCTGATAAATTTTCCTTAGAAAAATTTACTTAGTTTCTGACAAATTTTCTATAGAAAAATTTGATCAGATTCTGACAAATTTTCTATAGAAAAATTTGATCAGATTCTGACAAATTTTCTATAGAAAAATTTGATCAGATTCTGACAAATTTTCTATAGAAAAATTTCATCAGATTCTGACAAATTTTCTATAGAAAAATTTGATCAGATTCTGACAAATTTTTCTATAGAAAAATTTGATCTGATTCTGACAAATTTTCTATAGAAAAATTTGATCAGATTCTGACAAATTTTCTATAGAAAAATTTGATCAGATTCTGACAAATTTTCTATAGAAAAATTTGATCAGATTCTGACAAATTTTCTATAGAAAAATTTGATCAGATTCTGACAAATTTTCTATAGAAAAATTTGATCAGATTCTGACAAATTTTCTATAGAAAAATTTGATCAGATTCTGACAAATTTTCTATAGAAAATTTGATCAGATTCTGACAAATTTTCTATAGAAAAATTTGATCAGATTCTGACAAATTTTCTATAGAAAAATTGATCAGATTCTGACAAATTTTCTATAGAAAAATTTGATCAGATTCTGACAAATTTTCTATAGAAAAATTTGATCAGATTCTGACAAATTTTCTATAGAAAATTTGAATTCAGATTCTGACAAATTTTCTATAGAAAAATTTGATCAGATTCTGACAAATTTTCTATAGAAAATTTGATCAGATTCTGACAAATTTTCTATAGAAAAAATTGCATCAGATTCTGACAAATTTTCTATAGAAAAATTTGATCAGATTCTGACAAATTTTCTATAGAAAAATTTGATCAGATTCTGACAAATTTGCTATAGAAAAATTTGATCAGATTCTGACAAATTTTCTATAGAAAATTTGATCAGATTCTGACAAATTTTCTATAGAAAAATTTGATCAGATTCTGACAAATTTTCTATAGAAAAATTTGATCAGATTCTGACAAATTTTCTATAGAAAAATTTGATCAGATTCTGACAAATTTTCTATAGAAAAATTTGATCAGATTCTGACAAATTTTCTATAGAAAAATTTGATCAGATTCTGACAAATTTTCTATAGAAAAATTTGATCAGATTCTGACAAATTTTCTATAGAAAAATTTGATCAGATTCTGACAAATTTTCTATAGAAAAATTTGATCAGATTCTGACAAATTTCTATAGAAAAATTTGATCAGATTCTGACAAATTTTCTATAGAAAAATTTGATCAGATTCTTGACAAATTTTCTATAGAAAAATTGATCAGATTCTGACAAATTTTCTATAGAAAAATTTGATCAGATTCTGACAAATTTTCTATAGAAAAATTTGATCAGATTCTGACAAATTTTCTATAGAAAAATTTGATCAGATTCTGACAAATTTTCTATAGAAAAATTTGATCAGATTCTGACAATTTTCTATAGAAAAATTTGATCAGATTCTGACAAATTTTCTATAGAAAAATTTGATCAGATTCTGACAAATTTTCTATAGAAAAATTTGATCAGATTCTGACAAATTTTCTATAGAAAAATTTGATCAGATTCTGACAAATTTCTAGTAGAAAAATTTGATCAGATTCTGACAAATTTCTATAGAAAAATTTGATCAGATTCTGACAAATTTTCTATAGAAAAATTTGATCAGATTCTGACAAATTTTCTATAGAAAAATTTGATCAGATTCTGACAAATTTTCTATAGAAAAATTTGATCAATTCTGAATTCTATCAGAAAATTTGGATCAGTCTGACAAATTTTCTATAGAAAAATTTGATCAGATTCTGACAAATTTTCTATAGAAAAATTTGATCAGATTCTGACAAATTTTCTATAGAAAAATTTGATCAGATTCTGACAAATTTTCTATAGAAAAATTTGATCAGATTCTGACAAATTTTCTATAGAAAAATTTGATCAGATTCTGACAAATTTTCTATAGAAAAATTTGATCAGATTCTGACAAATTTTCTATAGAAAAATTTGATCAGATTCTGACAAATTTTCTATAGAAAAATTTGATCAGATTCTGACAAATTTTCTATAGAAAAATTTGATCAGATTCTGACAAATTTTCTATAGAAAAATTTGATCAGATCTGACAAATTTTCTATAGAAAATTTGATCAGATCTGACAAATTTTCTATAGAAAAATTTGATCAGATTCTGACAAATTTTCTATAGAAAAATTTGATCAGATTCTGACAAATTTTCTATAGAAAAAATTTGATCAGATTCTGACAAATTTTCTATAGAAAAATTTGATCAGATTCTGACAATTTTCTATAGAAAAATTTGATCAGATTCTGACAAATTTTCTATAGAAAAATTTGATCAGATTCTGACAAATTTTCTATAGAAAAATTTGATCAGATTCTGACAAATTTTCTATAGAAAAATTTGATTCAGATTCTGACAAATTTTCTATAGAAAAATTTGATCAGATTCTGACAAATTTCTATAGAAAAATTTGATCAGATTCTGACAAATTTTCTATAGAAAATTTGATCAGATTCTGACAAATTTTCTATAGAAAATTTGATCAGATTTCTGACAAATTTTCTATAGAAAAATTTGATCAGATTCTGACAAATTTTCTATAGAAAAATTTGATCAGATTCTGACAAATTTTCTATAGAAAAATTTGATCAGATTCTGAACAAATTTTCTATAGAAAAATTTGATCAGATTCTGACCAATTTTCTATAGAAAAATTTGATCAGATTCTGACAAATTTTCTATAGAAAAATTTGATCGATTCTGACAAATTTTCTATAGAAAAATTTGATCAGATTCTGACAAATTTTCTATAGAAAAATTTGATCAGATTCTGACAAATTTCTATAGAAAAATTTGATCAGATTCTGACAAATTTTCTATAGAAAAATTTGATCAGATTCTGACAAATTTTCTATAGAAAAATTTGATCAGATTCTGACAAATTTTCTATAGAAAAATTTGATCAGATTCTGACAAATTTTCTATAGAAAAAATTTGATCAGATTCTGACAAATTTTCTATAGAAAAATTTGATCAGATTCTGACAAATTTTCTATAGAAAAATTTGATCAGATTCTGACAAATTTTCTATAGAAAAATTTGATCAGATTCTGACAAATTTTCTATAGAAAAATTTGATCAGATTCTGACAAATTTTCTATAGAAAATTTGATCAGATTCTGACAAATTTTCTATAGAAAAATTTGATCAGATTCTGACAAATTTTCTATAGAAAAATTTGATCAGATTCTGACAAATTTTCTATAGAAAAATTTGATCAGATTCTGACAAATTTTCTATAGAAAAATTTGATCAGATTCTGACAAATTTTCTATAGAAAAATTTGATCAGATTCTGACAAATTTTCTATAGAAAAATTTGATCAGATTCTGACAAATTTTCTATAGAAAAATTTGATCAGATTCTGACAAATTTTCTATAGAAAAATTTGATCAGATTCTGACAAATTTTCTATAGAAAAATTTGATCAGATTCTGACAAATTTTCTATAGAAAAATTTGATCAGATTCTGACAAATTTTCTATAGAAAAATTTGATCAGATTCTGACAAATTTTCTATAGAAAAATTTGATCAGATTCTGACAAATTTTCTATAGAAAAATTTGATCAGATTCTGACAAATTTTCTATAGAAAAATTTGATCAGATTCTGACAAATTTTCTATAGAAAAAATTGATCAGATTCTGACAAATTTTCTATAGAAAAATTTGATCAGATTCTGACAAATTTTCTATAGAAAAATTTGATCAGATTCTGACAAATTTTCTATAGAAAAATTTGATCAGATTCTGACAAATTTTCTATAGAAAAATTTGATCAGATTCTGACAAATTTTCTAGAAAAATTTGATCAGATTCTGACAAATTTTCTATAGAAAAATTTGATCAGATTCTGACAAATTTTCTATAGAAAAATTTGATCAGATTCTGACAAATTTTCTATAGAAAAATTTGATCAGATTCTGACAAATTTTCTATAGAAAAATTTGATCAGATTCTGACAAATTTTCTATAGAAAAATTTGATCAGATTCTGACAAATTTTCTATAGAAAAATTTGATCAGATTCTGACAATTTTCTATAGAAAAATTTGATCAGATTCTGACAAATTTTCTATAGAAAAATTTGATCAGATTCTGACAAATTTTCTATAGAAAAATTTGATCAGATTCTGACAAATTTTCTATAGAAAAATTTGATCAGATTCTGACAAATTTTCTATAGAAAAATTTGATCAGATTCTGACAAATTTTCTATAGAAAAATTTGATCAGATTCTGACAAATTTTCTATAGAAAAATTTGATCAGATTCTGACAAATTTTCTATAGAAAAATTTGATCAGATTCTGACAAATTTTCTATAGAAAAATTTGATCAGATTCTGACAAATTTTCTATAGAAAATTTGATCAGATTCTGACAAATTTTCTATAGAAAAATTTGATCAGATTCTGACAAATTTTCTATAGAAAAATTTGATCAGATTCTGACAAATTTTCTATAGAAAAATTTGATCAGATTCTGACAAATTTTCTATAGAAAAATTTGATCAGATTCTGACAAATTTTCTATAGAAAAATTTGATCAGATTCTGACAAATTTTCTATAGAAAAATTTGATCAGATTCTGACAAATTTTCTATAGAAAAATTTGATCAGATTCTGACAAATTTTCTATAGAAAAATTTGATCAGATTCTGACAAATTTTCTATAGAAAAATTTGATCAGATTCTGACAAATTTTCTATAGAAAAATTTGATCAGATTCTGACAAATTTTCTATAGAAAAATTTGATCAGATTCTGACAAATTTTCTATAGAAAAATTTGATCAGATTCTGACAAATTTTCTATAGAAAAATTTGATCAGATTCTGACAAATTTTCTATAGAAAAATTTGATCAGATTCTGACAAATTTTCTATAGAAAAATTTGATCAGATTCTGACAAATTTTCTATAGAAAAATTTGATCAGATTCTGACAAATTTTCTATAGAAAAATTTGATCAGATTCTGACAAATTTTCTATAGAAAAATTTGATCAGATTCTGACAAATTTTCTATAGAAAAATTTGATCAGATTCTGACAAATTTTCTATAGAAAAATTTGATCAGATTCTGACAAATTTTCTATAGAAAAATTTGATCAGATTCTGACAAATTTTCTATAGAAAATTTGATCAGATTCTGACAAATTTTCTATAGAAAAATTTGATCAGATTCTGACAAATTTTCTATAGAAAAATTTGATCAGATTCTGACAAATTTTCTATAGAAAAATTTGATCAGATTCTGACAAATTTTCTATAGAAAAATTTGATCAGATTCTGACAAATTTTCTATAGAAAAATTTGATCAGATTCTGACAAATTTTCTATAGAAAAATTTGATCAGATTCTGACAAATTTTCTATAGAAAAATTTGATCAGATTCTGACAAATTTTCTATAGAAAAATTTGATCAGATTCTGACAAATTTTCTATAGAAAAATTTGATCAGATTCTGACAAATTTTCTATAGAAAAATTTGATCAGATTCTGACAAATTTTCTATAGAAAAATTTGATCAGATTCTGACAAATTTTCTATAGAAAAATTTGATCAGATTCTGACAAATTTTCTATAGAAAAATTTGATCAGATTCTGACAAATTTTCTATAGAAAAATTTGATCAGATTCTGACAAATTTTCTATAGAAAAATTTGATCAGATTCTGACAAATTTTCTATAGAAAAATTTGATCAGATTCTGACAAATTTTCTATAGAAAAATTTGATCAGATTCTGACAAATTTTCTATAGAAAAATTTGATCAGATTCTGACAAATTTTCTATAGAAAAATTTGATCAGATTCTGACAAATTTTCTATAGAAAAATTTGATCAGATTCTGACAAATTTTCTATAGAAAAATTTGATCAGATTCTGACAAATTTTCTATAGAAAAATTTGATCAGATTCTGACAAATTTTCTATAGAAAAATTTGATCAGATTCTGACAAATTTTCTATAGAAAAATTTGATCAGATTCTGACAAATTTTCTATAGAAAATTTGATCAGATTCTGACAAATTTTCTATAGAAAAATTTGATCAGATTCTGACAAATTTTCTATAGAAAAATTTGATCAGATTCTGACAAATTTTCTATAGAAAAATTTGATCAGATTCTGACAAATTTTCTATAGAAAAATTTGATCAGATTCTGACAAATTTTCTATAGAAAAATTTGATCAGATTCTGACAAATTTTCTATAGAAAATTTGATCAGATTCTGACAAATTTTCTATAGAAAAATTTGATCAGATTCTGACAAATTTTCTATAGAAAAATTTGATCAGATTCTGACAAATTTTCTATAGAAAAATTTGATCAGATTCTGACAAATTTTCTATAGAAAAATTTGATCAGATTCTGACAAATTTTCTATAGAAAAATTTGATCAGATTCTGACAAATTTTCTATAGAAAAATTTGATCAGATTCTGACAAATTTTCTATAGAAAAATTTGATCAGATTCTGACAAATTTTCTATAGAAAAATTTGATCAGATTCTGACAAATTTTCTATAGAAAATTTGATCAGATTCTGACAAATTTTCTATAGAAAAATTTGATCAGATTCTGACAAATTTTCTATAGAAAAATTTGATCAGATTCTGACAAATTTTCTATAGAAAAATTTGATCAGATTCTGACAAATTTTCTATAGAAAAATTTGATCAGATTCTGACAAATTTTTCTATAGAAAAATTTGATCAGATTCTGACAAATTTTCTATAGAAAAATTTGATCAGATTCTGACAAATTTTCTATAGAAAAATTTGATCAGATTCTGACAAATTTTCTATAGAAAAATTTGATCAGATTCTGACAAATTTTCTATAGAAAAATTTGATCAGATTCTGACAAATTTTCTATAGAAAAATTTGATCAGATTCTGACAAATTTTCTATAGAAAAATTTGATCAGATTCTGACAAATTTTCTATAGAAAAATTTGATCAGATTCTGACAAATTTTCTATAGAAAAATTGATCAGATTCTGACAAATTTTCTATAGAAAAATTTGATCAGATTCTGACAAATTTTCTATAGAAAAATTTGATCAGATTCTGACAAATTTTCTATAGAAAAATTTGATCAGATTCTGACAAATTTTCTATAGAAAAATTTGATCAGATTCTGACAAATTTTCTATAGAAAAATTTGATCAGATTCTGACAAATTTTCTATAGAAAAATTTGATCAGATTCTGACAAATTTTCTATAGAAAAATTTGATCAGATTCTGACAAATTTTCTATAGAAAAATTTGATCAGATTCTGACAAATTTTCTATAGAAAAATTTGATCAGATTCTGACAAATTTTCTATAGAAAAATTTGATCAGATTCTGACAAATTTTCTATAGAAAAATTTGATCAGATTCTGACAAATTTTCTATAGAAAAATTTGATCAGATTCTGACAATTTTCTAATAGAAAAAATTTGATCAGATTCTGACAAATTTCTATAGAAAAATTTGATCAGATTCTGACAAATTTTCTATAGAAAAATTTGATCAGATTCTGACAAATTTTTCTATAGAAAAATTTGATCAGATTCTGACAAATTTTCTATAGAAAATTTGATCAGATTCTGACAAATTTTCTATAGAAAAATTTGATCAGATTCTGACAAATTTTCTATAGAAAAATTTGATCAGATTCTGACAAATTTTCTATAGAAAATTTGATCAGATTCTGACAAATTTTCTATAGAAAAATTTGATCAGATTCTGACAAATTTTCTATAGAAAAATTTGATCAGATTCTGACAAATTTTCTATAGAAAAATTTGATCAGATTCTGACAAATTTGCTATAGAAAAATTTGATCAGATTCTGACAAATTTGCTATAGAAAAATTTGATCAGATTCTGACAAATTTTGCTATAGAAAAATTTGATCAGATTCTGACAAATTTCTATAGAAAAATTTGATCAGATTCTGACAAATTTTGCTATAGAAAAATTTGATCAGATTCTGACAAATTTGCTATAGAAAAATTTGATCAGATTCTGACAAATTTTCTATAGAAAAATTTGATCAGATTCTGACAAATTTTCTATAGAAAAATTTGATCAGATTCTGACAAATTTTCTATAGAAAAATTTGATCAGATTCTGACAAATTTTCTATAGAAAAATTTGATCAGATTCTGACAAATTTTCTATAGAAAAATTTGATCAGATTCTGACAAATTTTCTATAGAAAAATTTGATCAGATTCTGACAAATTTTCTATAGAAAAATTTGATCAGATTCTGACAAATTTTCTATAGAAAAATTTAATCAGATTCTGACAAATTTTCTATAGAAAAATGTAATCAGATTCTGACAAATTTTCTATAGAAAAATGTAATCAGATTCTGACAAATTTTCTATAGAAAAATTTGATCAGATTGTGACAAATTTTCTATAGAAAAATTTAATCAGATTCTGACAATTTTTCTATAGAAAAATTTAATCAGATTCTGACAAATTTTCTATAGAAAAATTTAATCAGATTCTGACAAATTTTCTATAGAAAAATTTAATCAGATTCTGACAAATTTTCTATAGAAAAATTTGATCAGATTCTGACAAATTTTCTATAGAAAAATTTAATCAGATTCTGACAAATTTTCTATAGAAAAATTTAATCAGATTCTGACAAATTTCTATAGAAAAATTTAATCAGATTCTGACAAATTTTCTATAGAAAAATTTAATCAGATTCTGACAAATTTTCTATAGAAAAATTTAATCAGATTCTGACAAATTTTCTATAGAAAAATTTAATCAGATTCTGACAAATTTTTCTATAGAAAAATTTAATCAGATTCTGACAAATTTTCTATAGAAAAATTTAATCAGATTCTGACAAATTTTCTATAGAAAAATTTGATCAGATTCTGACAAATTTTCTATAGAAAAATTTGATTAGATTCTGACAAATTTTCTATAGAAAATTTAATCAGATTCTGACAAATTTTCTATAGAAAAATTTAATCAGATTCTGACAAATTTTCTATAGAAAAATTTAATCAGATTCTGACAAATTTTCTATAGAAAATTTAATCAGATTCTGACACATTTAATCTATTTCTATAGAAAAATTTGATCAGATTCTGACAAATTTTCTATAGAAAAATTTGATCAGATTCTGACAAATTTTCTATAGAAAAATTTGATCAGATTCTGACAAATTTTCTATAGAAAAATTTGATCAGATTCTGACAAATTTTCTATAGAAAAATTTGATCAGATTCTGACAAATTTTCTATAGAAAAATTTGATCAGATTCTGACAAATTTTCTATAGAAAAATTTGATCAGATTCTGACAAATTTTCTATAGAAAAATTTGATCAGATTCTGACAAATTTTCTATAGAAAAATTTGATCAGATTCTGACAAATTTTCTATAGAAAAATTTGATCAGATTCTGACAAATTTTCTATAGAAAAATTTGATCAGATTCTGACAAATTTTCTATAGAAAAATTTGATCAGATTCTGACAAATTTTCTATAGAAAAATTTGATCAGATTCTGACAAATTTTCTATAGAAAAATTTGATCAGATTCTGACAAATTTTCTATAGAAAAATTTGATCAAAATTTATCAGATTCTGACAAATTTTCTATAGAAAAATTTGATCAGATTCTGACAAATTTTCTATAGAAAAATTTGATCAGATTCTGACAAATTTTCTATTAGAAAAATTTGATCATGATTCTGACAAATTTTCTATAGAAAAATTTGATCTGATTCTGACAAATTTTCTATAGAAAAATTTGATCAGATTCTGACAAATTTTCTATAGAAAAATTTGATCAGATTCTGAAATTTTCATAGAAAAAAGTATATTCTGACAAATTTTCTATAGAAAAATTTGATCAGATTCTGACAAATTTTCTATAGAAAATTTGATCAGATTCTGACAAATTTTCTATAGAAAAATTTGATCAGATTCTGACAAATTTTCTATAGAAAAATTTGATCAGATTCTGACAAATTTTCTATAGAAAAATTTGATCAGATTCTGACAAATTTTCTATAGAAAAATTTGATCAGATTCTGACAAATTTTCTATAGAAAAATTTGATCAGATTCTGACAAATTTTCTATAGAAAAATTTGATCAGATTCTGACAAATTTTCTATAGAAAAATTTGATCAGATTCTGACAAATTTTCTATAGAAAAATTTGATCAGATTCTGACAAATTTTCTATAGAAAAATTTGATCAGATTCTGACAAATTTTCTATAGAAAATTTGATCGATTCTGACAAATTTTCTATAGAAAAATTTGATCAGATTCTGACAAATTTTCTATAGAAAAATTTGATCAGATTCTGACAAATTTTCTATAGAAAAATTTGATCAGATTCTGACAAATTTGCTATAGAAAAATTTGATCAGATTCTGACAAATTTGCTATAGAAAATATCAGATTCTGACAAATTTTCTATAGAAAAATTTGATCAGATTCTGACAAATTTTCTATAGAAAAATTTGATCAGATTCTGACAAATTTTCTATAGAAAAATTTGATCAGATTCTGACAAATTTTCTATAGAAAAATTTGATCAGATTCTGACAAATTTTCTATAGAAAAATTTGATCAGATTCTGACAAATTTTCTATAGAAAAATTTGATCAGATTCTGACAAATTTTCTATAGAAAAATTTGATCAGATTCTGACAAATTTTCTATAGAAAAATTTGATCAGATTCTGACAAATTTGCTATAGAAAAATTTGATCAGATTCTGACAAATTTGCTATAGAAAAATTTGATCAGATTCTGACAAATTTGCTATAGAAAAATTTGATCAGATTCTGACAAATTTTCTATAGAAAAATTTGATCAGATTCTGACAAATTTTCTATAGAAAAATTTGATCAGATTCTGACAAATTTTCTATAGAAAAATTTGATCAGATTCTGACAAATTTTCTATAGAAAAATTTGATCAGATTCTGACAAATTTTCTATAGAAAAATTTGATCAGATTCTGACAAATTTTCTATAGAAAAATTTGATCAGATTCTGACAAATTTTCTATAGAAAAATTTGATCAGATTCTGACAAATTTTCTATAGAAAAATTTGATCAGATTCTGACAAATTTTCTATAGAAAAATTTAATCAGATTCTGACAAATTTTCTATAGAAAAATGTAATCAGATTCTGACAAATTTTCTATAGAAAAATGTAATCAGATTCTGACAAATTTTCTATAGAAAAATTTGATCAGATTGTGACAAATTTTCTATAGAAAAATTTAATCAGATTCTGACAATTTTTCTATAGAAAAATTTAATCAGATTCTGACAAATTTTCTATAGAAAAATTTAATCAGATTCTGACAAATTTTCTATAGAAAAATTTAATCAGATTCTGACAAATTTTCTATAGAAAAATTTGATCAGATTCTGACAAATTTTCTATAGAAAAATTTAATCAGATTCTGACAAATTTTCTATAGAAAAATTTAATCAGATTCTGACAAATTTTCTATAGAAAATTTAATCAGATTCTGACAAATTTTCTATAGAAAAATTTAATCAGATTCTGACAAATTTTCTATAGAAAAATTTAATCAGATTCTGACAAATTTTCTATAGAAAATTTAATCAGATTCTGACAAATTTTCTATAGAAAAATTTAATCAGATTCTGACAAATTTTCTATAGAAAAATTTAATCAGATTCTGACAAATTTTCTATAGAAAAATTTAATCAGATTCTGACAAATTTTCTATAGAAAAATTTTAATCAGATTCTGACAAATTTTCTATAGAAAAATTTGATCAGATTCTGACAAATTTTCTATAGAAAAATTGATTAGATTCTGACAAATTTTCTATAGAAAAATTAATCAGATTCTGACAAATTTTCTATAGAAAAATTTAATCAGATTCTGACAAATTTTCTATAGAAAATTTAATCAGATTCTGACAAATTTTCTATAGAAAAATTTAATCAGATTCTGACACATTTTCTATAGAAAAATTTGATCAGATTCTGACAAATTTTCTATAGAAAAATTTGATCAGATTCTGACAAATTTTCTATAGAAAAATTTGATCAGATTCTGACAAATTTTCTATAGAAAAATTTGATCAGATTCTGACAAATTTTCTATAGAAAAATTTGATCAGATTCTGACAAATTTTCTATAGAAAAATTTGATCAGATTCTGACAAATTTTCTATAGAAAAATTTGATCAGATTCTGACAAATTTTCTATAGAAAAATTTGATCAGATTCTGACAAATTTTCTATAGAAAATTTGATCAGATTCTGACAAATTTTCTATAGAAAAATTTGATCAGATTCTGACAAATTTTCTATAGAAAAATTTGATCAGATTCTGACAAATTTTCTATAGAAAAATTTGATCAGATTCTGACAAATTTTCTATAGAAAATTTGATCAGATTCTGACAAATTTTCTATAGAAAATTTGATCAGATTCTGACAAATTTTCTATAGAAAAATTTGATCAGATTCTGACAAATTTTCTATAGAAAAATTTGATCAGATTCTGACAAATTTTCTATAGAAAAATTTGATCAGATTCTGACAAATTTTCTATAGAAAAATTTGATCAGATTCTGACAAATTTTCTATAGAAAAATTTGATCCGATTCCTGACACAATTTTTCATAGAATTGATCAGATTCTGACAAATTTGCTATAGAAAAATTTGATCAGATTCTGACAAATTTGCTATAGAAAAATTTGATCAGATTCTGACAAATTTGCTATAGAAAAATTTGATCAGATTCTGACAAATTTTCTATAGAAAAATTTGATCAGATTCTGACAAATTTTCTATAGAAAAATTTGATCAGATTCTGACAAATTTTCTATAGAAAAATTTGATCAGATTCTGACAAATTTTCTATAGAAAAATTTGATCAGATTCTGACAAATTTTCTATAGAAAAATTTGATCAGATTCTGACAAATTTTCTATAGAAAAATTTGATCAGATTCTGACAAATTTTCTATAGAAAAATTTGATCAGATTCTGACAAATTTTCTATAGAAAAATTTGATCAGATTCTGACAAATTTTCTATAGAAAAATTTGATCAGATTCTGACAAATTTTCTATAGAAAAATTTGATCAGATTCTGACAAATTTTCTATAGAAAAATTTGATCAGATTCTGACAAATTTTCTATAGAAAAATTTGATCAGATTCTGACAAATTTTCTATAGAAAAATTTGATCAGATTCTGACAAATTTTCTATAGAAAAATTTGATCAGATTCTGACAAATTTTCTATAGAAAAATTTGATCAGATTCTGACAAATTTTCTATAGAAAATTTGATCAGATTCTGACAAATTTTCTATAGAAAATTTGATCAGATTCTGACAAATTTGCTATAGAAAAATTTGATCAGATTCTGACAAATTTTGCTATAGAAAAATTTGATCAGATTCTGACAAATTTTCTATAGAAAAATTTGATCAGATTCTGACAAATTTTCTATAGAAAAATTTGATCAGATTCTGACAAATTTTCTATAGAAAAATTTGATCAGATTCTGACAAATTTTCTATAGAAAAATTTGATCAGATTCTGACAAATTTTCTATAGAAAAATTTAATCAGATTCTGACAAATTTTCTATAGAAAAATGTAATCAGATTCTGACAAATTTTCTATAGAAAAATGTAATCAGATTCTGACAAATTTTCTATAGAAAAATTTAATCAGATTGTGACAAATTTTCTATAGAAAAATTTTAATCAGATTCTGACAATTTTTCTATAGAAAAATTTAATCAGATTCTGACAAATTTTTCTATAGAAAAATTTAATCAGATTCTGACAAATTTTCTATAGAAAAATTTAATCAGATTCTGACAAATTTTCTATAGAAAAATTTGATCAGATTCTGACAAATTTTCTATAGAAAAATTTAATCAGATTCTGACAAATTTTCTATAGAAAAATTTAATCAGATTCTGACAAATTTTCTATAGAAAAATTTAATCAGATTCTGACAAATTTTCTATAGAAAAATTTAATCAGATTCTGACAAATTTTTCTATAGAAAAATTTAATCAGATTCTGACAATTTTCTATAGAAAAATTTAATCAGATTCTGACAAATTTTCTATAGAAAAATTTAATCAGATTCTGACAAATTTTCTATAGAAAAATTTAATCAGATTCTGACAAATTTTCTATAGAAAATTTAATCAGATTCTGACAAATTTTCTATAGAAAAATTTAATCAGATTCTGACAAATTTTCTATAGAAAAATTTAATCAGATTCTGACAATTTTCTATAGAAAAATTTAATCAGATTCTGACACATTTTCTATAGAAAAATTTGATCAGATTCTGACAAATTTTCTATTAGAAAAATTTGATCAGATTCTGACAAATTTTCTATAGAAAAATTTGATCAGATTCTGACAAATTTTCTATAGAAAAATTTGATCAGATTCTGACCAAATTTTCTATAGAAAAATTTGATCAGATTCTGACAAATTTTCTATAGAAAAATTTGATCAGATTCTGACAAATTTTCTATAGAAAAATTTGATCAGATTCTGACAAATTTTCTATAGAAAAATTTGATCAGATTCTGACAAATTTTCTATAGAACATTGATCAGATTCTGACAAATTTTCTATAGAAAAATTTGATCAGATGACAAATTTTCTATAGAAAAATTTGATCAGATTCTGACAAATTTTCTATAGAAAAATTTGATCAGATTCTGACAAATTTTCTATAGAAAAATTTGATCAGATTCTGACAAATTTTCTATAGAAAAATTTGATCAGATTCTGACAAATTTTCTATAGAAAAATTTGATCAGATTCTGACAAATTTTCTATAGAAAAATTTGATCAGATTCTGACAAATTTTCTATAGAAAATTTGATCAGATTCTGACAAATTTTCTATAGAAAAATTTGATCAGATTCTGACAAATTTTCTATAGAAAAATTTGATCAGATTCTGACAAATTTTCTATAGAAAATTTGATCAGATTCTGACAAATTTTCTATAGAAAAATTTGATCAGATTCTGACAAATTTTCTATAGAAAAATTTGATCAGATTCTGACAAATTTTCTATAGAAAAATTTGATCAGATTCTGACAAATTTTCTATAGAAAATTGATTCATATAGAAAAATTTGATCAGATTCTGACAAATTTTCTATAGAAAAATTTGATCAGATTCTGACAAATTTTCTATAGAAAAATTTGATCAGATTCTGACAAATTTTCTATAGAAAATTTGATCAGATTCTGACAAATTTTCTATAGAAAAATTTGATCAGATTCTGACAATTTTCTATAGAAAAATTTGATCAGATTCTGACAAATTTTCTATAGAAAAATTTGATCAGATTTCTGACAAATTTTCTATAGAAAAATTTGATCAGATTCTGACAAATTTTCTATAGAAAAATTTGATCAGATTCTGACAAATTTTCTATAGAAAAATTTGATCAGATTCTGACAAATTTTCTATAGAAAAATTTGATCAGATTCTGACAAATTTTCTATAGAAAAATTTGATCAGATTCTGACAAATTTTCTATAGAAAAATTTGATCAGATTCTGACAAATTTTCTATAGAAAAATTTGATCAGATTCTGACAAATTTTCTATAGAAAAATTTGATCAGATTCTGACAAATTTTCTATAGAAAAATTTGATCAGATTCTGACAAATTTTCTATAGAAAATTTGATCAGATTCTGACAAATTTTCTATAGAAAATTTGATCAGATTCTGACAAATTTTCTATAGAAAAATTTGATCAGATTCTGACAAATTTTCTATAGAAAATTTGATCAGATTCTGACAAATTTTCTATAGAAAAATTTGATCAGATTCTGACAAATTTTCTATAGAAAAATTTGATCAGATTCTGACAAATTTTCTATAGAAAAATTTGATCAGATTCTGACAAATTTTCTATAGAAAAATTTGATCAGATTCTGACAAATTTTCTATAGAAAAATTTGATCAGATTCTGACAAATTTTCTATAGAAAAATTTGATCAGATTCTGACAAATTTTCTATAGAAAAATTTGATCAGATTCTGACAAATTTTCTATAGAAAAATTTGATCAGATTCTGACAAATTTTCTATAGAAAAATTTGATCAGATTCTGACAAATTTTCTATAGAAAAATTTGATCAGATTCTGACAAATTTTCTATTGAAAAATTTGATCAGATTCTGACAAATTTTCTATAGAAAAATTTGATCAGATTCTGACAAATTTTCTATAGAAAAATTTGATCAGATTCTGACAAATTTTCTATAGAAAAATTTGATCAGATTCTGACAAATTTTCTATAGAAAAATTTGATCAGATTCTGACAAATTTTCTATAGAAAAATTTGATCAGATTCTGACAAATTTTCTATAGAAAAATTTGATCAGATTCTGACAAATTTTCTATAGAAAAATTTGATCAGATTCTGACAAATTTTCTATAGAAAAATTTGATCAGATTCTGACAAATTTTCTATAGAAAATTTGATCAGATTCTGACAAATTTTCTATAGAAAAATTTGATCAGATTCTGACAAATTTTCTATAGAAAAATTTGATCAGATTCTGACAAATTTTCTATAGAAAAATTTAATCAGATTCTGACAAATTTTCTATAGAAAAATTTAATCAGATTCTGACAAATTTTCTATAGAAAAATTTAATCACATTCTGACAAATTTTCTATAGAAAAATTTGATCAGATTCTATAGAATTTTTTTGTTTTGCTTATTTTAAAAGCTGTCAGTATCTGACCAATTTTTGAAAGATATTTTTAATACATTTGAGCTTATTTTAAATTTTGACGTTTTTTTTTTTTTCATTGTAAACGATTTTAGCAGATTTTTAGTTCAAAAACCTAAAATTTTTGTTTTCATTTAATTTTTTAAATTATAGATTCAAAACCCAACATCTTCAATTCCTGAAGAAGGTCCACCTACTATGTCTGTCAAAAGAACAGTATCAAAATGTATAGTGGCAGCAGCTACAGCAAATAAAAAATGTGGGTCAACAACGAAAAAAAAATGGCAAAAGTCAACCCGTAAAATTCCCTTCTCCACCAACATCGGCCGATGCCGATACAACACCAGAATCAAGTTTTGCTGAGGAAGAAAATGAGCAAAAACTACAGCAGCAACAATATATTTTGGATAATGAAGACGACGATGAAGATATATTAAAAGAATTTCAAACAATACCGATTAATAGAAATAATATAAACCAAACAATGCATAAAGATAATGCATTAAAAAGTTTATCTTCCAAACATCTACAGCAACAACAGAATTTACAGCCAATTCCACCACCTCCTTCACCACGTTCCAATAATACTAATGCAAATAATATGAAACGTGAGATAGTTAATAATGATGGTAGTAAAGATATCTGGTATCCAAATGGTAATTTAAAGAAAATCTCTCCGGACGGTATGATTATACGTATGCTTTACTATAACAAAGACATTAAGGAGACCAACATTAATGAGGGCACTGTTAAATATTACTATTCCGAGACAAATACTTGGCATACTACCTATTTGGATGGTTTAGAAATTCTTGAATTTCCCAGTGGTCAAGTAGAACACCGTCATAAAAATGGTATCGTCGAGGTGCATTACCCCAATAATTCTGTAAAAGTTATGAATCCAAAAGATGAATATAAACAAGAAGAATGGCGCTTTGCTGATGGTACTCATCTGGTACAATTGTGTAATGGTGATAAAATTTTATCTTTGCCCAATGGTCAAAAGGAGATACACAATAAACTTCATAAAAGACGTGAATATCCCGATGGTACTGTGAAAATTGTTTATCCTGATGGTAGTACCGAAACACGTTATTCAAATGGTCGTGTTAGACTTAAAGATAAGGATGGTGAATTAGTAATGGATACAGATTTGGCAAAATAATTTCAGAGGGACTTAGTGTCTACTTTTTTAACGTATTGTTTCATATGTGTAACTGTTATTTTGTGTAAAAGTATGTAGAGTGATATTTTTTTGAGAAAAAATCGTAATAGACTGTTTTTAAAAACTAAATTATTTTTCAATAAAATCTTTATTTATATAAATTTTTTAAAAAATTACATGATTTGTTAAAAACATTCGTTACTATCCAAATACCGGTTCATTTTCATTGTCCTCATCTTCGGGGGGATCGAAATCATGAACTTTTACATCGGCATCTTCGCCATATTGTATAACATTGTCAATTTGCATTAATAGATCTTGTATACTTTCTTCATCATCCACATTCATGGGTACAAACCGGACTAAACTGTAATAGAAGAAAATGCAATTAAAAATAAATAAACTTTCATAAAACACGATGCAAATAGTACGGTTTCGCGAAAAAAATAAAATTTAATTCGAGGAATAAGTTTTTTTATTGCAACTTTATTTTTATTTATTTATTATTCTTCAATTAAATAACCGAGCCCAAAGGGCCATATATGGCTAAGAAATAACTACAACACAAGACTACTGTATTATATAAAACAAAATATAAATAACAATATAATATTAAAAAAAGAGAAATAAACATATTATGTATTATAAAATAGTAAAAACATTAGAAGTTAAAAGAAAGAAGAGAAAAACAATATAAAGGCACTGTAAACCAATGAATAATTACAATCACACGTTCCATTAAAATGTCAAAAATATTATAACTCATTACCTTGAGCATAGACCAAAATTTTGCATTTAAAAGTGTAGAATGGTAATTCTAAGGACTTGAGCTCTGTAGGCAAGTGATTAAAAATATGGGCTACCCGCACATGAAATGATCGTTCTAAGAGTGAGGTTAATCTAGGGCTTTGAATTTGACGATTTCGTGTAGAATGGCCAAAAGAAAAAAATTAATTCAAATATACAAGGTCATCATTATGATTAATCTTATAAAAATAAAGTATAGTCCTTGCTTTAACATAGTTCGAAAATGGACAACCTAAGAATCTAGAAACATACGGCGTCATATGGGTACGATTAAGTCTCCTTAAACAAAATAGATAACGGATTACTCTATTAAACAACACTGAAAGCCTTTTCATAATGTAGCCAAAAGTGCCACTATAAACTTCAATGCCGTATAAAAATAAAGGCATAATTAAAGAATGTATGAGCATAACCTTGACTCTCATAGGTAAAATTAAATTAACATTATAGAGCCTACGCAAAGAGTAGTTGACCCCAGAAATAACATAATTTACATGTCTTTCGAAATTTAAATTTTTAATAAAATATTTATTTTATATACATAGAGCGAATTAACACTAAATTCGCAAATTAAAATTAATTTTTTTCAATGCGGGGATTTTAATTTACAAATAAATAAAATCAAATTCTATCAAATCTGATTTAATAGTTGATTTTAAATTTTAAATCTATTAAATGACTCATTTTAAGTATCAAATCAAAATTAATGTTCACTAAATCGACTTTCTTCTGACGAAAAAGCCCATTTTTGCCAACAAAAAATCATTAAATATGACATAAAATCCAAAAGTGAGAGAAAAAGCGTAAAATAAGGCCAAAAACTACAAAAAGGTCCGATTTGGATTCAAAAGAGTAAGATTTTTTAAAAATAAACTGTGAAGTTGCAGATTTCATTACGCGGTGAGCATTAGTACAGATTTAAATGACTTTAGACTTTTGGCACTCTGCTTGAAGAGATTAGTTCAAAAACATTATAGGCTCGCTGACATTTAAATTTTATTTTGGAAAAAACGGCAATTTTTTAATAGTGAAATGTGAAAAATAAAAATTGGGAAGATTTTAAAAATTATTTTCTTCCAAGATTATTTTAACGTTAATCGACTTTTACTTGGAAAAAGTCGGCTTTTGAAAAAAACGACAAAGTCGAAAAGTCGACTCTTTGTTGCAACTATTCGGAATGATTAAAAAAAAATTGTTTTACAAGGTCTGGGTGTAAATCTCACTTCCATTAAAATTTTTCCAACAAATTGGCTTCCCTATAAATTTTTAATAACAAAATTAAAGACATTTATGTGAAGATAAACCAAAGTCGCTTAAATGGGTTGTGTTGCCAACTAAAAGTTACATCTCACTCGTTAGTTTCCATAATGTATTGAAAATATGTAACGAGTAGAACACATTTCCCCTGACGGCCAACTTGGTTTATCTTAGTTTTTTAAAACACTAGACTTAAATTTCCCACACGCTTTTAAAAATTTCCTTTCAATCGTAAATTTCCCTTACAATTGGCATCTCTTCAGTGTTGCCAAGCACAGGGTTTACTTTTAGCTTTTATATCGTTTAAGGGAAGTTTGAGATTTAGGGGTTTTATATCGGTTAGGGGATAACATTTTTATAGGAGGATATTTGGACTTCAAAATTTAAATTTTAAAGGAAATTTCTTCTGAACGTATTGAAAACCTCAGAAAAATCAAAGTTTTGAATTTATTCAACCGGCGTTTTTAAGGATACTTCCTTTAATTTTTAGTAAAAAAAATAGTTAATGTGGGCAATTTTAAAAATATGTCGACTTAAAACAAATTTAAAATCTTTAGAAAACTATATAAAAAATCGGCAAAACTTTGAGATTTTGAAAAATCACGTTTAAGGCATCATACACCAGCAATATTACTGCGCAATTTTTGGATTATATTCTTTATAATATTCTGATATATTATAATAGATTAAAGAACAATTTTTCGAACAATGGAAAAAGTTGTACAAAAATATTACCTAGTGTATTTTGAATTGATTTTTATTATGGTGGAGTAAATCTAGGTGTTTTTAAACGATTTGGGGATTTTTATAAAAAAATACTTGGCAACACTGAACTTTTTTCACACCGCATTATTGAATGAAAAATTCCCAACAACGCCAATATGGGCATTTAGCACAAGTATTGTTGTCTCTTTCATTTCCCCGCAAAATGAATGGGAATCGAAATTAAAATAATCCCATTATGGCTGCACTAATACCAATACCCACACATATAAATTCCTCGAACAAAAAAAAAAAAAAAACTGGAAATAGTCGAAGAACAAAAAGCCACATCGATTACACAAAAAATATGGAAAAAGTACAGAGTGCTAAAAATTAACTAATTTGGGGGAATTATCAAGATAAAAATACAGGAAAATAAGCAAAAAGTTTAAATCAATATATTTAACAAAAAAAAGTGATTGAAAAAACAATAGAATACAATTTGCTTCAAGAACTACAACCGAGTGGAACAATTATTAAAGTGAAATTTTTATATTTTTGTTGTTCAAGGTATATAAAAACCCTTAAACATGTCGGAGGAATCTCCTAATATAGAAATGTTACGATCCGTTAAGGGCAAAGACATGTTATTGATAGACAATTATCTGTATCATTATGATGATCGTACCAGCAAGGCCTATAGATGGGTGTGTAGTCGCCGCAAAGACAAGATACCATGTCGGGTGCGTCTGTATACTTCGTTAATTGATGAATGGGATTTAACCCGACATAAGTTGGAAAATGTTATTGGGGAGCATCCTCATGGTCCGGCAGAACATGAATCTATTATACGGGCAAGGGAGAAAAAGAAACAGGCAGATGCTGAAGGTTTACCCTGTACCTTGGCTAATAAGTCATTAAAAAGGAGAATGCAACGCCAAGATGAAGTTAGAAAAATAAATGCCAAAAGGGGTAAAATGGCAAGTGGGCAAATTGGTTATAGCGAAGATGACGATGATGAAGCTAATACTACCGGGGAAGTAGTCGGTACCGGGGAAAATCGTGATACCAGTGATGATGAATGGGGGGATTTGGTACACAGTTTGGGTATAAAACCACCCTCACCAAAAAAAGTTGCTAAGAACACAGAACCGGCAGAAAAAAAGGTTTTGATGCTAAAAACCTCCAAGGGTCATCATATGATAGCCGTTGAAGGTTGTGTCTATCGTTTGGATGGCAAATCCATGATTAGCACTACCTATCGTTGGAAATGTTTTCGATCTAAAGATTTACAATGTACCGGTAAAATTTATACCGAATGTTTGGCAAATGGTCATCACCGTTTTAAACCCATACGCCTTGAAGAAAATAAGCATAATCATCAACCATATAGTGGACCCAAAATAGAAGCCCTAATACGTAGAAATAATATTAAGGTATTACATGGAAAAGAGGAACAATCTTCTCTTAAGGTATTTGATGGTGTAACTGCCGGACAGAAAAAGACTCCCAAAGTTAAAGTAGAGAAAAAACCAAAATCTACTTCTATACCCCTGTCCGTAGCTAAGGGAAGTGGTAATGTGCTTTCCATATCTACCAATATTAATGTAACACCACGTCCTGATGCTCGACGGGAAAAGGCTGAAGCTACTTCGAAATTATACCGTTATGTGGAAGACGTTATGGATGTTTTGGATAATCCTAAAGATGGGCAAATTACAAAATATACATTTTTGCCCTCCTTAAAAGGAAATCGTATATTAATTATGGAAAGCATGATATTTCACTACGATTCTAGAGGTTCTGTAAATGACCGTGCCTATTGGACTTGTCTCTATCGTCGCGATAAAGTTCATAAATGTAATTGTCGTTTAACTACTGAGGGATTAGGTACAGATTTGAAAATTGTTAAAGTATCCGGAGATCATAAACATACAGTAGATCATCGTGAGCATATTGATAGACGTTTAAAACAGAATCTAAAAACGAAAGATAAATCCATGGAACCACATAAAATGGAACAAATATCATTTGAAAATGACTTATCACAATATGTCGATGAAGATGATGATGACGATAACGATCACCATGATGCTGATGATCATCATGATACAACATTTTCACGTGAAAATTCTCCTACAATAACGGATTTTTTACAAATGAAAACTTGTAAAACAGAAAATCAAGAACAACCCGAAACAACACAGGATATTATTGAGGAAGAAGATATAAGTCAATCTATAACTGTCGAATATAAAAATGAAGAAACTGATCCTTTTCAAGAGACACATCCGATAATAGAATATGTAGAAATGGAACGTGTAAATTCATCACAATATCACAGTGACTCGGGTTCAGAACATGAATATAAACCTCGTGGTACTCGTAGCAGGGGACGTAAAAGTGTTGCTAATGATGCCGACGACGACGATGATGATGACGATGATTATGTTCCCAAATCCAAGGCCGGCCGTAAGCCACAATCAATGTTGAAAAAACATTCATCCAGTACACCAAACTCCTCATACAATCCCGATAACATTGACATTACAAAAACAACAAAATTACGTTCGGCCAAGGGTGGAGAACTGTTATGTGTAGATGGTTTTATTTATCATTTAAAAAGTATTTCCCCTACTACACGCACCTATTGGGCTTGTATTAAGTCTAAAGACCGTATTTTAAAGTGTTCAGCTCGTGTTACTACAGTCTCTAATTCATCGAATCAATTGAAGGTGGTTCACTTGAGCAATTCGCATTCTCATCCTATATCGGAGGATGATATTAAGAAACGTTTATTTAATGAATTTTCCAAATCGTCTACCAACACGGATTTAAAAACCAAACACATTATGGACAAGTCATTATGTGAATTAAATCCAGAATTTGCTCGTCTTTTGGGTAAACATGAAGTTAAGAAGGAAAATTTTAAGTGAGTAATATTTTTTTAGTTTTTTTTTATGAAAAATTAATTACTAAAATGGAATCTTGGTACTTATGCATTCTACAAATATTTATTTATTCAAGTTTTGTAATATAAAGCCATCCAGACCAACAATATATACTACACAGTAATAATAATAACCTGAGTTCTTATAGTAATTTAAAATTAGAAAATTAAATAGATAAATAGATAAAACAAATTAATTAACAGAACATTCTACAAATTACATCGGCTCCCCAGCCATAATGTAAAACAAACGCAAAAGTAATAAACACAGCATAATGTTACAGAAGTAAGGTGAGGAGTAAGGAATGCACATATTCAATGCACAAAACTTTTTACCGTTTTTTACAGTTTTAGCGAATATTAACTTTTAATCAACAATTGACGTGAATAAGTGTTAGTTTTTTAAACAGAGGCAATTAATGGGAACTATTAAAAAAAAAAAATTGTATTTGCATGTACTTAAATCATAGCACTTTGATAAATATGAACACAGGTCTTGTTATTTAATTTTATCAAAATAAAAGCAGATTGGTTGTTTTCGAAAAGTTTTAAATGCGAAAAACTAAATGCAAAACCGCCAGACTTTGAAGTCATTTTTCTCGAAATCTGTACCCTTGATCAAAAAATTAAGTACAACGTTGGAATCAGCATGTCCGAAATATATATAACTAGCTGACCCGGCAAACGTTGTTTTGCTTTCAAATTTTATTTGTATTAATTAGCTGACCCGGCAGACGTTGTCCAGAGGACAAAAGATTAAAACTTTTAAACAAAATGGGGTATGAAAGGGGGCGTGGTGTTTGTAGCGTTTATATCTACCGTGGCTGGAGTATATAATAATGTGTATACAATTTGAAGTTAATGCGTTAAAAAGTAGTGTCCGACCGAACAGTTCGGCCAGAAAATGCATTTGGTCTGTATTCAGTATTTTAAAGCATTTTGGACAAATTTGGCGGATGGAAAAATGTTTATTGGGCTGATTAGATGCTATTTTGAGTGTCAAATTTGAAGAAAAGTCTGTAGTTAAGCAATGAATTCACTGTTCGGCCTCAGAAAGTTCGGCCAAATTGAAAATAGTTCGGCGGCCGAACTTTTAACTTTATAGCTAAACTTCGGCTTTTCTCTTAAATTTAATTTAAATTTGGCCGAACTGTTCGGTCGGACACTATTAAAAACTATATGGAAGCAATTACATAATTCAAAAAAGTGGGCGTGGTTGAAAAAAAGTAGCCTATTAATCCCAGTTAAATGCTTTGAAAATTTCTGGAAGATCGGTCCAGAGGTCTGGTCTCCTATAAGGTACAAATAAACAAACACACATTCCATTTTCTATATATAAGATAGATTGATTGTCAAATCTTTGCTAATTTTTAAAAAGTTACATTTTGTCCTCCTGTGTAATTTAAGTAAAATAATTTTTTAGAAATTAAGATACAAAATTTATTATTATTATCTCATTATGATTATATTTTTTAGTGGATAAACGGTTCGATATATTATTTGTGGATATATTTCTATTTTGACTTCGAAATTTTTTTAAAGAGTCCTTAAATTGAACAGAAAAAGGTTCCCATATACCAACCAAAAAATGGGTATATGGGAACTTTTGAAACTTTTTAGGCCATTTTTACCACTAAAATATTCGAATAACCAAAAAAGCTTTGTTAGATTTTGTTCAAATTATAATCCTTATTAATATTATAAAAATGACTGTTGGTTTGTTTGTTTGTTTGTTTGTTTGTTTGTGTGAGCATCACGTCCAAACGCCTGAACCGATTTTATTCAAATTTGACACATAGATAGTGGGCGGTCTGGAAGGAACTATAGGCTATATGAAATTTTTATATGATGGGCGTGGCACTTTTACGCCCACTTTTTCACTATTTTCGATATGGCTTTACCGATGCAATTGATATTTGGTACCCAGAAAGAGATGTCACAGATAAGCACTTTAAGTTATATCAAATTTAGATATTGTGGGCGTGGCACTTTTTCGCCCACATCTTCACTATCTTCTATATGGCTGAACAGATTTTATTGAAATTTGGTACACAGATATTGGGATGACTCATAAGCACTATTTGCTATAATAGATTAAGACTTGGTGGGCGTGGCAGTTTTACGCCCACTTTTTGTTATCTTTTATATGGCTTAAAGGATTTTATTAAATTTTGGTACACAGATAGTGGGCAAACTGAAAAGTAATATGTGCTGTATTTGATTTCGATATGGTGGGCGTGGCACATTTACGCCCACTTTTTCGCTATATTCGATATGGCTTATGCTATGTAATAGATATTTGACACATATATAGTGGATAGTCTGGAAGGAACTATAGGCTATATGAAATTTTTAT
This sequence comes from Delia radicum, assembly GCA_021234595.1. Taxonomy (NCBI): domain Eukaryota; kingdom Metazoa; phylum Arthropoda; class Insecta; order Diptera; family Anthomyiidae; genus Delia; species Delia radicum. Next base: position 99,852,184 of record CM037851.1, read on the forward strand.
GTAATGGGCGTGGCACTTTTACGCCCACTTTTTCACTATTTTCGATATGGCTTTACCGATGCAATTGATATTTGGTACCCAGGAAGAGATGTCACAGATAAGCACTTTAAGTTATTTCAAATTTAGATATTGTGGGCGTGGCACTTTTTCGATCACATCTTCACTATCTTCTATATGGCTGAACAGATTTTATTGAAATTTGGTACACAGATATTGGGATGACTCATAAGCACTGTTTGGTATAATAGATTAAGACTTGGTGGGCGTGGCAGTTTTACGCCCACTTTTTGTTATCTTTTATATGGCTTAAAAGATTTTATTAAATTTTGGTACACAGATAGTGGGCAAACTGAAAAGTTATCCATCATCCCAAAAACTAGGTCTAAGGCACGCTAACAACGTAGTGGGCAAAGCCCGCTAGTAAAAATATAAAGTTTTACTATATTTTAATATTTTTTTTTTAAATATGTATAACGTAATGCGAAAGGGTTAAACATTTTGTTCCAATCGCTCGTAGTTGGGACGAATAACCAGAATTGTTTTCATATTCATTCACAATCTATAATGTTTTCAGTCTAAAACTTATGGAATATTATTTTGGATTGGCATTATAATTATAAAAATATTGATTTTGATGTGTTACCATTAATTTGGACAGTTCTATTTTTGCTTTTTAATGCATAATGTCCGGGGTGCCAATATGATTTGTACAGTAGAAGGGGTTTATTATTGATTATATATTTTTTAAATGTAGATAACTTAGGTCTTATTATATCTGAGTAATACATACATATCGCACTTGATCAACAAGAGGGTATTAACTCAAAATTTTTAAAATATCACTTTTTTCAAGAAATCAACTAACAACATCAATATCTATCTATTGTAAATTTCAACGTATTCTGATTACTCTTTCATCTCGAAACCCACTTTTGAGACCATTTTCATGATAATGTAGTGATTACCTTTATTTCAACAAAAAGGTATTATTTCGAGTTAATGCAAAAGTTCAAATAGAAATGAATCGTATATTTTCATAAAAAAGGTATTATTTTGATTTGAGCCTTTATTTATGTTAAAATAATCAAAACCGTTTTATTTATATTTGGTTGTATTTTGAGTTGATACTGTTTTGTTGATAAAATATTCAAAATAATACAAAAAAAAAATCGATAAAATTTCAAAAAAATGGTATTAACTCAAAAAATAGATTTTTTTTTGCAATGAGTGGTAAAATTTAAAACAAAAACAATGTATATATATTTTCAAATGGAATTTGCTTATTATGATATGTTTGAATTTTTAAATTCTGTTAAAATGTGGCCATAAAAAGTTTTTTGACTCTACTGAAAATTTTAAAATTTTGAGTTAATACCCTCTTGTTGATATATATTTTTAGCCTTAATAAGGATATGATTTTTGAAAATCTGGTCGATCGAAGAATACATTTTTGAAAAATACAAAGAATTTGGTAACAGTTATTTCATTTTCACACAAAACATAAAAATGGCTAAAATTAGTTCATAATAGTTACACTAATAAAAATTATAATGTAGGGGTTTTTATTGCAATTTTAAATGTCAAAAAATTTAAAAATCCGTTAACTTTAAAAATTTTTATTTTCTTGTATTGTTGAATAAATATTTGTATATAAATATATGCACTCACAAGAACTTTTTCCTAAAAGTTCAATAGTTATTTAAATAGTTCAATGTAATATACAGTTAAATTACCAACGAAATATTTTTATTTTTTTTTATTAATTAATAATCATATAATTACAAATTATATACTATTACCCTAACCTAGCACTAGCTACTATGGCCTTTGCGCGTTGTAGCGAAAACAGACTAGTGTCTCTGGTGGGAATCGAACCCACGACCCCCGCACTGATAAGCCAGCACGCTACCAACTAGCCTACCGGGGCGCACACCAACGAAATATATTCTTTAACTTTTCCGTCTGTTAATAAACAAAAAAAAAAAGAAACAGACTTTCGGTAATAGTTAAAATATTCAGTTAATATTTTATATTTAAAATAAAAAGTTTTTATATTATATTGAGCATTGAAATAGACGAAAACAATCAATTGTTTTTACCGATTTTATCAATTAAATTTTTAATAGTTGAAAATAAAATAAAAGTACAATATCTTTGAACGAAAAGTAAGAAGTTCTTTTTAACTGATTTTCAATTAATTTAAAAAATTAAAATTGCATTTCATTTTGAATTGTCAGGTTTGAGATCATAATTAAATGTTACTATTACAAATAGAAAACACTAATTGTTAATAAATGTAAGATAAGATGAAAAAAAATGTTGTGGAGATCAGCGCTGGAGGTAGAAATTGGCCAGGTAGAAATTGCTAACCGTACCAAAAAATAGTACTGGCAAACCGCTGCTATTTTTGTAAAACCCACCGTGTTAAAAATTACCAAATGTAGAATTAATATTGCACTAGGAAACCACTATTTTGTTTGAAAAGCATGTGTTTTGCCATTACGACCAGCAAAATATTTTGCCAATATTGTTTTTACCAAAGCACGATAAAGAAATTTACAAATAAAAAAATAATAAATAAAAAAAATAACGTAAACAAATGGTTTAACGGAGAACTTAAAATATTAAAGAGAGAAAAAATTCTTAAATATCAAATAGCTAAAACAGAAAATACAGTTGAAGCGTGGAGTAATTATAAAATAACTAGAAATACATATAAAACCAAAATTGAAACCGAGAAGAACAATTATATTAATAAAAAATAAATAATGCCAAAGACCAAAAACAAATGTGGAGAGAAATCAAAGACTTAGTTCTTAAGAAGAATGAAACTGTGATAAAAAATGTGATATTAAATGATATAGAATATAAGGATAACTACCAAATAGCCACCCAATTTAATAATTATTTTGTGAATAGCATTAAGTCAATTAATAATACAATAGAAAAAGTGCAATATATAAACTACATTCCTGTGATAACTAATAGATTTAAATTTCGTGCCATAACACTGCAAGAAGTTCAAAATATTTGTAAAAACATGAAAAATAAACCAGATTTCAACAATGTTACAGTTAAGCTTATTATGGATAATTGGAATGTTTTAGGAAAAACAATACGTGATATAATAAATAAATCACTTGAAACTGGAGTTTTCCCAGATAGTTGGAAATACTCAATGATAACGCCAATAGAAAAAATTGCAAAAACAAATAAAGTTGACGAATTCCGCCCAATAAACACTCTAAAAACGTGTGAAAAAATTATCGAAAAAATTGTTAAGGAACAACTGGAAACATACATGGAACAACATAACTTATTTTCAAAATATCAATCTGGATTTAGAAAAAAATTTTCATGCGAAACAACGGTCAATTATGTGATAAACAGATGGAAATACATAGATAGAAAGAAAAAGATAATGGCAATATTTTTAGATTTCAAGAGAGCATTTGAGACTATTGATCGAGAAATACTGATTAAAAAATTGTATATGTATGGTATCAGAGAAATTGAGTTAAATTGGTTTAAATCCTATCTTACAAATAGAAAACAAATCACAAAGGTTAATGGTATAAAATCAAACGAATTAAATAATGAATTTGGAGTACCTCAAGGTTCTATTTTAGGCGCTCTATTATTTATAATATACATAAATGATATGCCAAATACACTAAAGAAATGCGAAACAATTCTTTACGCAGATGACACATTAATTTATGCAGAAGGAGACACAGATGAACAATGTAGGGAAAATCTAATGCATGACATAAATAACATAAATAATTGGCTTAAAATGAATAAATTAAAACTTAACGAAAATAAAACTAAACTACTTGAAATAAATATGAACAGTGACTCTATAATTACAATTAATAATGAAACAATAGAAAAGTTAATAAAATTAAATACCTCGGTTTTATAATCGATAAAGACTTAAAACTTAATGAACACATTGAATATATTTGTAAGAAAATTGGCAAAAAAATTGGTTTTTTTAAACGGGTTAGAAATAATATATCTCAAATAACTGCAATACACATGTATAACACAATGATAAAACCACACTTTGAATTCGGCTCCACAATTTTATACACTTGCTGCTCAACAACACAAATAGAAAGACTACAAAAACTACAAAATAAAGCTATGAGGTCTATACTAAAATACAATATATATGCTCCGATTCAACTAATGCTAAACACACTGAATTGGTTAAGTATTCAACAAAGACTGCAACTAAATACTCTGCAATTCATTCAAAAAATGAAAACGGGTAACGCACCAGAATATCTTACTGAACAACTAAACTATGTGAGAGAAGTACAACCATACTACCTTAGAAACGACGAAAATTTCCGACTTCCAAGGGTAACAACAACATCAATGCAACGATCCCTGTTCTACAAAGGACTTAAATTATACAATTTACTACCAGATAATACTAAAAAAGAAAGAAATATTAACATATATAGGAGAAATATAGTACAATTTGTTAAAAATAATATAGTCAATCAAATTTTGTAAAGAAAACTTTGTAAAAATAATTATATTTGAATAATTCTAAAGTATTATAAATACTACTAAATAAATAAATAAATAAAATTAAAAGTATTTTTTTTTTTTTTAATATTTTGTTATATTTCACACATTTAAATATGATGCATAAGATGGAGGCCAAACTGTATTTCTGCTTTTTATATATCGTTACCTAAAACGCAAACGGCCCTAACAAAAAATTCAAAATCGTTTTTTTACTAATTCTGATGTATTGCATCAAAATACATGTCCACAAAAAAAAATTAGACTCCTTCGATCAAAAATAACGATTTTATTACCAAAATACAAAAGCCCTAACTGCATGAGCATTTATATGTTAAACGCAAAAAGCCCTAATTACACGCTTGTATATACATCATTGTTTATACAACTAGTATATTTTACCGTTAAACAATTTATTTTAATGCTGTGTGGTAGCTAACAAGAAAATCTAAATAAAAACAAAAAAAGGTATATAAATTTACCAATTATTATAATATATATTACTATATCGTGTAATTGACATATAAAGAGTGCTTAAAACAAATAGCTATAAGATTTTATTAATTGCAAAAAGTGACATCAAAAAGAAACACTATGTCTGAACAAACTTTGGTCATTGGTGCAGAAGCAAAAATGGGAACAAATTGGAGACATTGTAGTCAACAAAACCGCATGAAAGGCGAGAAATACCAAGGATTCTCCAAAGGAAACTTAATAATTGATCGTAAGCCTAGAAAACTGAATGATGCATGTAAGTCAAAGTTTTGTGAAAGAAGTTCAAATCGACATTGCTCTCATTTTACTGAAGTTGTTCGAAAAGAAATTTTTGACTCATTCTGGAAAATGCCGTGGGAAAACAAAAAGCTTTATGTAACAAATCTCATTGAATGTTCAAAAGACAACTCCAAACGCTTCAACACAAAATATTATTTTTTAAAACACGATACAAATCGTATCCAAGTATGTCGACAAATGTTTTTATCAACTTTAGGCTTAAACGAAAAAATGGTACGATCATGGGTAGGTTCCAGCAATTTACATTGCACCCAAGTGGTTTCTGGAGAAAATAAAGTAAAAACTCACCGAGTTCAATATAATAAAAATCTTAACTATTTACGAAAATGGCTAGAAGATTTGCCGAAGATGGAGTCTCATTATCGTCGAGAATATAGTAAAAAGTTATATTTTGAAGCAGATTTTAAAAGTTATAAACAGGTTTATGATCTCTATTCTGAGTCATGTAATGACAATAAAGAAAATAAAATTACGCCTGTATCATTTCCAAATTTTATGCGTCTGTTAAAAACATCTAATTACTCGCTATTTAAACCCAGAAATGACCAGTGCGACGTGTGTTTGTCTTATAAAGCAAAGAACCTATCACAGGAGCAGTTTGATAGTCATCGAAATGAAATTGAAAAAATGAGAATTGAAAAAATAAATGATGTTGAAAATGCCAAATCAGGACTAAGTCTTCTACTTTGCATAGATATGCAAGCAGTAAAGCTTTTACCCCAATCAAAAGCCAACGCCTCTTATTATAAAATGAAACTTCAGGTTCACAATTTCACAATTTATAATGTTATTAATCATGAGTCTGATAATTACGTTTGGGATGAAACCGAGGGCAGTCTGGTGTCATCTACTTTTACCACGATTATCATAAAATATTTAAGAAATGCAATTCAGCGATTTCCCGACATTCACCACATTATTATATACTCTGATGGCTGCTTTTACCAAAACAGAAATGTTGTCCTTTCAAACGCTTTAGTCTCCTTATGTGTGGTAAAGGACATTACCATTGAACACAAATATTTGATAGTCGGTCACACGCAAATGGAATGGAATCACTCTCTTATTCAAAGAAAGATACATAATAAGCAAATAAACTTGCCATTCGAACTAGTTAATTTAATTAAAACTGCTCGAAAAAATCCCATTGCTCTACAAAGTTCACCATTTAAATCACGAGTATTTTAATAATTATGAGTCAGTTCCTAAGAGATATTCATCTTTAAGACCAGGTAAATTATAAATAATGTTTCTTAAGAATTGATTCTTACAGTTTTTATTCTTTGTTAAGGAAAAAAAAGCTGGTGATCCTACTGTCAACATGATACGTGCATTGGGATACGAACAAACCGGAACTATTTATTTTAAAACCAATATAAATGACAATTATGCACAACTTCCACAAGGAATTGGGAATATAATTAAAATGGTTGCACCATCCCAATTACATGAACGCAGATTGAAAATTTCTAAAAAGAAATGGCAACATCTTCAGGATTTAAAAATATTGCTGCCAGAAGATTGTCATTATTTTTATGACAACATTCCCTTTGAAAATTAATTTTGTTTTTAACTAATTTATCCCGCAATTAAACTATTGTCCTTGAATGAATTTATTTTATTTTTTTCTGAATTAAATATACTTTTCGTTTTTTATCATAAAATGTTAATAAAATAAACTTATAAATCTTATAAATTTGATATTTGTAACCAAAATAAAAAAAAAGTCAATCAATAATTTATTAAACAGTGCTTTCTTAAATAGAAAAACTATTAAAACATTTCATTTAAAATACAGCTGTTAAACGTGTTAAAATATCTATAATGTAGTTAGGGCTTTTTGTTTCAAATACAATACAAATGGACCTAACTAACATAACTCTTTAAATATTAAAAATATATTTTTTTTTTATATCAGAAATAAATTTGTCTGTGTTTTTTTTAATAATATTGGAGAAATTTGCGGTTAAAACTATAATACTTTTCATTTAAGCATGTTTTTTGCTTCTACTGTAAAATTTTTGAAATGTTAGTTAGGGCGGTTTTGCGTTTTAGGTAACGATATGTTTTATTATACATATTTCTCAGAATAATTTAATTTAAGCTATGTTAAAAGCACCACATTTTTTTAATTACCAACTCTATGCCAACGGTTGCATGTTCTCCAATCAACGGTTGGCCACTGTTTTCAAACTGGTAACGGGACAATACTGTCAAGATTGTTAATCACACTTTCTGCCAAACGCATAACCAACCGACGCTCTGTCATTTTTTCTGCCTGGGTATTTTCAACCGTCTAGGATTTATATTCTGTCAAAATTTGAATTTTAGTTGTTAATATTTCTACGAGAGGACGTTTTAATGCCCGTAATTTCAAGCAATAGATACCTACCGGTGCTTAGATACCTACCCCATTTTGTTCGTGTACACGGTAGGTATCTAAGCACCAGTAGGTATATATTGCTTGAAATTACGGCCATAAGTCAAAGAAAAAATCTTAATGAAGCACTATTCTAAATATTTGCAAAGTTAAGTGTCCAGAGATACATGACGAGTCTGTAATGCGTTAAAAAAAAAACATCCACAAGTTTATGCTTAACTTAAGCTATAAATAGCAAAAACCCTGAATTATCAAATACTTTAATAAACTCCAAATTATGTTAAAAACTTGTACATTTTTTACTGTGACAACGACCACAACAAACATTTTTACACATCATAGCTATTTTAAAGCTTTTTTGTATAAAAAAAATCTAAGCTTATTCTATAGACCAACTTAACTTGTTTTGGAATGCATTAAACATTCACCGTACAAGCTGCTAAACGAATAGACGTAATTTGTTTCATTTGTTTCATTTAGTCAAAAATCGTAGGTTGTTTTATAGAAAGTAAAAGTGAAATTATATAGGGACAGAAAAAGAAAACAAAGTTATTTAAAACATACAAGATTTTAATTTCATTTTTTAATAAATCTTAAGGCAGATTAATGAAATTTATTTAATTTACCTGAGAAATAACCTTGAATGCACCTATTAATATTAAATAAATTAAATTGCACGGAACAGGTTGTGAAGTTAAATTTAACCGGTTTATACTAAAAAATTATATAATTAAAAAAATTTAATAAAATAATACATAATTATTTCTTTTTCTATTCGTTAAAGATTCAATATGAAGTTATATTCTGTATCCGATGGTCCTCCATCTTTGGCTGTACGTATGTGCCTAAAGGCTTTAAATATTCCCTATGAATTGAAAAATGTTGATTTTATTGCATCGGAGCATTTGACTGAAGAATTTGCTAAGGTAAGTGATTCAAGTTTTCTCTATTGAAATATAATTTAGAAAAATATTCTTGGTTTATACTTATAACTTTTTAATAATAATTTTGGCGGATTTTTTGCAGAAAATATTTCAGAATCTAAGACGACTTAAGTCAGATTTTTTAAATAAAAATTCTAATTGATCGAGTAGTTATTATTTTTATACTGCTGTGTTCTGCATTTAGAAGTGATTTAAAATTGTAGTGAAATTTAGATTTGTAACTATTACACCGTGTTTTTTTACTAAATGAGCAAAGTACAATAATAATTTACTTTAATTTCACTTTCATCCAAAAAGTAAAATACAACATGGCCAATAAATATACTTTATTTCCCAGCAAAAAATAATTTTGATTTGGTAAGCAGTAACTTCTTTTCAGTGCTTCCAAAGAAGCGCTTCGCCGTCATGCATGCATTGAAGCAATTCTGGAAGGCATTATATTGTGCTTCCCTGAAGGCATTTTTTGAAGCAGTAAAGAAGGCATGAAAAAAAGCAGTGAAGAAGGCATGCAATGAAGCAGTAAAGAAGGACTTCTATGAAGCACTTCTGGAACATATTATATTGGGCTTCCCTGAAGGCACTCTTTTGAAGCAGTAAAGAAGGCATGAAAAGAAGCATTGAAGAAGGCATGCAATGAATCAGTAAAGAAGGCCTATGAAGCAATTCTGGAAGGCATTATATTGCTTCTCGAAGCTCTTCTGCAAGCGCTCCGGGAAGCTCTTCCGGAAGCGCTTCTATCATGTGATTCTTAGATCACATGATAGAAGCGCTTCTCACCTGCTTAAAAGAGACCTACCAAGTGGGACATCGCAAACAAAAATCATGCCTTCTGGAAGGCCACAAACGCTTCTTGAAAGCAATATTTTTTGCTGGGTTTTTTCTAATACGACCCTTGCAAAACATTTTGTAATTTGCAAAATGTAATCAGAATTTTTTAAAATGTTTTAGTTTGTTTTTTTATTAAATTTAGAAGCTTTGTTTATAGCAAATTTTATTTTGATAAGACATTTATTAGATTTTTTAGCAAATTCATGTTATTTAGTAGACAAATATTAAATTTTCTGACACATTTTTGAATACCATACATAGCAGATATTTCTAATAAAAAAAAATCATTTCATTAATTCCACTTTTTAAATTTCTTTTAGATAAATCCCCAAAAAGAAATTCCCGTTTTGGATGATGATGGTTTTTATTTACCCGAAAGTATTGCTATAATGCAATATTTATGCGATAGATATGCTGGTAATACTGTTTTGTATCCAAAAGATCCAAAAGAACGCGCATTGGTAAATCATCGTTTATGCTTCAACATGGGCTTTTACTACTCTAGCATTGGTGCCTATACCATGGCACCCATTTTCTTTGATTATGAACGTACCGAAATGGGATTGAAAAAAGTTAATAATGCTTTGTCGGTATTTGAAACTTATTTGAAACGAACAGGCACTAAATATGCTGCCAGTAATAATGTGACCATAGCTGATTTTGCTCTTGTGTCGGCAACATTATGTTTGGAAGCTATTTCATTTGATTTATCTGGTTACCCTTTAATTACCAAATGGTATAACATTTTTAAAAAGGAAAATTCTGATTTATGGACCGTTGCTAATGCCGGCATGCAAGAAATTAAAGAATTTGAACATAATCATCCAGATTTATCGCAAATGAATCATCCATTCCACCCTACACGTAAAAATGTTTCATATGATCATTTGAAGACAAATTAAAATTGAATACATTTTTATAATCATTATTTTTTTTTAGTTTTTAAGCCCAACCGTTTTTTTTTTTAACAATTATTGTTTGTTGTTTAGAAAACAGATTATAGATTTTACAATAAAGTTTAAAACGAAATAAATAAAAAAAAAAAGTTTTTTTAATACAAAAAAAAAAAAATATTTTTAAGTCATGTTATTGGTGGTACTTCTCAGTCAAATATATTTTTAAATGACCGCTTAACTAATTCTGCCAAAAAGCTAGTAGTTGTATGCAGGAAGTTGAAAGAAAAAAACAAAATAACCAGGTATACTTTTAAAAACTATGATGTACCTAAAGTCAATATTATAATGCCAGATAATTCTGAGAGGATGTTTACATTTGAGCAGTGTGTGGAGCTACTTGATGATGAAGGTGGTCTGAATAACAGTTCTTTTCAGACGTAAATAATTCCAGTCTTGGAGGTCTTTTTAATGTTTAATGGTGCATCACTTATACATATATATATATTTATTTTTTTTTGTAGCTTTTACACAGTCTATTGATGTTTTTGCTATTATGTCTTTTTTTATTTATTTTTGAATTATTTTTTTTTTTTTCGTTAATTTGATTATTATTTAATTTGTTTTGCATTTATAATTTTTATTTTTTATATCCATTTTCTTAATAACTGATCTAATGAGAATTTTTTGCAATTTAATTTTATGTCGGATTTTTTTTTTTATTTTTTAAACTTATTCAAACTTTATTTTATTTTTTTTTCTTTACTTTTGTACATTTTTAGATTTTTATTCATAAAAAAATGAATCGTTTTATAAATTTAGGGCCTGTTTGCAGCAATAACTCTGTAATTCATAATAACTTTAAAAATTTGAGAGAGATTTAAAGATTGGCCATTACAATATAAATAGCTTTAGCACTTCTTCTTCTACATTTAAATTGAGTGAAATAAGGAAAATACTCGAGGGAAATATTTAGATATTGTTGGTTTGAGTGAGACATGGCTTAAGATTGATATGTTGTCCGAGATGGTTAATATTCCAGGGTATGATGTTTGTAGGAGCGATCGTCCAAAACCAAGAAGGGCTGGTGGAGTAGCTTTACTTATTTCCAGGAGGATTAAGTATAAGGTAGTTTATAGGTCTGAAAGATATGGTGAATCAGAATCTATATTCGTTAAAGTGATTCTTCGAGGCATGAAAATTTTAGTTGGTGTCAATTACTTGCCAAATGGTAAATTGAAAGTGTTTGAAGAATCTGTAGGGGATATTCTTGTAGAATATTCCAATGTTTGTATAATGGGTGATTTTAATATGAATATGTTTTGCATTAAGAAGGCTGATGCAGTTCGAGAAATGTGTAGTAGGCTGGACTTAGTGTGCCACCACAATTCGGCCCACACCCATTATGATATTGATAAGGATTCTACATCCCTTATTGATTACTTTCTTATGAGTCCCTCTCTTAGTGTGAGTAGGTCTGGTCAAATGCAGTGTCCAGGCGTATCACACCATTAGTTAATTTTTATTGCTGTCGATATTCCTGCACCTTCTTCCCGACAATATATATCCTATTTGGATTATAATGCCTTGAATATGGCGGTTTTAGAACAAACTGTTTATTCGCTTGATTTTAGCGGAATGTATTCAACGAATAATGTTAATGCTCAATTGGAAATTTTTATGTCTAACCTCCATGTTGTACACTCCTTAGTTCCAACAGTACGGCGTAAAATTGGTTTCAGGTCTGATAACTGGTTTAACTCCACTGATATTGTTTATCATATCTCTTTACGAGATTTGTCCTTCAAATATTATCTTCAGAATAGAAGTTTAGAGAATTGGTCTATTTATTGTGAGCACAGAAATCGTGCGAAGAGGGTTATTAGAGTAGCGAAGAGGCGTGCCTACTCAAGTATGTTTCGCGATCTTAATCCTAGGCAAATGTGGGGCTATTTGAGGGGAAATGGTGGTTTGGAAATTTGTAATCGGTTCACTTATGCTAACCCAGACGAGGTTAATGATTATTTTGTTTCATGTCAGATAAATGATGTTCCCAATTCTTTGGACTTTGCAGAGGGTACTTTTGATGATGGTTTTTCATTTCGTTGTGTAGACCAGGGGGAATTATACACAGCATTGAAAAGAATTAAATCTAATGCTGCAGGTCATGATTTTTTGCCTTTAAAATTTATTAAATTAATTTTTCCATTTCTTTCCTCAAATATTCTTCATTTAGTCAATTCCGTTATTACTACTTCAGTCTTTCCTGACAAGTGGAAGAAAGCTAGAGTAGTACCCATAAAAAAGGATGGTCCTTCTGATTCTTTGGATAATCTGCGTCCGATATCAGTTCTTCCGGTTCTCTCAAAATTAGTCGAACATATTATTAAGGAACAAATGATTCAACACCTTGAGGAAAATTCCTTAATCCACAATTTACAGTCAGGTTTTCGGCGTGGGTATAGTACTGGTGCCCTTCTTCTTGGTCTAACAGATTCTGTTAGAACATTTTTGGATAACGGTAAAAATTTAGTTCTTCTTTCATTGGATTTGTCAAAAGCTTTTGACCGGGTGATACACTCGAAGCTTATAGACAAGTTGTACAACTTGTTTAATTTTTCCTCACAAGCTTGTAAACTTATAACCTGTTACCTTTCTGATAGAAGTCAATATGTATCAATTGGTGAATCTTCTTCTGTGACAAAACCAATAACAAGTGGTGTAACGCAGGGATCTATTATTGGTCCACTACTGTTCATGATTTACTTAAATGATCTGCTAGCAATAGGGAATGGTATATCCTGTCAGTCTTACGTTTATGCGGATGATGTTCAGTTTCTTTGCTATTCAGATGCACAGTTTGTAGATGTCTTGGAGGAAGGTGTGAATTTTATAATGCGTGAAGTCTTGTCTTGGTCTTCAGGCAATGGTTTTGCTGTAAATCCAAGAAAGACAAAGTTAATGGGTTTCGGTGTCGTTGATGATACGATAAACGTTACTCTCAATGGTATGAGAGTTGATTTTGTAGACAAGATGAAGTGTCTTGGAGTTTTAATTGATAATCAGTTAAGTTTCTCATCGCATATTAATAGCGTTTCTTCGAGAATATCATTCTTGTTGAGAAGATTATACTCTCTTGATATATATATGCCTGTTTCAATTAGAATGCGTGTTGCTAATGACTTGTTAATGCCTCATATATTATATTGCGTTGAGGTATTTTCTGGTACCACAGATGGTGAATTTAGTAGGTTTACTAGGATTTTCAATCGAATTATTAGATATGTGTATGGCCTAAGACTTCGGTCCCATGTCACTCCGTATGTGGTCCAATTTCTTGGGTGCTCTTTTAGTAATTATGTAGCTATGAGGTTGTTGATATTCTTCTACAAGGCGATGGCAAATGGCTTTCCAGACTATATAGTAAACAATTATATTTTATCACATTCGGAAAGAAACCCACAATTGGTATATCCAATACATCACACGACTATGTTTGAACGATCATTTCAGATTAGGCTTTCGAGAATATGGAATGATTTACCTATACAACTGAGAAGTTTTAGTTTTCACCACCGGTCTTTAGGCAAAAGCTGAAGGATTATGTGGCTGTTCATGATTTGTAATTTTTTGTGTTCGCTGTCTTTTTTATCTCGCTCAACTTTTTTTTTATTTTTTATTAAGTTGTAATTTTTTAATTAAAAAGAAATGTTTTTTTTTTTTTTATTATTTATGATAGTTTTAAGTTATTTATTTTTTATATAGAAAATATTATTAATTAGCTTGTGTTATAAAGTAGCTTTTAATAATCATATATGGCCCTAAGGGCTTGGGTTATGTAAATTGAAGAGAATAAATTCTATATTTATTACGAAAAAAAAAAAAAGACATCATTAATAAAAAACTCGACGATGTCAGTTTGTTAATTGTAATGACTCGAATTCGGTGTGTTTAGATGTAACCAGTGGAGTTCCACATGGCTCAGTTATAGGGCCTTTACTATTTATGTTATATATGAACGACTTTTTTTAACATACTTCATGATTTTGAGTGTGACGCTTTTGTCTTTGCGGACGATATACAACTTCTTTTTTCGGGCCATCTTCAGCTCATTGATGTTTTCGAATATGACATGAATTTGCTTTTATCTAATATATTCGGTCGACATATAACCTGGTTAAGTTCCAAAATAAATTTTACCCTGCGTAGATTATATTCCCTAAATCTTTATTTGCCACTTTCTATTAGCACATTCATTATTAATGTCCAATTTATTATACTGTATTGAAGTTTTTTCTGGGTGTAGTGTCGATGACTTCAATAAATGTAATTTACTGTTTAATAAAATAGTACGTTTTGTTTACAAATTGAAGCCATATGATCATGTTTCGAGGCATATTTCTGATTTTTTGGGATGCAATTTTAATAATTTTGTTGGAATTCGATTGCTTTTATTCTATCATAAAGGCATGCTCTCTAATTGCCCTGAATATGTACATAGACATTTTATACTCTTGAACACTGAAAGAAACCCTCAACTTTTATATCCCATTAAAAATTATATTATTCATAACGATCATTTCATGTTCGTGTAGCTAAATGTTGGAACCATTTACCCTTACCACTTAGATCTTTTGATCATTCTTTAAAAACATTCAAGTGTAAACTTGTAGAATATGCTTCTGTAAATGATATCTGATGTGCAAAAATTTTCAAAAAATTTTCAAAAATTCTCTAAACTGCAATACATTTTGTCACGTGAGTTTATGCCATATTCTTTAATAATTCTTTTAAACTTTTTCTTAAATTTTTTTAAGTTAAAACTTGCTATATACAAACTGTTTTATATTGTTAGAAAATAGAAAATATTTAAGGTTTTAGTTTTAGTTTTAAGTGACATAATCAAGTTGATTGTTAATGTTGGTCTACCAACTATATACGGCCCGAAGGGCTCGGTTGGTTTTTTGAAATAAATTAAATTAAAAAACACTTGTTTGGAAAAAAAAAAAACATTTTATAGGGAAGCTAAAAAATAACTTAACAATTGCACACATTTTCTACCAAATTGTGTTATAAAATAATGATAGAGAACTTCTTTTATTTTAAAAATTTTATTCATAGAAAAAAGGTTACAATTTTTGACTTTCTTTTTGAAATAAGTTCTTTTAGCTGAAAACATAAAATCAACAACTCAAAAACATCTACCCTTTTCAATTTCAGCCAAACGGGGTATATTTATTGTGCGTTATATAGTAACTATAACATTGCCCAAGTTTATGATAGCTAATCCCAGTTGATCTCGAAATATCGCGTTCTAAAATATGAAAAATATTTGAACATTTCACAAAAGTAGTCGTGCATAGTTGTCTATAGCCTTTTGAACGGTTATAGCTACGTGATTCTCATTCTATCCACCAAAAATTACTTATATTTTTGGATCTAATTAGATCCAAGTAGATCTAAATCCCACGGTATATTTTGGTGTCCAACATGATGTTTAATTAGATATTTTTGGATCCCCCAATTTTGAGATCAATTTTGATCTAGCTTAATCCGGTAATACAGAACGTGAATAAATAAATATATTTGAGGGATCTAATCGGATATTACTAAATACCCCTGTTTGGTCATGATTGCATTTAGGAAATTTTTTGTATTATTGTTATTTGTATTTCATTATTTATATTTTCTTAAAAATTTAATTAATTAAATTCCCTTTGTTATAACAGTAAATCCCTATTGAATTTATAACAGTAAATCCCTATTGAATTTATAACAGTAAATCCCTATCAGAGTACGGTTTGAGTGCCTTATTTCATGCTTTTGAATGCAATCACAAAAAATGAGTACATTGTTGTCAACTCACATCATTTCAATAAAGCAACAATCGACAGAATTGAGAAAAGTGAGTGTAACGAAAACCATGCATTGCATTGCTTGTCTAGTGTTAACCTCACTTAACACTCACGAAAACAACGAATACACAACGATTGGTATGAATGGTCTCAATGTTAAATGAATAAAACGTAAACATTTTTTTGTGAAACATATTACTGTACAGTAGCATCTCACAAATTAGAACTCTAACAAATTAGAAACGTCCAGGAATTAGAACCGGCCATTCCAATGTATTGTACGCTCTGAAATTAGAACCTGTGGTTCTAATTTCTGGAAGTTTTTCTTATTTTGTTTTGTATTTTAACTACAAATTATTTTTTTGCTCATTGAAGTAAAAATAAAACGGGGAATCCCCGAATTATTCGTGGTGAGTACAATTCGGTCATATGCATGTGAAATTTGATATGCTTGTACAAAATTAAATACCTAATAATAAAAAAAATTTTAAAGTTTTTCTATGAATTTAATATGTTCAATTAATTAAATTTTATTAAATAAAAATTGTTTTGTGTTAAAATAAAGCTTACATAACTAGTTTTATTATAATTTTCTGTAAAAAAAAAATGTCCAGAAATTAGAACTTTTCAGAAATTAGAACTGCCCGATGTACAAAGTGGTTCTAATTTCTGAGATTCTACTGTATTAGGAAATTTAAAAAATGTTATACATATTTCAAGTTTAATAAAATTAAACAAAAATTTATACATATTTCATGTTTAATAAAATTAAAAAAAAAAAATATTATTGCTACAGGTCAACGAATACTACGCGAATTTTGTGATTGATTTCATGTTATTCATGTGTCATCATTTCATTTCATTGCTTGACATGTAACGGCATTATAAAAATGAATGTTAAAAGGCATTCAACAAAAACAATAAATGGAATAAACAGCAACAGCATAAGCTGTTGTTGTTGAATAAAAGCAATGCAAAAGCAATGAATGTATGAATGGACAACAAAAACGAATGGTCTCATTCTGTTCTCTGATCCCTATTTACTATTTTTAAAACTTTAGCCTTAGCGTTGACTAAAAGATTTGTAAATAAACATTCATATTTTAACAATAAACAAAAGAACTAGTGTTTTCGTTTTCTCATTATACACCCCAATTTTCAGGTAAACTTGGATGTAATTTTTTTTAATCAGGATGTTAAAACTCTTAAAAGAGGCCTTTTTATATAATGCCCGTAAATTGTACCTAAATTTTATATTCCATAAATTCTTTTAACTTAATATAAATTTGCATAAGATTATCTTTTATTAAAAATGATTACTACTTTTTCGTGTTACACTTATTTCGATCTCAGTCTTTAAGTTATTTTTCACTTTTTTTCGAACCGTCAATAAAAGTTAATTTTGACTTTTATATATTTTTGGATAAAAATAAGTTATTTTTACACTTTTATTTTTTCGAGCAAAAAAATTTTGTTATTTTTACAAAAATGCATTAAAATAATTTTTTTTTAATTTTTATAAAAATTACCTTCATGGGAATTTTAAATTGCCATTTATAAAAAAAAAAAAATAAAAGAAAAAAGTTGCTTAAAAAAAGAAATCATTTTTATTTTTGTTCGAAAAAATTAAAAAATAACTTTTATATTTGCTTACAAAAATAAAAAGTATTTTTTGCGGCTGACTTAAAGGCATACAAATTACGGTCCCTCATAATAACCCAAAATAAAACTTTTTTCAATCGTTGTTTATAAATGAAAATCATGTTAAAAAAGATCTCATTTTAAAATAAAAGCTTCATGCTAATCTTGTCCATAAGTTTTCTTTATCAATTTCTTTTAACTAATAACAATCAAGTAAAAACTCTCAGATAGTTTTTCATCGTACACATTCTTCTGTTTACATACGAAAGACCCGTTAATGCGAGAATAACTAACCCGTGTCAAACGCTCTCTTCAAAAAATCTCAAATGGTTTAAGAGAGTTTCGAAAATATGTGTTAACAGTGCGAACGAACAAGTTTTCAATTTATTTTTGATCAATGGTGATAATCTTTAACTTCGAACTCATATATTAGTTCTCATTTAGTGGGATAACTAGGTTATATGAATGTTTGATGTTTTGCATGATTTTGTCACTTCTTTCAAAACGTGTTCTGATGATGGTAACCTAGGAAATTCCCAAAACAGATCTATCAACACATTCCTGAAAGTTGTCAATTAATAAATTTGAAAACAAAAACTCTATAGATTATTTGTTAGAAAAATATCCTAATAATGAAATATAGAGTATGGCCTCGAACTTGAATAATTTTCATTTTCAGTGCTACTTTTAATTAATTGTTTTCCATGCTGTGACATTGCTGACACTGACGGGAAAAGATCATACAGACTCCCAGATGAGTGCAGTGTCTTCCAGCGGAGATCCTAGCGATCTGGAGGGCGACGGAAGTGATACTGGGTCACATCGTTGGGGGATCTAGGGTGACAATCTATGTCGACAGTCAGGCAGCGCTCAAAGCACTGACAAACTACACGGTGCGCTCGCGCCTGGTCGCACGATGTAGGTGTGCTCTGTGGGAGCTCATTCACAGTGTGTTGGGTACCCCCATTATGTTACTACTTTTAGGTTATACGGAAGGGATTCCGCGAAACCGTTAACCAATCATGGAGGGACAGAATGGACTGCAGGGTGTCTAGGACGTTATGGCCCGCATTGGACGCAGGCGCAACCAAGGTTCTTTTGGGACTGGACAGGGAAGGACCCTTACGGGGTTCCTGACCGGTCATTGTTCTGTCAGGGCTTTCACAAGCAGATGGGACAGGGATATACCGGATTTTTGCAGGTTGTGCGAGGACGTTGAGGAACTGGAGACAGTTGAGCATATAATGTGCCACTGTCCTAGGTTGCAGGTCTCAGACAGAAATGGCTAGGAGATAGATTTCACGACGAACTCGGGTGTGTCGCTGGATACAATCCAGTAGATTTGCTGAGATTTGTCAGGGAGATAGGACGGCTGTTTCTAGTAAGGGGACGATAGGAACTGGTTTCTGGGGAGTATATATTCTTTCTATCTTTCTTTATATCTATCTTTCAATCTATGTTTCTGTCTATTTCTATTCTTTCTCACCGTTTTTTTCTCTGAAGGGATTCACAATGGACCGTATTGGTCTCTGAGTGGAGTTGTGCCCCTGGGCACATAACCCTTCCTAACCTAACCTAACCCTTTCCATGCTGTGAAGCAATTTTAATTAAATTTTAAAGTTATTTTGTGTTTTTTATGTATTCCCTGCATAAGTTTTGTATAATTAACACAAAATTTTGTTTATATATACTAAAAAAATCCATTAAAAAACCTTTAAAAACTGTTTCTCTTAAAACCAGTTGACATATAAAATTTAATAGATGTAGAGTACCTAGGTTCCTTTTTAGTCTTTATGTTCTTTGGAATAACTAGAGCGCAAAATTCACTACGAAGTCATCGAAAACGGTTTCTTTTTCAAATGATAATTTTAAATAGGGCAGTATTTTGATATCACTTTAAAACTGATAATTTACGATTATTTTTAAAAATTTTTTCTTATCAAAAAGATTTTTTATTGCTGCATTTGGACGGTTAAATTTTAGTTATAATTTAAATTTAGAAAATTTTTAAATAAATTTAATTTATTATTTAAAAATTTTGTTTGGTAGAATACAAAGAATATTTGGCCCCATGCATGTGAAGAAATTGGACTTTTTTGTGTAAATTTGCCTATAGCCCACAGTTTTAAACTAAGTTGAAAAATGGCTGACTAAATTCCAGATATTTCTCATTGCCAATTTTTTAAATTCATTTAGTTTATGTTCTTAATAATATTATAATATTTTTTATATTTATTTATATTTATATTTTTTTTTGTAGCGAAAATATCAAAAAAATTAAAGTTTCGTTGATTTTGTCGATTTATTAAGAATATTAAGTTGACGACTTTTAATAATCGGCCATGAGGAATCGATCTGGAGTTTAGTCAGCTATCTTTAAAATTTTGATTTTTTTTTACATTCGTTTAAAACTTTTGGCTGTTGGCAAATTTGCTAAAAAAGTTCAATTTCCCCACTGTGCCATGGGTCCGTTTTGTAAATATTTAATAAAAATAAAATGAACTCACCTAAAATCTTCTATAAGATTTCCAATGGCCTCTGACAGTTTTCTATGCTGTCTACCCCAAGCAGATTCCTGTGTAATATTACCCAACAATGCTCTCGGATCAGGATCTAGGAACTTATCCAATTGTTTGCGAGCAGTCTTACTCAATAAATCCATTTTGGTCAATACATTGACATGAGGCATTTCCAAATTGGCCATAACACTTAGAGCGGCCATAGTGCCCGATAAGAATTTAGCACCATCAATCATAAATTGTGAATCCACCAAGAAAACCGTACATATACGAAAATTCCATGATTCCAACAATTGAACCAATTGTTTGCCCATATTAAGATGAGTGAACAATTCAATT
Organism: Delia radicum; assembly: GCA_021234595.1. NCBI lineage: Eukaryota > Metazoa > Arthropoda > Insecta > Diptera > Anthomyiidae > Delia > Delia radicum. The sequence goes on from CM037851.1 coordinate 99,872,920, forward strand.
TGTCCAGGCATATCAAATAGGATATAATCATCATCGGGTTCACCATCCAAACACTCATCATCTTCGCCACCACCGCATAGTTGTGTTTTGAGCCAGTCTTGATTTTCAATTAGGAATTCCAAACAGAAAACTAATCCACCATTTGGACCATAATGCAACTCTTCATCATCCATGGCATCATCAAGCTGTATAAGATCTCTAATGTCCGCAAGAGGTTGATAATCGAAATGTTCAGCAGCTGGATCTAAATTGACTACTTCAATAACACGTTTGGAATCTTGAGCATGTCGTTGCATGAAGGAACAGTAAGTAGACTAATGATGTTTTTCTTTAAATTGCTATTTTTATTTAAGGAATTTTAATGTTCACTTACTTTGCCACTACCTGCTGGTCCAATTACCACCTGGGCATAACGCATTTCGTTAAACTGTAGTATTTTTCCAAAATTTTAAAAGTTTGCAACTTGTTTTGCTTTTTGTTGAATTTCACATGAGTTTCTATACAAACGGTTTATGTGCAGTGATGCCAGACTGCTAAAAATCTCATAAGGAAATATGACAGTCAGCTGATTGTTGATTAACCCTTTGAATCGTTGTGAAGTTTATTTGATTTTGCTCACAGCGGACTAGAAACTTTGGTAAAGTTAAGGAAACACATTTACAATAAAAATGTCGTAAGTTTACCGAATCTTCAAGGAAGCTATTATACAATTCGATTCGAAAAGAAAACGCTTACGAACAGAATTTTCACATTAAACATAAAGTAACAAAAATAACTTTTTTTTATTGGTCAAAAATGTTGAAAATGTGTGGGGAATGTATATTTAATAGAAAAATGCAAAAGTAAAACATTTGGCCTTTTCAGAACGGATATCTTTTTACAAGAGTTTTAAAATGTCACAATTCAAACAAAATTTTTTTTAATCAGCCCAATTAAACTTGCTATTTTAAAGCGTATTATTATCATAGTGCACTGGTTTAATTAATTTAAAATTTGTTTCAAATTTAAAATTTGTCAATTTTTTTTAATTTTATGATTCATTCAAAAAAAAAGTATTTTTTCAATTTAATTATTCTTGTAATTTTTGTTTTAATATTTTTTTTTAACAAATTTTATAAAATATATAATTTGAATCTGTGTCCAGTTAATTTGGTATTGTGTCGTGATCCATAATAGAAAACAAATTTGCCATTTCGTAATTTTTTTTTTTTGCCATTTTTACTCATTAAAACAAACTTTTCTAAGATTTTTGTTTTAAAATTGCCTTTGTTAAATTTTCTTGTCTTTTTGTCTTAAATGCTTCTTTTCTTTACATTTTTATGTTTTTTCTTTTAAAAAGTCTGCCTTTTGTAATTATTCTATTTTTTGCCTAATTTCCTAATTTTTTTGGCATAAACACAGCGGACTGTGACATTTTAAGTCTTCTCTGATTATTATACCGTCCACACACACTGTTATGAAGGTATATGTCAGTTTGTCATTCCGTTTGTTACGCATAGAACTTTAGGTCTAAGAACCCATAAAGTATGTGTATATATTTTTTACCCTTATTCAGTTTTAAGCCGATTTGGAGATGTATGTTTGTTGAAATGGCGATCAAGCTGCTGAAACGCAATCGGGACTGCTCATTTTTGCCTAGATTGATGGAAACCTTTGTTAAACGTTTGTTATTGAAAATTATCGAAATCGGTTTAGCGCTTCAAAAGATGTAAATAAAAATTTCCATACAAATAGTAGCGTCTAGTATAAAATAGTATGTCATATTTTTACACCAGATGCTAAGAGGTGAATAATATTTTCAATTCACCTCAAATTTTTATTTCACATCAATATTTTTGCTTACCACAAAAATTGTTTTTCACCACAAATATGTGTTTTAATAATACAATGTCTTTTTCAAACCCAAAAAAGGTTTCCACCACATTTTTTTTCCACCCCCAAAATTTATCTTTTATCACTTTTGCTGTTCCATTGGTAAAAGCAAATTTATTGCTTTCACTGATTTTAATGTTAGTTTTGCTAAGAAACTGTTTTTTGTCGGAGATGACTATTTTGAAGTTTTTTTCCTTTTGTTCATTCCGGCAACATTTTAAACGAAAATCACGCTGTTTCAACTACACCTGCTGTCACTCATTCGCCTTACATTAAAACCGCAAGGGTTATATTTTATGAATTTAAAATCTTTTCCTTTTTTTTCAAAAATAACAGTATTTCATTTTATTATCTTTTTTTATAATTAATAATATTAATATAGTAAAATACATAGTATGTAGTAATTTTAATTAAATATAAATGTTTATATATTTTTGAAAATTTCATTCCAATTTCAATAAAATTTTTCATATATATTGTTTTTTATTGATTTTAGTTTAAAAAAATAATAAACAGTAAGTCTTAATTGAGTTTTTAATTTGGGAAATTTGTACAAGACTGTTTTTAAATGAAAACAAACCCGTGAAATATTAAATATATAAATTAAAAATGTTTTAAAAACTTATATTTGGAATATTGTATGTATATTTTTTTTTTGCTTTAAAAGGAAGTCAAAATAAAATATTTAAAAATAGATATTTTGTAACAAAAAAAAAAACCTAAAATATAATTGTTAACAACAAAAAAACAAAAAAATATAAAATTAAAAAACAAAAAATTTCAATATCGAGTGGATTCCTGCGGTCGATATATCGTATACTGTGTAAAGTTTAATATAAACATATCAAGTTAGACATAAAACTCGTAAACCTACTTTCTTTACTAACTATACACGATATACGAGGGCTTACATGAATCCCCCCATTTTTTAAGGCAATTTTTTTTAATAGACTAGAGAGAAAATAAACCCAAGTTTTAAAAAAAACCCCTTACAGTCTACATGTATCTGTTATATATTGCGAGGGTGTTAAACGGGTATAAAATAAGATATAGGCTGCACTAGAAACCACATTTGAAGCATCTAACGGTGTAACAACTTGATCGTCAAATTTAAACCATCTACCGTAAGTACCACTCTTACAGAATGCTGTATAATGACCACTTTCCATGGATCCGTAATGATTTGATACGGCATAAAGTTCATAGGATTTAGTAGTATTGCGTCTGGACTCTGATATTGTTATGTAGGGTGACATATTTAAGTTTTCCAAAGGAAAACGTAAGTAATTTTGTTTCTTCTTATATGAGGGTGTTATTGAATCTGTATCGGCATAAAATCTGAAAAGAGAAAATTACCGAATTAGATTTTAGTAGAGGATTTTAAAAGCTTATTATCGATAAAATTTCAAATATCTTTTAAACTAACAAGTTATATCTTTTAAAGCTGACAATTTAGTCTCTCTTTCAATTTACGATTAATCTACACAAAGATAATAACTACTCCCAAATAATCTCTTTTAAAACCCACAAAAAATTTAATTTTAAACTCAAAGTAAAATAAAATCCACAATCAGTTAAGTTGAATATTCACGATGGATTTTTTTTTTAAAACCACATAAGTTTCTCTGATGATCCACGATCGAACCTGTTAAAAATCATTAATGAGTTTGTTTAAATATTTATAATGAGTCTTTTTTTAAAAACATTTATTGAACACTCTTAATATTGAATTTGTCTAAAAAACAATCAGGGGTGTTTTGAAAAACGAATCCACGTAAAATTATTCGCACGAGTTTTTACTGATGGTTTTTGGATTCCCAACCTAAATATAGAAGCAATCTTCTCGCTTAACATTTATTCCGCTGAAGCTCTTGCCATATTGGAATCGCTGCTATTTATAGTTACTTAATAGTGTCAGATAGTAAATCTGTATTACAAGCACTAAAATCATTCAACAACAATAAGACTCATCCTTACATTCTAAAAATAAAGAATGAACTGTATGTTCTTCAACAAGCCGATTACAATATTAATTTACTCTGGATACCTAGTCATGCGGGTGTTGATGGGAATGATTACGTGGATACGGTAGTAGTGAACCATAATTGTTATGGTGAATACCCAGCAATATTCTCGCTCAACTTAAAATCAATTGATAAGGAATTTGCCATAGCTTTATGACAAATTTATAACACATGGGACAATAGTCCAAACGGCCGACGCACTATGCTTTGTCCCATAGACAAAATTCAAAAAAAAAATTTTGTCTCAAATTGTTTTTAAATACAGATTTTTTGAAAGATAATAAGGTATCTCAAATAAATGTTAACAAAAAAAATTTTTCTGATTGCTTTTGCCACCACGAGAGGGCGTTAAAAGCAGATAATTTCTTCCAAAAATTACTTAACAGAAAAATGAGTTTTAGTTGTTTCACAAAAATAATTCTGAAAAATTCATTTTTTTAAAAAGTCGCTCGAAATTTGGGTTTCAAGTACTTTGATATATTTGCAGTTAAATTAAAATTTATAATTTAGTATTTATTTACAAAATAACTTTTTTTATTGCTCTGAAAAACACATTTTTTTTGTTGAAAATCCAAAAATTACTTAAGTTTAATGGAGTATAAAATTATATAAAATTAGATATTTTTTTTTTTGTGTTTTTGTAAGTTTATACTCTTAGCTAACAGGGTATTCAAAAATTAGTGCCTATTTTTTACCACAACTTAAAAAAAAATGAGTTTTTTGAAATGCCTAATTTTATGATTTTTACTCAAATATCAGGCATTTAAGAGTGTTTAATATCATTGCGCAACACGATTTTATATTTTGAATGTTAAAATATAAAAAAGTTTAATTATATCATTAGTAGACCAAAACCACTGGAGTATTTTCAAAATTTAGCTCGAGTTCTTTTTTTATGGCCCACTGAAGTTTTTAATTTTGTTTTTAAAGGCGTTTTGAGTAAGCAATAAAAATGTATTAAATCTAATACAAGGTTAATAGATGATTTTAATAAAATTTGATGACGGTTCTTTTCATAGAACTAATTAACCCTCTATCTGCCATTTTTAGGGGTCATTTCAGCCCCTCCTCATAGAACACCACTAACACGTTTAACATTTAAGATAAACTCGGAGACCCAAAATTTGTTGCACAGTGTATGCAACTGTAGCTTTAAGTTATGTAAAATATCTCATTAATAATTAGTTAGATCCAATTAAACTATAGGTCCATTCGTTTACTTTTCCAGTAAAATCCAGTAGATGAGTAAATTTTGGGCAAAATGAAAATTTTACTCTCAGAACTGGCTCTTGCACAAAAAAGTAAACGAACGGAAAAATTGCAAAAACTTGCAGGTTAATTCAAACATATGAGCGCTAAAAAGCTTAGTGTTGTAAAATATGTGTTATTTAGACTACCCAGTATATATTGTTTTTGGTACTTGATGCATTGCATTTTAATAATCATAAATTCGTAGCAATTGTATTTATTAAATAAACTTTTGTGGAAGCTTTTAGACTTGTTTAGTTTGTACATGACTTTTAATTTTTTTTCTAGTTAAATAACATACGAAAATACATGAATACTTGATTTTTGATATTCGGTACCCTGAATAATATGCAGTAAGAAGTATTCATATATTCATTAGCTTTACATCTCTAATATATTAATGTAAATAAAAACAATTAACACAGATATTAGAAAACTGATAAATTGTTACTATAATAATTGTAACTGACTAATTTAATTTGTTTCAGGTTGAAAATAATTATTTTTAGTTTTTGCCGCACTTTTAATTCAGCTTTTAATCTTTTAAATGTTTTTATTACTAAATGTATGCTTATTTTTGTTTGTTTACTTAATTTAATCATATGTTTTTGTTTTCTACTGGATTTTACTGGATTTTACTGGCAAAAATTTGTCCAGTAAAAATTTGCAGGTTTTTTGCTGACAACTGTCACTTTACTCTCTTAGTAGATGCTCTCTTTTGCAAATTTATGTGTACGCGAACGCATTTCAGTAAAATCCAGTACAAATTTGTACAAATTTGTGCAAATTTTGGTGTAAACGAATGGACCTTATAATTGCGATTGACTTCGATTTTGAAGTTTTTTTTGTTTCATATTTTTGTTTTGCTTTATCATATTATTTGCCGTTATTTATATTTTTCAAATTAGAGATGACAGCGTGACACATTTGTTTTTAAGTTACAATACACGCGTGTGATAGTAACTATATTCCAGCAGCGCTAATACGACCATATATTAAATTTTCGGAAACGCGAGAGAAATTTTTATTTTCTATAAAAATTTCAATTGTATAAAAACCGTAAATGTCACAAATTTAATTGCCTTTAACATAAGTGATCGTGAGTGCTAGTGGATGAAAATACTAGCGGGTCCATCTCTATTTGTAATGTAAACAAGGTTTAAAAAATAAATTTATAAATTAATGTAACTAATCTGTGGTGATGGCAAATATTTTAAAAAATTCCGATATAATTGATTGTTGGATAGCAGCATCCTCAAACAATAAAATATCAGAGGTGTATAAATATGTAAAACATAAGATAGGCGATTCATATTTTAACAAAAAAAAACTTAATACAAAGTATTCAGTTTTTTAATAGTAAAGTGAATAAGTTATGGAGAGAAAGCAGATATAATCGAAGTTATTTTGAATAAAAAAATTTTAAATGGTTAAGTTATACTTTTTTTGATCCCGACAATGTAAGTTTATCAGTTTTGATGGAAGTGCGATATGATTTTTTCATAATTTTTTAATGACGTTTACATTGCTAGTTTTCCTCTTTAATTTTTTCATTTATGTTATCTTTCAAAGATCCTTATAGTTTTATTTTTGCAAGAGCATTTTAACCGGTTTATCCTATTTTTCAATAAATGATGTTTTTGTATTTTCCACATTTATAATCCGATTCTACCCAAATTTGGCACAAATATATATCTTGCAAATATCAATTTACATACCAAAATTTATTACGATCAGACAATTTTTTTAGGAGTGGTAGCGTTTTTAAGAAAAAGGATATATAGCAGGACCTTGAGTCCTTAGTCCGATTTAAATAAAAATTTACACATACGTTGCTAGTTGCATGTGTATCAGCATGACCACTCTTTGTAATTTTGTGGGCATTATTGAAGCTAAAATTATATTTTTCAATTTCAGGACACATGGGAGGTAGGCGTGTCCTAGGGCCGATTTTTCCAAAAATTCTTATTTTTCTTCACTAAGCTATTTTATGCTAGTGTACCAAATTTCAAAAATATCTGACTACTCCTTCTATTTTTGTCCCTTCGTTATATGGGAACGAAGCATAGTGCGACGTCTCCACACATTTACATCCTTTGTGAACACGAATCCATGGTTTTAACATCAACACATGATACGACACATAATAACAATGATATGTCGACTGAGATTTAGGCATATCAAAAACAGACAACATCTCTTTAACGTTAACATCATTAATTCAAATCGATGTGACTGTGGAATACTACCTCATTTGTCTAAAATTTCTCTGAAAGTATGTGAGTTGTTGGTTAGTTCGGTTCAAGATCATGAAAAATTTTTCATATTAACAGAAAAATTATAATTTTATTTGTGATAATTTACTTTAATTAACAGAAAAAAGAATTAGAAAAAAGTTATTTGACACCTGCATGAATGGAGTTAACTTTCTAGCCCGCAACGGCCTTCATCAACATTCTTCGTGCCTTAAAGTGTTAAATTGTAAACATCATCTATTTAACTCAACTAGTTAGGTTAAAAATGTGCCGTAACTTAGTTTTTGAGTATGACGAAATTTACTGCGAACTTATTTTCTATAAAGCTATGTTTAGTTGTTAATTATTACCACAGTTGCGGGCTAGAAAGTTAACTCCATTCATGCAGGTGTCAAATAACTTTTTTCTAATTGTTTTTTCTGTTAATTAAAGTAAATTATCACAAATAAAATTATAATTTTTCTGTTAATATGAAAAATTTTTCATGATCTTGAACCGAACTAACCAACAACTCACATACAATTTATATAGATCAACAATAAAAATTCACTATTAACCACTCACAAGGTACAGTGCAAAAATTCGCTTAATATATATGCTAGACATATGTTGAAAAACGAATAAAATCTTCAATGTTTGATATTCCTTCACTTACAATGTAAAGGATAGAATATGATGACATTTGAAAATAACTGCCAGTCAAATTTCAACTTAATTAGTTGAACTGGCAACTGTGGTAATAATTAACAACTAAACATAGCTTTATAGAAAATAAGTTCGCAGTAAATTTCGTCATACTCAAAAACTAAGTTACGGCACATTTTTAACCTAACTAGTTGAGTTAAATAGATGATGTTTACAATTTAACACTTTAAGGCACGAAGAATGTTGATGAAGGCCGTTGCGGGCTAGAAAGTTAACTCCATTCATGCAGGTGTCAAATAACTTTTTTCTAATTGTTTTTTCTGTTAATTAAAGTAAATTATCACAAATAAAATTATAATTTTTCTGTTAATATGAAAAAAAAAAAAAAAAAAAATTTTCATGATCTTGAACCGAACTAACCAACAACTCACATACAATTTATATAGATCAACAATAAAAAATTCACTATTTCTCTGAAAGAATACGAAACAAACCCAAAAATGGGGTAATTTTTGACTCCACTTTTTAATCCTAAACATGAGATTGACCTTTATTTTATTGTCCCTGGTTATCTCCTCTATCACAAATCCGAATTTCATTAAGATCCGAGACAACCCATCATTAGACTCTTCTTGTCAGTCCAATTTAAAAGTCACAATGGAATTCTTTTTAAAGCCACTTTTATTCCAATTTTAAATCCTCGACTGGACTGGTTTAAAATCCACAGTCAGTATCTTTTAAAATCTACGATGGAACTCTTTTAAATTCCACATTTAGTCAAATTTAAAATCCGCAATGGAACTCTTATAAAATCTACAAGTTAAAATTCACATTTAATCCAATTTAAAACGTAAAATGGAACTCTATTAAAATCCTCATTAATTCCAATTTAAAATCCCTGATTAAACTGTTTTTAAACCCACAGTTTTTAAATCCACTTAAAATTTACAATAATTTCCACTTTAAATCTACGATTAAACTCTTGAAAATCAACGTTTGAATGCTCTTAAAATCCACATGAAAGACGGGGATTTTAGAAACTTCTACGAGGAGCGAAAAAAGGGGGAAGTCTCCCCTTGGCGGCCTTGAAATTTAATAATTCCGCGTAGAATTTCGGTTAGACTCGATTTTTGGAAATTATTACGGAGAGGAGCACGAAGCGAAAAATTGTTCTCATTTGCGGCCTGGCAAAACTGCTAAAGAGATGAACTTTAAATTTGGTATGTTTGTTCCTAATCTCGAGTAGACATTAGGAATTGGGATTTTTGTAAATTCCTAAGCTGATGGGAATGAAGTCACCCCTTAGCGGCCTATCCAAACGGCCAAACGGATTAACTTGAAATGTTGTAAGAGTCTCGGAAAGCGCTAAACCGAGGAACTTAAGTAATATCGTCCGACCGATTAATCGGTTTATTACCCAAAACGGGGGCGCTTTTGGTCAATTTTAAGATACCGCGAAAGAGTAATGCTTTGAATATGGTTGATAACGTACTCTACCACATTGAACCAAAAGCGTTCTTGAACTCAAAATTGCGTTTAAATTGTAGCTTGGGCTGTTTAGGGTATAATCGACATCGGCCGATTTTTGCTAATTTCTTCGATGTTCGGCTTTGACCCGAAAACGGGATTCTAGATTCTAATCCCACGTATATACCGCTTAGATGGTATTTTAAAATTTTCAACAGAGCAGGGCAAAAGTATAGCCTTTGAAAGTCTGAGCAAACCACTAAATCGAGGAACTTAAAATTTGGTATGGAGGTTACTAATACCGCGTAAAAATTCGCTCCGACGGGATTTCTGGAAATTTCCACACATATGGGGTAAATAACGAAAAAGTATCTAGCTTGGCGATCTGCTCAAACCCATTTGACACTATCAAACATCTTAAAACTGACGGTTACATTTTTTTTAAAATAATTTTCAACCAATTCTTCTTACCTTTTTAAATGTACAACCAATACTGGTGGCAGTTTGGATATATTTAACTTTTTTATAGCTTCACGTTTCTGTTTGCATGATGGACAATTCCAACCATGTATACGTTCACCACTAAAGTACATATCCAAGCATTGTGACAATTGACAAACATTATTATTTTCCGGCAACTCTAAACTTAAATTTGAGAAACATTCATACGTAGCCGATTCCTTATCGCAAGTAGTACATTTGACAATACTTTTGATTTGTCCATAAAATAAATGCAATATTAAACTTTCTTTTGATTTAGTAAAATCCAACCAAGCCTTATCTGAAGCAGTCATAGGTTCGCGGGGATATTCTGGTTGTGTTAATGTCTGTAAATCGGAATGTAGCCAATCCATAAGTATGGTTAGAAATTCATGAGAATCCTGCTGTTCTATGCCGCGAAACATTTTTTGATATTGTCCAATAACATACTAAAGGGAGAAACCAAAGAAAAAAATTAAATTAAATTAATCTTATTTAATATGTAGAATGAATATGAAAATGCAAATGTTTAACTTACACGCAAATCTTTGCTGGCTACACATTTATAATTTCCATTCCATAACACTTTAATTAGTGCGGCAACTTCTTCGACAATATGTCCTTTTGTTTTGTTGCTGCGACTTATATAGTTTTTATATTTATCGGTTATACAGTATTCGGCCAACTGTGGTGTATTGCTAAGACATTGTATTATGCTATTCATATAGCATGTATTGCCCAAATTCTTTAAGCCAGTTAAACCGCGACCCTTAAATAAAAGATTAAGAATATGTAGTTATTATATGGTATCAAATTTTAATGTCCTTTGGAAGGGTGTGTTTTAAATATTTTTTACGGTAAACAAAAGTATGTGTATACATATATGATTAAATATTAACGATGTTATTGACTTGTAAAAAATTGTATGAATGTCAAGTTTGAAATTCATATAATTGTTAAGTTTTCTTTGTGTCAATGTGTGAGGAATTTAAATGGAAGAATGTTTAAATCTTAATTAAATTACGAACTTTTAAAGCACTTAAAAACTCATTATAAAAAATATTTTTAAAAACCTAAACTTGTCCGTAAGGAGTAGGCGTTGTGGTGTAATGGGTAGCGCTTTGGACTGTTACACAGATGGTCCCGGGTTCGATTCCCGGTGACGACAACATCAATTTAGAAAAATAATATATATGAGTTTTCTATCATATGTATCGCAGCGCTCGCCTTCGGTGTTCCCATAGCTCTTAACCCCACCGAAGTAAAATAATAAATCAGGCCTATGACACAAAAAAGCTTTAATAAATTCGCCAACTCTACATCAGGTGGCGAGCAACAACTGTTCTAAGACTTATCTCGCGCAATTACAGTGTTGCCATGTTTGAAGCCCTTCATCCTTCACCACCTTTCATCTCTCCACTATCCCATTAAATTAATAAATAGGAAGAATTTCCTGAGTGTTGCTTCTCTTAAAAAAAAAAAAAAAACTAGTCATAGGATTAGTCGCTTTACTGTAAAGAGGACGGCCCCTTTTTCATATAGATGCAGGGTTTGGGGTACAGAAATTGTGCGTCGGGAATTCTCAAAATTCCCCGGGAAAACGGGGAAAATTTAAATAAATTATTAACGTAGTAATATTATATTTCTCAGAAATTTTATTTTAAATTGGCTATGATATATTCAAAGGTAAGAAATGCTATAAAAACATTAATTTACTTTAACTTAGAAAATGTATGGAATGTATGTATGTATCAGTAGAATTGTCAAATATTCGACCTTATTTAAAAACCAGTTTATCCTGTAGTCCCAGTTCTGTTGATAAAGTTTTGAATCACATAAAATACGCAGATGAAGCACTAAGTCGACGAGATTCTAATCTTTAGTAGCTGACGCTGTTATAAATACAATTTTCGATCAGCTTTTGCTAATAAAAACATAATTTTCTTAAAAATGGCTGAGTCAATTAAAGAAATATTAACCAAAGGCCTAATGATAAAATGTTAGCATTAATAAATTATTTAAAAGCTCCCGATAACTTTAATGCCAATTCAAAAACATCAACAATTTATTTAAAATCGTATGCTAAACCAATCCATTTATGAAATGTAAAGCAGTGACAATGGTATAATATCTGAAACCAAGTCGACGAATCTTTTAAAATGAAACTAAAAAATTATATAGACAATGCAAAGGCCAATCCAACAAAACCAAAATCAAACCAAGCGATTTTGTTAAAGAAATAAATTGCTTTATATGAAGCAAGCAATATTCGTACCTAAACCTTAGATGATTTATATAATGCTCTGTTAAAATAAATGCAACATCGGTAGAAAGTGAATGGGTTTCTCCATTGATTGAACTTTGCAACAAAAATTCAAAGTCGAATGTCAAGCGAATTACTAAATGCTTTAGTATTATTAAAGACTTCTTTTTTAACGAAGTGATGTATTTTTTATTTAATATTATATATTTATTTTTAAAATTAAAAATAATCTCAAATCCATAGATTACATAGATCTCAAACTCTTCTTCTTCTTTTAACGACAAACACATTTTTGCAAACACATTCAAATATTTGTTGTATAGTGTATACGACGTATGTCCAACACATTCTCATGAGTTACGTGCACTGACAGCTAATGTCAAAGAGTTGAAGATCTATGTAATCTATGCTCAAATCACTTAATTAATGTGTTTTTGTTTTAGTTTTCAAGGCACACATTTAATGTGTGTGCTTTATTATTTAATTTTTATTATAAAACTTCCTTTTAACAAAAAATAAACATTCCTTAGACAGAAATTACATGTTTTAAATAAAAAAAAAAAAATTTCCCCGGAATTCCCGTAAATTCAAAAAACGCTATTTAGTTGTCATTAAAAGGGAAAATTGATAGATTGTAGTATTTCAATAAAAACTAGTATTTCTTATATTTTGAGTATGTTTTGTTTATTCAATGGTCTACTTTCAATTCCTATTGCAATCATTGGGGCTAATTTTTCTTGTTGCACAGTGTAATTACCGCTAAAATAACTTAAAATTTATTTATTTAACTATAAGAATTCTCATATTTTTTCCATAATCAACTGAATAATGCGCATCGTTCGAGCATTTTTACGCAAAATTGCTCACTTTCGGGACACCCTAATGTATATTAACACTTAAAAACAGGTTTATGCAGGAACTTTTATTAAAACCAGAAAAAAGTAATGTTTCTTAATATTTCTGTATGAAATTAATATATATGATTTCAGAGAGGTCTGTCACGACTCTCTGTGACACGTTAATCCCCGACAGGGAACCATGGTTAAATGTGACCTTCTTGGGGAACCATCCGGCGATCCACTTTTACACGGATGGATCAAAACTGGATGGGAAAACGGGTCTGCGCTTTTGTGACGCTGACTTCAATGTACGCAAATGCTTCCGTCTTCCTGACCATAATACCGTACTACAGGCTGAGGTCACCGCGATTAAGGACTGCATTAAGCAGGTGAATATCATGGGCTTGACCGGTGATAGTGGGATTTTCACGGATAGCCAAACGGCTATCCGGGCTTTATCTACGGACTCTGTGGGATCAATGACGATACTCAGGTGTAAAGGGGAAATTAACGTTTTCTCTGCACGGGGACGCATTGAGATTATATGGGTGCCGTGACACTGTGGTATAGCGGGGAACGAAGTGGCTAATGATTTGGCTAGGGGAGGATCTTCCCTGGAATTAGTCACTTTGGAGAACGCTAAACCTTTTTGAGCTCTCAAGGCGGAGCTGGCGGACTGGGCTGACACCATGCATAGGACCATCTGGGAAAATGCGGGTGTTGGCAGGACTACGACTATTCTCTGGTGCAACCCGGACAAGGACAAGACGAGGGAAATTCTGAATCTCTGTAGGAAGGAGCTGAGTCTTTTGATGGAAATCCTCTCGGGACACTCGACACTTAGGCCCCATCTCCACCGTATTGGTAGGGCGGACTCGGAAGTGTGCAGTGCCTGTGGGGAGAACGAGGAGACCTTGGAACAATATCTCTATGAATGCCCGGCATTTGCCGGGATCCGGGTCGAAATACTATCCAGTGACCCAATATCCACATTAGGGGATCTTAGGGGCATAGGATGGAAGAAGTTGAGGAGTTTCGTCAGTGCGACAGAGTTCCTGGGGTAGAAAGGTGAAATAGGACCGATTGTTTAGAGCACACAACAAGCTGACATTCTGGCTTAAGTGTAAGTCCTCAGGATTAGGGAAGGATTTTCACTTCTCCGAATCCTCTTTTCGAGCTAACCTAACCTAATGGATATGATGGGATGAACATACAATTGTATGAAATTGTGAATGTGCAATTTTACCAGGCTAAAACTCGGATCTAATTATATTTAGATGTATAAGTTGAAATACAATCATATACAATAATATTAGGCCAAAATACAGATTCAAACATATCTGGTTTTTATATAATTATATATATTTGTATCAGTTAAGATTTAATTAAAAAAAGTCGACTTTTTGTTAAATTTCGTCTTATACAAAATATTGAAATTATAACTTAAAATTTATTTAAAATTTTAAAAAATGTTTTATAGTAAGAGTTTGACTTAAATTTAAAAACTTTTAAATACTTATTTTGTATAGTAAAATCTTTGTTTAAAAAAAAAAAACAATTTTAACAAAAACATGGGTACTTTTTGAAAAAGAAGATAGGCTGATATAGTTTATTTAGATATATCTTTTATTACAAATTAAGGGCAAGATTATTCGAGTATAAGTTTACAGTGCAATACAGATTTATCTATTGACAGGTCTTTAGATGTTTCTGTTCGGGTCACCGAACTTCATCAGAAAATCTATGTAGTATATTTAGCATCTACCGTGTGCACCGGTATTTGGATTAAATGTGGAAATTAAAAATAAATTTGTGCATTAATTATGATGTCAACAAGATGATTATTCAAGTTCAAGATCATTTGTTTTTTGTTAAATAATAAACCGTTCAATGTTTATTTATTAATTAAAAATGTCTTCATCCGCTAATTTAATGCAGACTTTATCTACTAACAGGTCCTTATATGTTTCATTTCGCATCACCTAAATTCTTCAGAGAACCAATGTAGAAGGGGTAGAAGATTTACCTAAATTATAATTTTTGAAGGAAAAAGATCAACAATTTAAAAAATAATTATATCGTTTGATTGTTTTAAGTTCTGGACAATTAAGCACATTTTTATAGTGAGAAATTAAAGAATTTTTTGAAAAAATTTTACTTTTTGTTCAAAAGCAATTTTTAAGCAAACTAATAATCCGAATACGACCTGACGATAGATCAGTGGGCTAAAGCGCTCTGTCTATTTTGTAGTGCGAGTGCATGTGGCATTAGAAATCAGTTTACCTATACCACGGTCAGTGATTGCACAGAAAATTTAATATAGACGCAATCGAACAAATAAAAACATAACAAATATTACATTATTCAAAAAAAAAACAGGGTCACTGACGAAGGTTCAATACCAGAAACTGCGCAGTCTGATTCAGAAAAATTGAAAATTTACAATGTAGTTATGATTTTTAGAAAATACGCTCATTCTTCTCTACCACGCCTTTCACGAATACGCTTATATTTGGTGCACATAATCTGACGACTTTTTAAAAGATATTTTGATCAACAAAAAAAGTTTACTTTTAAACATAAAAAAGTTATAAGTAATAATGGGTGTCGGGAATTTTTCAATCTCACTCCTTATATAAAATACTTAAACTAAAACTTTTAAAATAATGTCAAACACATTCATTCAAAACTTTTGTTGATTTTTTTTTAAGTTCAGAATAGGAAAAAAATAAAAAAGCTTCAAGAAGGATTAAAGCATATTTGTCTTCCCAGTATTTCATACTTCTAGCATTTAACATTGGGAAACTCCTATGCAATTTTTTTTTAAAAAAGGTTACTTCTCTGAAATTTTTAGCTTAAAAAAATATTCGAAAATGCCGAATTATTCGAGACGAAAAAACGGTTTCTCGAATAACTTGAAAAGTACCCTTTTTCCAAAAACCTTAAAAATTTTAATGACCGGTTTATTGAATATTTCGGAAACCGGCTTTGACAACTCTATGTAAGTCAACAAATTTTAATGGCTCCCTTTTATTTTTTGGTGGGTTCTAAAAGAAATCGATTTTTTATGAGTTGCCAAAATATATTTAATTCTTGTTTATAGTCAAACGTTAAAATCAAAAACAATTAATTTAGGTTGCACACACCTACAAATAAAAGCATTTGGATATTTATGTAGCCATGGGATATTAATGGCTTAAGATAAAGAAAAATCCAAGGCGGCTTTGGTAATGGAGAAATTTTACTGTGAAGAATTTGAAGGACAAAAAAAAAAAAAAATAAACAGTTAATATGCGAAACTTAAAAAGAGAGACTGTAAAACACTTTAAGATATGCTACCAAATTAAAATCACTAAACAGCCTAGAAATATGCTACATTATGATAATACATATTACATTATATTTGAAAAAAAAAAACAGCAATAAAATGTTTTTAGAATTTTAAAAACTTAAAATTTTTGTTATCTCAGATCAATTAAATCAAATAAATACTTAAAATTTGCATTTTTTTGTTTAACTGAAATATTGCAGCTGACTGCACAAAAAACTACGCCTTAAAATATGCTTTAAATCAATTACAAGATAAAATAAACACATTGTTTTTTTTTTTTTTTTATTCACATTCACACCTTTTTAATTGGACGTAATGATGATGTATAACGATATGTTGATGCAGGTAATTGTATTTTAACTCCAGCAATAATCATCATCATAATAATTCAATTGAAGTTATATTTTTAAGATTTTTAAAAGTCAGCAATTTATTTAACCTCTGCAAACTTAACGTCATTCTTTGTTAAAACACAGTATAAAACTAAAAAATATTTTGGTATGAAAACCAAACATTAAAGACCGAAACCATCCAACAAAACGAAAGGCACATTTTTTTCCAACATGCGTAAAAGAAATTTAAGCGGCAGACATAAAAATAGAGAAAATATGCAAAAACAATGTGATTCAAAGAAAATACAGTTTAAAACATGTGCTCAAAAATACACACATTTGTGATTGCATTCGATTTCGTTTTTAGATAGTCCAGTTTTTTCTTAAGTTTTAAAATTAGTACTTTGTTTTAAATAAGTTAAAAATAATCTTAAGGCATTTGCATTTGTTTACTCATTTAAGTATTGAATGCTTTTTAAACGTGACCTTTTTGAAAGGGAAAAGATTTGTAAACTTATTGATTTTTGGGTTTTGAAAGAAAAGTTCAAATGGATGACGACTTTTAACTGTTGCTTCGTTGTGATAAATGTTGATTGCAAATGTTCAATAAACGTGAATAATGAAACTATTTTTAGAACAGCCTAAGCCTAAATTAAATGGTCTTATTAGGTCAAGACGTTTTTCTTATGGGGGACAGTATGTAGGTAGAAATGACTACTCAGGGCAGTATGAAGGCAGAAATGACTAAAAATTACAGTTAAAATGACTACAAACGTAATTAAAAATGCGATAACTGTATTTGCCATAAGAACGACTAATATTGTAGTAATTTTTAACTTCCGAAAAACAACTACAAAAGTAGTAAAAATATATCAAAAATTAACTTAAAATAAATAGCAAAATTGTATTTGTTTAATCATTTAAGTATTACATTACATAACATGACCTTTTGAATTAAAACGTTTTTTAAACATATTGATTTTTGGGTTTTGAATGATAAGTTCAAATGGAAGACGACTTTTAACTGTTGCTTCGTTGTGATAAATGTTGATTGCAAATGTTAAATAAACGTGAATAATGAAACTATTTTTAGAATACTTAAGCCTAAATTAAATGGTCTTATTAGGTCAAGACGTTTTTCTAATAGGGCCAGTATGTAGGTAGAAATGACTAAAAATTACAGTTAAACTGACCACAAATTGTAATTAAAAAGGCGATGGCTGTATTTGTCATAAGAATGACTAATATTGTAGTAATTTTTAACTTCTAAAAAAACAACTACAAATGTAGTAAAAATAACCGTTAAAAGTTGTCAAAAACTAACATAAAATAAATAGTAAAATTGTATTTATTTAAGTATTACATGGGTTTAAACGTGACCTTTTGAAGGCAAAAGTTTTTTAAACATATTGATTTTTGGGTTTTGAATGATAAGTTCAAATGGAAGACGACTTTTAACTGTTGCTGCGTTGTGATAAATGCTAATTGCAAATAGACAATATACGTGAACAATGAAACTATTTTTAGAATATTTAAACCTAAATTAAATGGTTTTATTAGGTCAAGACGTTTTTCTAATAGGGGATATACTCAGGGAATTATGAAGGTAGAAATATCTAAAAATGCCATAAGAATGATTAATATTGTAGTAATTTTTAACTACAAAAAAAAAAAACTATCAAATAATTTACTGTTTTAGTTTCTTTTTATTTTGTTTTAATATTATGGTATATTTTATTCTTTTCTAACACAAGATTTTTTTGCTTGTATTTTTTTCACAACAGTGCGTTTATATGGATGGTAACCGATTCGATGAGGTTAACGGTAAGGGTAACGCTATTTTCTTTTATTTCGGTAACGGTATTTTAAGGGTAAAGTTATTTTAGTTATTCAGGTAATGTCAAAACACAACGAATTTTTGGCCATATTATGCTCGAATTACAATTATCAACCTTTGAACAAGATTCTATGGCATGCATGGGTCGAACGGGATAGAAAAGCAAGCGGGGTAGTAAAAAAGCACGGGTTTCGTTTTCATGCTTCTTTTTGACGTTTCTCTTTATCGTCATTAGTATTTCTGTTATGTTGTTTCATTCATATTCTGCTTTTGAATTGATTAGGGTACCGTAACTGTTTCCTTTAATACCGGTATTAAATCGGTTATATAAAAAAATAATCTTTTTTTTAGCTAAGAATAGAAATCTTTTTTATACTTCAAATTAATTTTACTTTTTGTTAAAAAAAGACCGTTTTGCTGACTTAACGTACCGCTAAAAAAATTTCAATTTGTGTTGCAAACATTGTGTGGTTTCACAACAACAACACATAATTTACTGTGAAATACCGCTTTTGTACCGTTATTGATGTTAAGGTATCGGTTATATTGATACGAATGATATACCGATACCGCTTACAAAAACGGAAACAAACAAAAAATAAATACCAATACCGTATATTCGTTTCTGTTGCCAACCTTGCTTTTTTTGACGTACGCTTTGCTAGAATTGATAAAACGCTTTAGTTTTTAAAAAGCGAAATGTGTTTGAAAAAAACTTACGCTAGGAATGAACAAAAAATTAAAATACCTTTTTGACTCGTAGGTGCTGTTTACTAAGAAACTCAGTTCACGCAATACGTGAACCAATTTCAAATATAATTGTTAATAGGTCCATTCGTTTACACCAAAATTTGCACAAATTTGTACAAATTTGTACTGGATTTTACTGAAATGCGTTCGCGTACACATAAATTTGCAAAAGAGAGCATCTACTAAGAGAGTAAAGTGACAGTTGTCAGCAAAAAACCTGCAAATTTTTACTGGACAAATTTTTGCCAGTAAAATCCAGTAGAAAACAAAAACATATGATTAAATTAAGTAAACAAACAAAAATAAGCATACATTTAGTAATAAAAACATTTAAAAGATTAAAAGCTGAATTAAAAGGGCGGCAAAAACTAAAAATAATTATTTTCAACCTGAAACAAATTAAAGTAGTCAGTTACAATTATTATAGTAACAATTTATCAGTTTTCTAATATCTGTGTTAATTGTTTTTATTTACATTAATATATTAGAGATGTAAAGCTAATGAATATATGAATACTTCTTACTGCATATTATTCAGGGTACCGAATATCAAAAATCAAGTATTCATGTATTTTCGTATGTTATTTAACTAGAAACAAAATTAAAAGTCATGTCCAAACTAAACAAGTCTAAAAGCTTCCACAAAAGTTTATTTAATAAATACAATTGCTACGAATTTATAATTATTAAAATGCAATGCATCAAGTACCAAAAACAATATATACTGGGTAGTCTAAATAACACATATTTTACAACACTAAGCTTTTTAGCGCTCATATGTTTGAATTAACCTGCAAGTTTTTGCAATTTTTCCGTTCGTTTACTTTTTTGTGCAAGAGCCAGTTTTAAGAGTAAAATTTTAATTTTGCCCAAAATTTACTCATCTACTGGATTTTACTGGAAAGTAAACGAATGGACATAATGACAAACGCAAGAGACATAAATTTTCAACAAAATTTTTTATAATTCCTTTTAAGTTTGTGACGTTTGTATCCCGTCTCTGCTGCGCTGAAATCAATTTGGTATACCTCAAACTGTTTAAAATTACACAATGTTTTAAATACTGTTCCCAAAACTCAATTCTATTAAATAGCGCAAAAACTGCGAAAGTTTATAAATCGTAAATTTTTAGTTTCATGTGTAAACCACCATACAACTATTCACCAAGCAGTGATATGGAAATTACTTGTTTAGTGAATATATCTTCCAAATCTAGTGACTCCATTTAATATTGGTTTGGATATGAAAGTTAAAAACAATGTAAAACGAACGAGAAAACTCTTTTAAGGTCAAGTAATGTTTTTCATTTTTTTTTTCTTTGAAATGGCTATCTTCAATTCTTCCAGTGAAGACTTTTCAACGTGAAACTATGCATGTCAAAGTTTTTAAGAATACATATCAGAGCGTCGAAAGAATTAAATCAATTTGAGCTTAATTCACAAAAAATTTAATATAAAATTACAAAATGCTTATATGTCATTCCCTAAGAATTCATTCACTAGCTTCATTTAAAAGTTACAATTTGTATTGAATGAGTTCCAAACTTGAATGAATTCAATAATAGGTTCATTCAACATTTTATTAAATTAATGCAGAAATTTAAGTATAATTCATTTAATACAAATAAATTTTACATTAACACACAAATAAAAACGTAACTCACAAGCAATAACAAAGCTTAAAGCGAGTTTTTCTTTTGTTGTAGACTAATTATAAGTAATTTGCTTTTGTTTTATGTAAATATTTCAGTTGATTACGTTAATCATTTGACTAAATGAATGAAAACAAATCTTTCTTTATTCATCCTTTTACTAAATGAATTAAGAAAATTTTTAATCATTCAATAAAAAATAATAAAAAGCTTTTAAGAATTTAGCTAGGAATTCATTCCTTAGGAATGATTTTTTCGGAATAAAATTTGATCAAAATTTCATTCATTTTACAAAATTGAATTAAAGAATTAAGCCTTTTCAACCTTTGATGCATAGTCAACTTAACCCTGTCCATCGTTTCTTTTAATTCAAAAAACTTCGGGAAATAAGAGGCATCTAAAGCAGTGGTGGGCAAAGAGAGAATTTCCTATCGCTCGTGGTTGATGATCAAAATTCTGCTAACGCAATTAAAACACACGTACCCTATAAACATGAAGCCATAGCTTTGTATGGTTAACGATTACAATCAGTGCTGCCAACCCAATTTGTTAAAAAATCGTCAATTTTAGTGGAAAAGATCGTCAAAATCGTCATTTTGAGAATGAGATATCGTCAAAAAATCGTCATTCCCATAAAGACCTCATATTTCAATAAAAAAAGGAGAAAGTTTACTCAAAACTTCGTTTTATTTACATTATTTGTAATTATTTAACCATTCGATGCACTTTATTTATTTTATTTTTAGCTCCTTAACAAACGCCTACAAGTCTTAAGAACACATCTCCCTATACTGTAAAATTACCGACCTATTTTAAAAACTCCAAAATTCCATAACGAAATATTTATATTTTTATATTTTTTTCGATATTTGGTTTCACAAAATTTGGGCATACACAAAAATTTCATTCAATAAAAGAAGGTGGAAAATCAATTTTTCTATCAGTGACTTTGAAGCTAAAATTACTTAAATTATTAAAAAAATAACATTTTTGGATTTTCCTTCCTAAAATATATAAAAAATCCTTTGGTATTCGTTATTTTTTAGATAATATTTAAATAAATGATGAAAATTATATATAGTTAATCTTTAAATTGGTAAAGGAATATTTTTTGCTTGGGTTGATATAATTTTATGAATGTTTTAAATAAAAAGAAGCTTGATAAAATTTTGTCGTTAAATTATTAGAAAACAATTAGGAAATTCGATAAACATTGCAAATTTTAAAAATCGTCATTTTCCAAGCAAATAATTTTGTTAAATCGTCAATCGTCATTTTGTCATATTTCACTTCAAAAATCGTCAAAATGGAGACAAATCGTCAAAGTTGGCAGCGCTGATTACAATAGTTCGGTTCAGGGATGTTAAATGGGGTTTTCAGTTTTGTACCAACCTCCAAAAAAAAATTGTACTTTTTGGACCTTCATGGTACCATTTTTTTTTTCAATTTATTAAAACAACAAAACAAGTACATAAAAATTCACTTGTACACAAAAAAAAAACAAAACTTAACAATAACAATAACAGAAGGTACAAAAAAGTCTTATGACTATATGAGGTCAAAATCATGGAATAATTTGTTTAGTTAATAAACTATTTGGAATTTGGATGTACATAGCAGCACGAATTTGTCGATCTTAACCAATCCTTTGTCTGTATGAGACTTGATAATGTACATGTAGTCTGTTTCTTTCCTTAGTTTTTATTATATTTTGAAAAGAAAAAACTCTCGCCACATTTGCAGATGAGTGTTGAATGGATAAAATTCCAGCAACGACTCTAGAAGTGTCTGGAAACATATTGAAATTCAGTTAATTTTCAAAATAAGCTACTACCGACCATTAACTACAAATGTTTTAATTTTTTAACGACTTCAGTTGCTCAACATCAGCGAAAGCTCTAAATAGATTATTTATTGAATCGAAATTTGCAATTTCATTCGGGAACATTTTTACTAGAATATGTACAATACTACTTGTTTAACTTATGGAACCAAATTAATAATTCGTTATTAAAATTGACTTTGGTTGTTAAAACTTCGCATAATTTTATATAAGATTGTGTGGCATTTTCTTTCATTTCTTTAACAATAATTTAATTTAATTTTCACTTCTTCAGAATTTTAATAAATTCAAAATGAAAGTGAAGTTGGCTGCAACAAGTGTCAATATACATATGTAAGAGCTCTAACACCACAATACCAGTCTGCCAGATAGATTTTGTTAAAAATCGTCAAATTTGCGATATTTAAAATAAAATCGAAAATTTTATTCTACAAAATCCTCAAAATGATGATAAATCATTACATAAAACGAATAAATGCAATGAAAATGGACACAATAACAATTTGTTTGCTATAATAAAAAGGGGAAAAATTAAAAATTTTTAAATTGTACCAAATGAGTCGCGGTAGTACCACGGTACTTTAGAAGGTCAAAATGTACCAAAAAAGTACAATTGTACCAACTTTAACATCCGTGGTTCGGTTATTGGTTTGTTTACATTTTGACATAGTAAGGGCCATTATTACAACTTGCCAATAGCTAAAGTTCGGATGTTATCTGACAGATTATTAGTTTTTCGTTATTATAAGTATACTTTAAGCTAAAAGTGACCCATAAGCTAAAGGGAAGACATTGTTGCCTTTAACTTTAAACGTAAGGTTTATGTGTTTAAAGTTACCACATTTTCTGCTCTATAAAAAAAAGAAGAAAATACCGAATTTCACAACCGAATTTTACAAATTATTGTTTGTTTGTAAACAAATAAATAAAAGTACGTTGCCACTACGTATTTTTATAAACCAATTCATAAACCAATAATCGGTTTTTAGTTTGGTGCTGCCACATTATCAAAATATTAATTTTATTTTATTGGGAAGTTGTAATAACGAAAACATTATAGCTCACTTTATTACTCACTTTAGCTAAAGTTATCTTTTACTAACATTTACTTTAAAGGCAAGTTGTAATAATGGCCCTAAAACGAATTAGTTGCACTTTGGCACTTCATGAAGAAGGAGTATCGCTGATATGCTTTTTAAAATACACTAATAAAATGTTTGATGAAGTATATGAAAATGATTTTTTTTAGTGAATTTTTATTGTTGATCTATATAAATTGTGTGTGAGTTGTTGGTTAGTTCGGTTAACTCCATTCATGCAGGTGTCAAATAACTTTTTTCTAATTGTTTTTTCTGTTAATTAAAGTAAATTATCACAAATAAAATTATAATTTTTCTGTTAATATGGAAAAATATTCATGATCTTTAACCGAACTAACCAACAACTCACACACAATTTATATAGATCAACAATAAAAATTCACTATTAACCACTCACAAGGTACAGTGCAAAAATTCGCTTAATATATCGAGCCCTATCCGCCGAAAAGACGTAAGTAACAATTTCATAATTTTACAGGAAAGGCATTTTTAAGTTTTTTTCTAAATTTTCTTTGGCTTATCTGATTTTAATGAAATTAAAATATGTTATAAAAGACCAAAATATAAATAAAACTAAACTGTTTTTTGGTACCAAATCTCACTTTAAGGGGTTAAACAAGGGGGTCTAATTTGACCCAATTTTACTTTTTTTGATTTATTTCTTGCTTGGTTTAAGAAAAGTATAAACATATGATAAACAAATTAAAGTCTTTTGAATTACGAATCCAACGATGAATAAAACATGATCGAGCGTGTCCTAGATTTTGAGTTATTTGTAAAATTAAAAAGGACGTAAGTAACACTTTGCCGTCAGGAAATATGTAAACAAACTATTGTCATATAGGAATAAGCACTTACGCCTTTTTTGTTTTTGTCTAACTTTTTAACGGTACTTCCTAGAGCTATGAAGTTTTGACCAATGATGCAAATGGTCGCAAAATAAATATTTTCATCAAAAACCAGAAAATGGAAAAATGGTTACTTACGTCTTTCTGGCGGATAGGGCTCGATATATGCTCGACATATGTTGAAAAACGAATAAAATCTTCAATGTTTGATATTCCTTCACTTACAATGTAAAGGATGGAATATGATGACATTTGAATATAACTGCCAGTCAAATTTCAACTTAATTAGTTAAACTGGCAACTGTGGTAATAATTAACAACTAAACATAGCTTTATAGAAAATAAGTTCGCAGTAAATTTCGTCATACTCAAACTAAGTTACGGCCTGTTTTTAACCTAACTAGTTGAGTTAAATAGATGATGTTTACAATTTAACACTTTAAGGCACGAAGAATGTTGATGAAGGCCGTTGCGGGCTAGAAAGTTAACTCCATTCATGCAGGTGTCAAATAACTTTTTTCTAATTGTTTTTTCTGTTAATTAAAGTAAATTATCACAAATAAAATTATAATTTTTCTGTTAATATGTAAAAATATTCATGATCTTTAACCGAACTAACCAACAACTCACAATGAATTTTTTTTTATAGAAAATATGTATGGCTCAATGCGTGATTTGTTATCGCGTTTTAAGTTATACATTTGGATTTTATGTAAAAAGGCATTTCGACACTTGTCATGGAAATTTAAATGGCCTAATTGGGGATGAACGAAAACTGAAACTTATGGTTGCTGGAACTATTATTCATCACCAAAATATGGTTCATTTAATAAATGAAAATGGTTCGTTAGCTTTGAAAAAGGCATCTTATATAGTTGCTTTGACTTTAGCAAAGCAATGTCGCCCATATGAATATGGATTTTTTTTTTTTTAAATTTTACATCAGATGTTTTAAATTGTTTTGGTGAAAAATGCCAAGAAGCTGTAAATCTTTGCCAAAACATCCCTTTGTCTCGACATTTTTAGTATAGAAGAGATAACTTAATAAACAAACAAAAAAACATAATATGTACATAAAAAAGTTAAAATAACAATACTATAAAAAAAAACAACAAAAATCTTTTATTTTCCACAATTGTAAAGTTTTATCAGTGTATAACTGGTGAGAGTAAATTTTAATTTCGTTTCTTGCTGCTACCCACACAAGCATATTGTGTGATAGTATGTGTGTTGGCCACCACTGATCTAAAGTCATTTTTAACAGTTGTCGAACATTTTAAAAATGACTCATATATAGTATATAAAAAATATATGTAAATAACAAATTTTATGAAATTTCATTCGTATTCGCAAAATCTTACGGAAAATTACATTGCTTTTATACACTATCAAATGCTAAGTAGTATGCCAAGATTTATCGATAAAACAAAATTCGTTAGCTTTCTTGTTTTGATTGATTTGTTTCGCTTGTCTTCCATTTTTCTTATTAACATAAAAATACATGACTAAAACCAAGCGATTTAAGATTTTTGGAAACATTTAAAATAGTTTCAAAAAACATCCGTATGTCAGAATTATATTTCGTGTTAAATCGTACGAGTTTGATAAATCATATCGAGCAAGTTCAGCCAAACAACGTAAGCGCCCAAACCCATAATCTCACAAGAGTAACTTTTTAAATTTTTGTTAATTTTTTTTTTACGATTTATTCGATTGCGATGAAATTTGAAATATGATATAAAAATCCAAAATATAATGCAAATTAGGATATCAAGAGGATATCACTTTAAGAGGATATCAAAAGGATTCAAAACTGACCCCATTTTCGGTTTCTTGTGTTATATCTTTTATGGTTCAAAGAAAATAATACACATTGGATATAAATAAAAGTCCTCTGAATTGCGAATCTAACGGTGCATAATACATGCTCAAGCGTGTCCAAGATTTTGAGCCATTCATTAAGGAAAAAAAGACGTAAGCGACACTTTACTGTTACGAAAAATGTAGATATGAACAGGCGCTTACCTCTTTGTTGGTTCTGAAATTCGTGACGGTTCTTTCTAGAGTTATGAAATTTAAAAAAAAAAATAGATTTTTATTAAAAAATAAAAATTGACAGTTTTATTAGTTTTTTGTTTTTATATACATCCAGATTTTTTTATGTTTTTTTTTCAATTTATAAGGAGCTTTCAACTTCCGTATATTTACAAAAATAAAGCAAATCAAACATATTAGCTAGGTTGATACTAGTATTTCGATCTGGCTAAAGATCTCATCAGAACACGAAGTTTGAGAAAAGCTAGAGCCTCCATAATAGGCAGAACATTAACAAAAAACCCATTAATCATCAACTTTGCTCCATTCTCGTCACGCAAGTGTCCTTCCAGCAAAAATGTTGTTGGCTTAGCAGACTTTTTTATTTTTTGAGTGTACATAAATTTTTGACAGAACTTACTACAAAATATTGCAATGTGGAAAGGCCTTAATAAACAATAATTTAACTTACCATTGCACCAGATACAGGTGAAAAATCTCGCTGCCTTTGTAAAGCATAATTATTATCAGATTGTGGGGGTGTGGGTTGTCGTGCTGTCAACTGAGGCTTAACAGAACGATCAAATTGTGGTACTAAAGGTATTTGTTGCAGCATTTCCTGTACCAACTCTTCATCTTCGTCATCATCCTCCAGCAATACATCGCCTATGCCCACATGAGGTTGTTCATTTTCTATAAGTTTTGTATTTAGATTTAAATGACGTTTATTTTCTCGAGCTATAGCTAATTGTAAAGCACGTTGATGTTTTTCACGTTCCAATTGTTCATCTAAACGTTGTCTTTCCTCTATCTTGGCTTCAATTTCTTTAGTAGTCCTTTCCACATCAATATTTACTTGTAAGGGGATATTTAATTTTTCTTCACGTTCACGACGTTTATATTCTTCAAGTTCTTCACGTAAACGCATATTTTCTTGTTTCTTAAATAATAAAAATTAAAGTATTTCAAAGAAATTCAAATGAGAAAAGTAAAGTTAATAAAACTTACAAAATCTTCAGCTGCACTTTCCAGTTGCATCATATCATACATCAATTGTTGTTCCGAATTGCTCAATTGTTTCTTATCATAGATATTATTCCATTGTTCAGCCACTTTTTGCAATTCTTCATCATTTTCTTTGGCCTTTTCCAATAGAGTTTCTTGTTCTTTAACTATTTCATGTATGGCCTTTTGTTTTTCATCGTACGTTTTTATAGCTGCCTTTTTACTAGATCTATCTATAGTCGGTCGTATTGTGGTGGGTAGTGGAGATTTTGTTATATTTATAGATTCATTAATATTCGAAAATATATCATCTTTCATTTGTATATCAAATACCGAGGGATATTCAATATCATCAATAAGGTTCAAGTCATTTTGTGGTGTCGATGGTGCTTGTACCATAGGATTTGTACATAAAGTAGGATACATCATAATAAAATATTCATAGCCACCATCTAAGATTTTGATTGGAGAACGATAAGTAACATCAGGATCCCACTGCAAAGGTAATGGAAAATTGTAAAGGCAAATTGTTTAATATTAGATTTCCAAAATTGGTACTCCAGTTTTCTTTTACTTACATTTTGTAAAATATTTAATAAAACAGCAATAGGAGTTCCTTCTACCGGATCAGTATCCGTACAATTCCAATCCATAAGAACAACTTGGTTTTTAACAGCTCTAGCTGACCATAATTTTTTAGATTCATTATCAAGTTTATCTTGCAATTTACCAGCAGACATGCTAAAAAGTTAATAGAATTGGAGCAAATAAAGTTTAGCCGACTATATATCGAAAATTGATGAAACTTAGTCCATCGACTAATATATCCACTCAGAATATGCCGTTGGTAAACATCCCTCCGGTAGGGTGGGGTTTAAGATATCAAAAAGTTGTAAACGGATCGAAACCATTTAAACACCATCGGAAAGGTATTTCAAATACATATCTTTCCAACGTACTTGTGTCACATGTTCTTTTATTTTTTTATTAAAAAGCCTATTTTATAATTTACCAAAATTAATGGTATTTTAGGTGAAATATTTAATAGACTAGATTTTGTGAGTTCATTTAAGGTATAATATGATACCGTTACTCTATTAATGCCGGAGCTATTAAGTGTTAAGTTCTAACAAAATTGGTTAAAATTTAAGGGACATTTTCGGTTTTGTTTTATTTTGTTACTTTTTCAATTTGTGGTTTTTTCAATATCCGATCAAAAAAAAAGTTATATCTCAAATAATATATCATATCTCATTTTATATAGATCGATTAAATACCTTATCCAAATTCATCTCAGTATCCAGTAATATCCGATTAGATTTCTCTAAAAGACTACTGGATTAAATTAGATAAAAGTGTATCTGAAAATTTGGGAAATCCAATAATATAATAAATATCATGATAGACCCAAAATATCATATGGCATTAATTTAGATCAAACTGGATCTAATTAGATCCAAAAAGATAAGTAATTTTTGGTGAATCGAACTAGAAATTTGGAGATTAAATTAGATCTACTTAAATTAAATGAAATATTTTATTTTGAATAAAATTTAAAACAAAAACAATTGTTCAAAGTATTACAAAAACCTGGCCATCAGGCGCATATATTATTATGTTTAGGGTGATATATAACAATACAGTAGTTCCCGCTTAAATGCGCCCCTCTTTAGTGCGTTCCTCATTTAAATGAGCAAAAATTGCTAGTTTTCCGCTTTAATGATTCCCTTAGTCTAAGTTAAATTAGTAAAGCCAGAACGAAATTTATCGCTTAAATGCGTTTTTGAAAATATGATTTTTTGCCTTAAAAAACAATTCATAAAATATATAATTTATCTTTTGTCAAACACAAAATTATGTAAAAAACTTAACTTCTTTTAAGCTAAAACTTAAAAAACGAAGCAAAAAAAAAAAAAATAATTTTTTAAGCAAATAGTGTAAACATTTTTTTATTTAAATAAAAAAAACTTAATTAAATGAGTTTTTATGCATTTATGCGTTATTTTCATAAATGTGTTATCCATCCGAGTTTCCGGGTAAATGATTTCCCGATTAAATGCGCTGAAAACTCATCATTTTTGATTGATTAAAGCGTGTCGAACTGAATAAAATTATATCTTTTACGCACAGAAAATATTAATGAAGTTGGACCATATAAAATCATATCTCAAACAAAATTGTAAACTCCTTATTGACACTTTCGACCCAGGACGGATAAAGATAATTAAGTGGTTTAAAAATTTTAAAATAATTCAATATCATGACTATGATTGCGAGTAAAAAAATTGTGAACAATTTGTATCCAGAGTTGTCAAATAATTATTTGAAAAAATCAATTTTTGACTTTTTTTAATGGGACCTTTTTCAAAAATTACGCCGTCCAACAAATTCAGAAAAAAAATTCGATGTGAAGTCCAGTATTTTGTTCTCACTTTTGCGAAAATATCTGTCGAACTCCATATAAAAACTTTAAGTTTTCGTATCAATTTAAAAGATAAAATTGTTTAAAATGTAGCGAAAAAGTGACATTTGAGTGTTGTTTCCTTAAGACAGCAAACGATTTGAATGTTCGATAGTTTTTACTACAGCTTTAAGGCTTTTTGAATAAAGTCCTGGTTTATAAAACGAAATTGGTTAAAAAGCGCCAAAAGCACTAACGATATATTACAAAACCACCAATTTAGTGATTTTTTATATTTTGGCACCATTAATAAATTTTTGGAGTTTTGGGGCATTGAAAAGCATCATAAACAGTGCCGAAAGCTCCAAGTTGGCATCACTGATTATTTGTAGTTTTAAAACTACTAAGTTTTTATAAAGAACATATTAGAGATTAAATTTAATCTCTAATATGTTCTTTATAAAAACTTAAAGACCAATCGTTGATTTTAAATTTTTTTTTTTAAAAATTTAAAATATAGTTACAGGCCTATTCTTACTTGTGACTCGTTATGACTGTCATAAGACCATTTTCAAGACTGAAAGTCTTAACTTTCATTTTATGTACTATTTCCATTTTTGTATTTTTAAAACAAAATTAAAAATAAATAAAAATTTTTGTGACTCTTGCAACAAGAAACACATGGGGAATAGAGTTTTAATTAGAATCACAAACTTTTCCGTAAGAATAGGCCTCTTAGTTAGAATATTGTTCTACCTTAACTCCACAAATCTAATATGACATTGTAGAGTTGTGTCGTTCATGTACGAATTAGTTCAATTGAACGACTCACTCTATTGAACGATATGAATCGTTCACCAATATTCGATCTTTTCGCTCAATCAATCGTTAATTTCGTTATTTTTATGCATAGAACAATTGCATCTCAATTCAATCAAATTGCTTGCAAGAGCAATAATTTTTTTTTTGCAAATACATTTTGTTCCAAATTAGGTAAAACTATTAAAGTCATAAAAAGAAAATGCTTTTTACACAAAACAAATCAATTTTTATTAGAAACGTTGCAATTTTATAACACTTTTTGTCTAGGTACACTAAAATTTGTGAAAAATTCGTAAAACATGAATAATGTAATAAATTGTCAAACGAACGACACGGTTCACAACAGGCAACTCAAACACAGGTCATAACAAAAAAGAACAATTGAATGATTAGAACGTACTAGTTCGCTAACTCGAATTGAACGATAATGACCGAGTCACCAAAATGAACGAATAATCCCAACTCTATGATATTGTCATATTATATTTTATTTGTTGCTTTTATAAAAGTTTGATCATTTTCATGATAGACAGACAATACAATTGTTTCATTGGCATCACCCAAATAAATGCTTTAACTCAACCCGATAAATTACAAACAACATATAAAATAAACTCTAAATCTTTTTGTCTGCCTTATTGTATAAACTGCCTGATCTGGTAACCAAAATTATAAAATCAAACTTTTTGAAAAAAAAAACAATTTTACATGTCGATATACTTTGTATGTCAGTGCCTGTATGTGCGTTTTTTGTATTACAATTTGTGAAAACAACATATAACCCAACAAACTGTGTTTATTGAGAAGATCCGTGGTAATAAAAAACACATTTTCAGTAAAATTAATATTGTTTCTATTGCAGACAACTGAAGATTCGGGTGATGCGAATGAAACAATTGTATTGTCCATCATGTAAATGATCAAACTTTTTAAAAAGCAACAAATAAAATCGAATTTGCCAATATCATTTTAGATTTTGGACTTGAAGTAGAACAATATTCTAACTAAATATGTACATGAAAATGAAGAAAGTAAAAAAAAATAAAATTTTGTATTTTTAATACAGAAATTAAAACATTTTTCAACAACATTTGGCTCTTCTCAACAAACACAGTTTATTGGACTATATGTATTTTTAATATAAAAATTAAAACTTTTTTAAAAAAATTCAAATTTTAGATTTGAAAACAGTCTTTTAAAATTCTGATCTTTTGGGCACTAATTTAAAACGGGTTATCAAAAGACAATATTTAAAAAGTACTTCATATCTGAGCTTCTTGGAACTTATAAAATAACAAATTGTAGATTATTTAAAAATTTGACCAGAATTTCGTGATTAAAGAGTATGCGACACATCAGTTGCCGGCAGAAATTGTAATAACTCGGCTAGTTTTTAACCGATTTAAGTTTTTATTGCTTTATTACAAAGACAATTCAATCTAAATCATAATATTATATCTCACTGGAAAGATATTTGAAATACTTTTCCAAAGGTGCTAACATATTGCTGATCACAACTTTTGAAAAACAACGCAAAACAATTTGAGCATAAAGTCCCTTCCAACTGAAAAGAGGGCACATTCACCAAAAAAATTTTACAATTGGCATATTCAGCATGGAAATGTGAGTCGATGTTTCAAGTTTTATCAATTTCGAATTTACTACAATATAAAACATTTTAAGAGATAAGAAAATAATATGAATATATTACCCCGCATGTATTAGCTCTTGAGGCACATTAAGTGTTAAGGGATATTGTAAATGCGATAGTTTATAATCTTCCGCAGAACGACAATCCATAACTAAAACATTTTGTGATTTCATTGACTCGAACAATTGCTGACAAGTCATTAAACGCATTGACGCTACGTCTATGTTGTTAATTTTTGGAGAATTAGAACGAGAACGATCATTTGATGTTGCTGATGCTTTTAAATTTGATACCGTTGCTAAGGCTGCATTTTGTTTTGCATTTAAACGTGCATAACGTTCGTTTAAAGAATTTGTTAATGCCTCTAAACGATCCATAGTCATTTTATTTGTACGATTGTCGCCCAACATTTGTCTTATCAATGGTTTACTGTCACCATAATCGGGTTTCTTATGGATGCTATTTAATAGATTAAAATATTTTGTATAGAAAACATAAGCCTTCTCTTCATCGCCCTGGCGATAATGTTTCTCCGCTTCACTGTACAGTTTTTTTGCAGTCTCCAATAACCTAATTATACAATACAAAATAGATAGACATAGAGAAATATGAGGAGAAAATGTTTTTTAAAAGTATGGAGCATACTTTCTTAAACTGTACTTACAATATCATTTTCCTTTGACGCACATCGGGTATTTCTGAACATTTTTCTAAATCATCAATATTTTTGCAAAGATATAAATCTTTTATTGGAGACATTTTAAAGCGTTAAATATCAAGATTTAGATGAGTTCCAAAGATTTATAATCCCGTTCTAATTGCACTTGTTTTTTTTTTTTGTTATAATAAATAATTCTATTTGTTGTTCTCTTGTTAGATTTTTCTGTGGGAGCCGACACAGCAATGACTAATTGTTAAAAAGTTTCCAACTAGTTTTTTTTTCGCTTTTTCTTGGATTTTCAGTAATAATTTACTTTACATTTGTTTAAACACTTTAGCATTTTGTTGTTTTATAATTTTTTTTTTTATAAATATTTCATAAAATTGCAATTTTTCGATAGTTTTCACTGTTTTAATAAAAATATATCACTTTCTTTTGCCAATTAGAAATAAAATGAAATAAAATGACGTTTCAGCGAAAAGAAGAGAGAACAATAACAAAAGATGCCATATCTACATAACAGATATGCCAGACCTCAAATCGAAGATTATAAGGCAGTATGCAGAGATAAAAGTCGACTCAAAAACATTGGCGGCGGCTAAGCAAAAACAAACCCGATGGCGTCTCCAAGCTGTCTGCAGCCGATGTTATAAAAAAAAACAAATACATTATTATAGTTTATTTTATTAAAAATATACACCAGAAAAAAAAAACATGAGCAATACGAATAAAAACTGTTTGATTTTTTTCCAATATATTGTATAACCTTCTAAAATGACATACACACTGGTAATATTATGCACAATAGCAAAATATGCACAATAATATTGCGTAGTGTATGGGTACCGTAAAAATATAAACCGAAACTAGCCTTTTGCTACGGCGGCGGCTCGATTTCAAAAATAATGTCGGCGTCGCGTCGACTTTGCGTCAGTCGACTTGTATTTCTGGTCGTATGGCAGCTTTTAGTACTAAAACAGTTTCAAAAATGTCTTAACTAATATAGCTGCCATATGTTTAGTTTTCAATGCAGCACTGTGATTTAAAATATCACCGTCTGGTATCACTATTTACTAAAGAATTTAGTTCGCGCTCAAACATAACGAAACAAAGATTTCCGGAAAAATTTGCAAAAAAAATTCTATATAATAATTCAGATTTTTGCAATAAAATTGTGGTATAAAATTTTACACCTCTACAACAAATGTAAACAAAAGTTTTTTCAAGAAAACTTCGTTAATATAGTGTAATAAGTGAAAAACAATGCAATATATATATATATACTGCCGGTATATACCAAAAACTTTGTGTTGTTGTTGTTGCTGGAACACATTCAAATCAAAAGCTAGTGTTCAGTGTTGTGAAATTTAAAGGAATATGAATGGAAAACATAATTGGTAAGTTATTTATATTTTTTTGTATTATTTTAAAGAAAATATTGCAAGGAAATTATCACAAATTATAAATGTACTCATTTTAAATACATACCTTTCAACTTTCAATTCAATTTGCAAAATAAATATATTTTTTAAATTGAGGTTAGAATTTCCAGAAATTTGTTTGTCATTTTAATGGATGAACTTAACATTGGCTAGTCATTGAACGGAAGCACTAGAAATATATTCTTTTGGTAGTTATATAATATTCTTTGGGACTTGTATTTGCTAATTCATGAATGAATTTGGTAATTGTCAATTCATCGCTGAAAATGCCAATTAAGAGGCATTCTGTCACAGCACAATTTTCGAATGGAAACCATTATTAACTAGACCATAGTTAATAATCCTGAAAACCATTTCCCGGAATTCAATTAGGGGTGTTATCTATTTCACATTTGGGCCATTATCTATTTCACATTTGGATTTTTTTTTAGATTTTGGCAAACTTCATATGGCACGGTGGCGATTTTGGAAAAGGTTACACTATGGACCTTGTTAGTCTCTAGACCTGAGTTGGTCATTAGACCATCGATAATAACCCTGGAAACCATTTTGCCGGAATTCGGTTAATGGCGATACTATGGGCCATCATCTATTTCCCGTATAGATTTCTGTTTTAGATTTTGGTAATTTCATATGACACGGTTGCCATTTTGAAGAGGTTTCGATTTGATACCCGGTGAAACAGTTAGTCACCATAGTTAAGAACACTGAAAACTATTTTTCCAGAATTCAGTTAAGGGCGATACTATGAAGCATTATCTATTTTCCTTATAGGCTTTTTTAAATTTTGGTATTTTCATATGTCATAGTGTACACGGAAGAGGTTACGTTATGGGACCTGGTGAAGTAATTAGTCACTAGACCATAGTTAATTACCCTGAAACCCATTTTCTCAGAATTCGGTTAAGGGCTATGCTATGGGCCATTATCTACTTTACATATAGAATTTTTTTAGGTTTTGGTACTTTCATATGGCACGGTGGCCATTTTGGAAGAGGTTACTCTATGAGAACTGGTGAAGCAGTTAGTCACTAGTTAATTATCCTTAGAGGCGATACTATGGGCCATTATATTTATCCCATATTGATTTATTTTAACATTTTGGTACTTTCATATGGCACGGTGACCATTTTGGAAGGGGTTGCTCTATGTGACCTGGTGGACAAGTTAGTGACTAGACCATAGTTAATAACACTGAAAACTATTTTCCCCGGAATTCGGTTAGGGGCAATACTATGTGCCATTATCTATTTCCCATATTGATGTTAATAATATTTTGTACTTTCACGTGGCACGGTGAAAATTTTGGAAGAGATTACGCTATGTGACCTGGTGGAATAGTTGGTCAATAGTTAATAACCCGAAATTCGCTTAGGGGCAATACAATGGGCCATTATATGTTTCCATTTTTGAGTTTTTTTTTAATATTTTTGTACTTTCGTATGGTACTTTCATAAATTGATTCAAATATTTTTATAATATTTTAATTATAAAAAAAGATTAAATTTAATTTTTCGATATTTGTCATAAATTATTAGTGTCCGACCGAACAGTTCAGCCAAAAAACTATATTTGGTCGGTTTTTGGGTATCTAGAGGCAATGATTATAAATCTTTTTATTGGAAACATGTTTGTTGAGCCAATTTAATTCGATTTTGTGTATAAAATTTAAGTAAAAAGCCGAAGTTTAGCTATAAAGTTAAAAGTTCGGCCGCCGAACTATTTTTGATTTGGCCGAACTTTTGAAGGCCGAACAGTGAATTTATTGCTTAACTACCGACTTTTCTTTAAATTTGTCACTCAAAATCGTCTCTAATCAGCCCAATAAACATTTTTCCATTCGCCAAATTTGTAAATAATGTTTTAAAATAAAGAATACAGACCAAATGCATTTTCTGGCCGAACTGTTCGATCGGACACTATAAATTATGATGGGAGCAAAATTATTCAAGTTCAGGATCACTTGGTTTTTGTTAAACAAAATAGATTTAAAGATTTGTGTTAATAAACAAAATAGATTTATAGATTTGATCGAAAGTATTGTCATATATGTTCGTATCCAAAAATTGAGTGTAAATGGCCATATATGACTCACACATAACTATATGTATGCACAGCGCATAGTCTAGAGACATTTATTCGTTCCCCCGCATAGTTTAGGGACATTTGCTTACTTTGGGGACTGTCCCTAAAGTTTTCGCGCCTTTTCATACATCTAGCGTATTAGATGAGGACAATTTTTTCCATACACCGCATATTCCGGCGACAATTTTGGGCGTGTCCCTAAAGTATGCGCTGTGCATACATATATATATATATTTTTGGTTATATAAGTATGTTCATATTTTGATATTTCGAAAATTTTTCATCTATTTATACGATTTTTATTGTTTGTCCCTAAGGTCCGATTAAACTGAAATCTATTAAATAATTTTTATTATATTTTACTGCTTAATCGAAATCATTTAATAGTTTTTCATTTAATTGTACCTTAGAGCAAAATAACAAAAAATCAAAATCATTCCTTAAACAAAAATAATGGCTGTTACTCCGCCCTTTATTCCGAAATTTCGTGTCGCAATTTCATTTTCAATAACTTTTTATTAATTTTTGTTTTGACAGAAATTTTAAACATTTTTGTTTTGATAAAAAAAAAAAAAACAAAAAAAAAATTGAAAAATTCAAAATGATAAGTTTATTTTTATTGAGATTTTAAAATACACCATTCCCTGTACATCATAAAAACTTCGGTGATAAGAAAACCGTGTAGTAAAACAGAAATCGGTACAGTTATACGTGTATGATATCAGATGTAATCATGAAATTGATAACACGGTGCTACAATGAAAAAAAACTTGGAAAACGACCTAGCGTGGGTTATAGGTCTTGTTGAGTACATTACAAATTGTGTCAAAAAATTTCAGAAACACCCTCAAATTCAGAAGTTATTCTAAAAAAACCGTTTCAAGTGATGTTCGTCAACTTATCGACCTGTTACTCAGTCAGTTTTTGTCCGATTTACATTTTTTTAACGGGTTTGGAAAGAAAACTGATTAGGCTTTAAAATGACGTGCATTTCTTATACATTTGTAAGTTATAAGTATTGTTTTTGTTAAGAATATCTACAAAAAAAAAACGAAAATTATAAACTTTTTTGATTTTAGTAGCTTTTCATTGCTTATTTTAATATGAAAGCTTATAAAAATTTATACCAACGTATAAAGAAAATTTAATTTTTCAAATCGGATGAAAATTGTAAAAGTTATTCAACTTTTCATTAACATCTGTTTTTAGCATTTTCTCCCCCAGCGCAAACCATATGAATAATAAAAAAAAAAAAAATTAAACAAGCGTTTTTGTAAGTCAAGTGGTTTACCAGAAGAAAAGTCTGCAATCTTAACATTTTACTTTAGAAAAAAGTTTAGTAACTTTTGCAAATAGAAACCGATTTTAACAAATAATATCTCGTTTTTTTCTATATAAAATTGTCTTTAAAATACAGTGCAAAAAAAGATAGGTTTTCATAAAAAAAAATTAAAATAACTCTTGTTGAATTTGAAAAATTTGGAAAAAAAAAAATAAAAAAAAGAGAACCTTTTGCTAAACACTTACCTAATGTCTTGGAATATATATTTAATGAATACATTTCATGAAAGCCTAATTCTTTGTCTTTCCAAAACTGTTTAAAATTTTGAAATCGGTCAAAAAATGTGTGAGTTAGAGGTACTAAAGTGCTACGACCTACCCTAAAACAGTTTTTTGAAAATAACTCAAAATTTTGAGGGTGTTTCAAAATTTTTGAAAACGGTTTTTGTATGTCCTCACCTAGGCCTACAACCCCCACTAGGTCGGTTTTCAAGTTCTGACAAAAAGTTTTTTTTTGTAGCAGTGTGTAATAAATAAAATGAACTTAAAATCAATAAATCTAAAAATAATCAACTGAATATTTTATTATCATGTAATGCTGTTATTAGCGATCCTATTTTGAGTTATAACGGTCTTAAAAATCTTACTTTCAATTACTTTAAGAAACAATAATTGTTTATTTCTAACTTTTGCAATATTATTGCAAATATTATTGCAAATACTATTGCCAGTATTATTATCATTTTGTCCCTACACAGTACAATACTTTTGCACAAAATATGGCACCACTCTTTTGTACTGTTTTTGAGAGATATAAAAATTGCACAATATGGCCAACACACATTTTTCACATTTCTTGGTTGCGGAATAAGAATTAAAAACTTTTTGACTTTTTCCAAATATATTGTACAACTTTCCAGTATGATATACACACTGCTAATATTTTGGACAATAGCAAAAGTTGCACAAGAATATTGCGCAGTGTATGGGTACTTTAAGTCAATGATACATGAACATATTATCATTGAAGTTAGGCAAAAAGGTCTTAAGTCAGAAACTGGAGTTTTTCGTTAATACCAAACAAAATATGCATTTTTCTGACTTATTGGCTAAATATCACATGATTACGATGGGAAGCAATTGTGCTAGACTTTAGTTATTGATACCAAACGAAAGAGCAAAAAAAAATTGAGTTAAACCCAATCAAAAACTCAAAATGCATTTTTTGACTAAATACCTTTTTGCCTAACATCAAAAATGTTATAACAATAATTGCATTTTTCTAAATCTATAATATATAAGTTAACATATAATCACATATGAAATCACGTAACACAATTTTTATCATATATGGATCAATATTTAGCATATATTTCAAATCATGATATCATGCATTACCATATATGAAAATTTTGTTTGCAAGTATGAACACATATCTGCCCATACATGGCATACATCGTCATACATGCCGATATATGAAACAATATATGCTCATACATGGAATCATGCCTGTTCATATATTAACACATATTATTATTTTCACCTGGGAGGTGTTTTTTTTTTTTCTGGGAATTGACCGAAAACATATTTTTTTTAAAACATCAAAAAACAATTGTTAAAAAACAGTAGTTTTTACCAATTTTTGTAGTTGTTTTAAATTTTTGTCTAGTAAAATATTGTCAGTAATTTAATCTTTGACACTGGCAAATTCTTAGATATTTTTTAATAGAAAAATTGTTTAACTCAAAGGATTGTATTGAAATATCCCTTAGATTCCTCCAAAATAAGACATCAATGTTTCATAAAAAAATTTAAGGATGCTTTGTATAATACTCCATGTAATAATTTTTACTTTAATCGAACCGAATAAGCGGTTAAGTTAATTGGTTAATTGGAAACACTATTCCTTATTGATATTTTTTTCCTTTATTGACCCTCCAGTTATTTTAGTTACTTTTTCTATGGTCTCGAGTCGAACGAAGGGTGTAAAATAGTTTGCCTATTTTAATAATATTTCAATGCCAATAAAAATTCCATATTACAAGCAACTATTTTATAATTCAATTCATTTCTGTTTTAAATAATTTATGATTTGCAATTGTTTATAAGAAATTTTTTACGATTATAAATTATACGAAAATGTCAACAAATTTGTGCGTTATAAAATTGTATGCAAATATTTCTTATTATTAGCTACTCACTAACAATTTAGTTTTTTTTTTTATATAGTTTATCATCAGGGACCGGAAGTTCAGCGTATACAAAATATCTTTGCGAATCAAAGAGTATGCGATAAAAAGAAATCAATTTTTGCATATTTCGATTTAAATGCATATTTTTATTTATTTTGCTTAAAATGCATATTTTTATTGCATATTGTCTAAATTCTAAATTTAGACAATAAAACTTTTTAATTTATATTTCACCCAATAGGGTAAACTATCCGCACGAAAAGAGTTAAAATAAAAATTGATTAACATTATTCTTTATTGTGAATTATATTGACAAAATAGCAAAACATAGAATTTATCTGAATTTAACTTTAACTTAAAAAAGAAAAGAAAACGAAGTTTCTCGTTTCTTAAAGTTATTAAACTCGTTCACTTACTTTCTACCTATTGAAGCAAACGATCAGCAAAATAAACCCACACATTATACATAAACTAATTCTTTTATTTCTAACTGTTTTTCTCGTTTCATATCTCTAACTCTTTTATAATTGTCTCGGTCTCGAGAAATTATAAAACATTTGAAGAAGGCCTAACCAGTTGTCCCCAATTTAGGTACTCCCAACCGATACAGTCCACACACTCTCTAACTTACCCGATACCTAAATATTTATACAAACCCAGTTAAGCCTTTTTACACATATTTTTACTAATTTTGCATATTTTTATTGAACTTTTTATTAAACTTTTTATAGTTTTTAGTAAAAAATCACTTGTAATATTATTTTACATTTTTATATTTGACCAATAAACACATAGACTGAATAGGATCCAAGCTGTTCAAGCCCTTTTAAGTATTCTCTTAAAGGTTATATGCAAACTGCGATTAAGATATGCAGGTTTTCATGATTTTGATTGCGTATTTTTTAATAAAATTAATTTAAATTTGGGGTTAATTTGTACAAAATGTGTGCGCAGATTATATTAAATAATACAAATTAACTTTAAAGATTAATTAAAATTGCTGAAAAACATGAAAATAATTAATTTTAAAAAATTTAAGTGCATATTTTTAATTTTTAGTGCATATTTTAATATTTTTCATGTATATTATAGGAGCCTAAAGCACTCTTTTTATAGTACATAAAGTTCCTGTCCCTGATTATCGAAAATTACTAAATAGTTAGTAAAACACTATTGTAGGGAATATATGTATACGACAAGCATTTTCATTATCACATACTTCAGCTCCTTATTTAGATGATGATGCTCTCATACCATAAATTCAAATTACTGCAATGAATAACATTGGATGGCAACAAAACATTGCATATTTTTGGGCTCATAAATTATCCATTATATAAGCATTTAAATTGCACCTAGTACATGAAAAGTAAGTAGAAGAGATAGTGAAATTGTAGATGCATATGTATGAGTGGTAATAGTTAGTATGTGTAGAATATTCTATGTGTTGGTTTGTTTGTTATAAAATTGTTCCTTTTTAACTAATTGTTATAGTATGCCTATTGTTAAAATATAACAAAAAACAAATATTAATATCCTGACTGTGTATATCCTTTTATTTCTTTGAAAGTTAAACAAAAAGTGACCAACTGTTCGCTCATAAAAAATTTACTAAAAAGGCCAACTTTAGCTTCATAAGTACCATTGAAAATTTTGCTTGGCTACCTAACAGCAAACTTATAATTTTTGCATGTATGTTTACGAGTAGATATAAAATAAATAAAACAAACTCAACAACAAATTAAAAGAAAAAACATTAAAATAAAAAAAAACACTAGTAAAATTAAATATAGTTTAAGTTCAGTGTTATTCTTTCGGTTGACCGGTCACGGGATATGTGCTTAAATTTCAATTACCACATTTGTTTGCTGTTTTTTGCACTTTTACTCAATTAAGAAAATTTCTAACGAAAATAAAAGTCAAAGTGGCTTATAAAATGAAATAGGTCACTAAACATTACAAAAAAAACAGAATTGAATTTAAAATATAGAAAACAATAAAATTGAACCTTTGACTTTACTTTTTCGGGCGTCCCTCAAGGAAAGAAAGTATGCAGTAGTATATGTATTAAGGATTAAAAGAAAATGTTTTCTGATACACAGCACAACAAAATCAAACTTTTTTTTCTGTGGCATGAAATACTTTAACGGTTGTCTACTAATTCGAGGTCGCTGATTTCGAACCTACACTCAGTTTTTCTCCAGCAGCTCCAGTTTTTGAGATACAGCTACTACGTGCATATTGAATTTGTTTACATCTGTTTATTGCGGTCGCGTTTTAGATAAATCTCTGTAATCTCTGTCATGGGTTTATTAAGAAAGGTCTGCATTAACGATTCTCACAGTTTTCGTAATATCTGTTGTGAATATATTTTATATTTGCGCCAACAGTATTTTCAATGAAGTTGAGAATAACAGTCTGCTAAATTTATTGTAGGTAAACTAAATAAATATTCTACAGTAATTAATATTAAAAATTAATTACGATTGTCATTATCTGACGGTTGCAAAACACTTTCTAACATAAAATTTGAATAAACTTGCTTAACGGCGACTCAATCTCTAACCTACACTTGGTATCCAACTATTGTATGTGAATAAAGCGCATCATAAAACGTGATAATTACTTGTGAAAAAGAGATAGGATTAAGAAGAAAAAGCATTCTAGTTGAGAAATGAATTGTGCATTGGTATTAGCTAATTCTGTCTCTTCTGATCAAAACAATACTTGTGTGTACGTAGTGTGACCAAACTCCAATTTAGTCGCAGTCAACGCTGTGTCGACCGTGGCTCAACTGGTTAAAAGGTGAGATTACGATGCATAGCTTTGATGCTAAGACTGTGAGTTCAAATCACAGTACGACACCAAAAAAAAAAAAAAAATAAAAAGTTTTTCATATAGAGCAAAATTAACAATATAAAATACTTTGTTCAATTGACACATAAATTAACCACTGACGAGTCCCAGGAGGGGGACGAAACTGCGGCAGTCTGGTGTATCCCTTGTGTCCGTAAAATTTTTCAATAAAAATGTTTTCTTCTTCTTCTTCCTGTAAAGAGACTAACTAAAGAAATATTCTACAGTAATTAATATAAAAAATTAATTACGATTGTCACTATCTGACGGTTGCAAAACACTTTCTAACATAAACTAAATTTTTGTTGACAGTAGTAGGTTAATTATCTACACACAGAGAAAAATTTCGCCATTTGCCAACTAAAATTCGGTTACTAATACTGAAATCGGTTGATACAACTGATACTAAAATCGGCAACAACTTTTGTTGATTTTAGCAAAAGTTTCTGCTATTTGCATTCAAATAAATGTACGGTTAATACAGCAAAATTGTTATTGATATTACAAGTTTTTTTTTGCTGTCTTTTTGTTTACAAATATGAAGAAAAAGTTGTTGCTGATTTTAGCAGAGTAAATTGCTATTTTCTATTAACTAAAATTCAAATCGAATGCCCGATTAAAAAAAAACTGATAGGGAGCTTTA
The DNA here is from genome assembly GCA_021234595.1 of Delia radicum. Taxonomy (NCBI): domain Eukaryota; kingdom Metazoa; phylum Arthropoda; class Insecta; order Diptera; family Anthomyiidae; genus Delia; species Delia radicum. Next base: position 99,916,778 of record CM037851.1, read on the forward strand.
TCTTGTTTTATCTAATTTTATATGACCCCATAATTAATTATTAATTGAAATATTTAAAAAAAAAGACCTTTTTTAAAAATGGTCCAGCTCACGGATGTTCAACGCTAGAACCAAAATATTTTGGGAATCATCATAAAACATATCAAGCTTTATTTTCAGAGGGGTAACAAAATCACTTTTTTCTCTTCCATACAAGTTGAGTCGCTCTACTGGCCATATCCTTAGTTTTTAACAGAAAGAAATCAGATTTATTGCATTTGCAAATGGTTGTACTATATAAAAAACAGAATGAAGATGCGTCAAATTTCATTTTGCGGAAAAACTGTACCATACATCAAAAAATAAAATACGCCATTGAAATCAGCATGGCCGAAATATATTTAACTGGTGATCAGATCCTTATTAAGTTGTATGAAGTCATGCCGTGCTATTTTTTAGCAAATATTTCTGTTGACTTTAGCAAAATATACTGTTATATGCATTACACTAAATGTAAGTTAAATATTGCACAAATTTTGTTAAAATTACAGTGTTTATTTTCTGTTTTTTTTTTCTACAAAAATTGTTTGTTAATTTTAGCGGAATAAATTGTTATATTCCATTAACTAAAATTTATCTCTAATATAACTAAAGTTTAACTCTAATATAACTAAAATTTTGTAAATTAAACAGTTTTATTTTTGCTGTTCCATTCTTCCAATTATTGGCAAAAAAAATCTGCTAATTTGAGCAGTTTTTTCTGCAACGCCATTTTTAACTAATTTTTGTAGCTTTTTCTGCAACATGTTGATTTTAAAACTTTTTACAATTAATTTACAAATTTTTTGTTACGTTATTTTCTTGAATACAATGTCTACCATTGATGAAAACTATACAATATTCAAACATTGAACTGTACAATGTTCAAACATTGAAGACTTCACAAATATCGAATATTTTCCCTTGTTTCCTAAACTCTGTTGCTTTATAAAATTAAAAATAGTTGGTCACGTTATTCATTTTATAACTGGTGGTTATTGAATATGTGTTGTTTTTTGCATAATTGTGAATAAAAACGAAAAATTTCTGTAAGGAATTCAAACGATGCAGACGTTTTTCATAAAACTATTTGTGATAACTAACATAAAAAATGAGCAACAAACAACGCCTTTGTGACATATTAATAGCTACTTTGTCTGCTGATTTTTTTTCCGAACTGGCACTGAACGTTTTTTTTTTTTAAAACCTAAACTATAGAAATTTCATACTAAAAAGTTTTTGGAGGACAAAAACAACTGTTTGTAAAGTGAAATTTTCATATCCGCCTTTGGTTATCAATGGTTGTGATTTGAATTTTTAAACAGAACTTTTTTGTATAATTTTTTTCAGCAGCCTAAATTGATTTTAATGCTTAAAATTATGCTTTAATTTAAATCTTTCTAACGCAGGCATAAACATTGGAAATCTGTAAAAAAAAGCTTTAAAAATATGCTTTAGTTTTTGCTTTCTAATAACACCTTAAAGTATACTAATAGAAAAAAAGTAAAAAATTACTTTGGAGAAAAAATGATAAGAGTTTAGATTTTACAAATCTTAAGTTATATTTCAGCTAAATTATAGTTAATTGAAAGTAACAAATTATTGTGTTAAAACAAGCAATATATTGCTAAATATTAGTAGCAAAAAAAAAAAAATTCGGAAAAAAGATAAATTTTTCAAGTTTTTTTTTAAAAGATTTTTTTAATACAAATAAAAGTCTGTCCTTTTGAAATCAGCAATTTACAATTTTTTAGCAAAACTTTCTGTTGATTTTATACTATTGTTTATTATTTTACTAAATTTTAGATAAATATAGCAACAATTTGGTTGATAGACCTTTTGTTTTAGTGTTTTCGAAGTTGTGTTCGAAATTATACCGGAAAAAGAACATCGAGAGCAGAATCACTAAGGCATACCAAGCTTGGGCCACATGGCTTTGAGAGCGCGAAACAATGTCAGGCTTTCAGGGCTGAACTACGTAAATGAACTGTTATTGCTTATAAGACAATATGGGACACATCGGGAGTAGTAGTGAAACCACTGCACCTTTTGCAATTGTAATTCAGAAAATATCAATTGAAATTCAGAATATCCATTCGAAATTCAAAAAATATCAATTGAAATTCAGATAAATATTTGAAATTCAGAAAATATCAATTGAAATTCAGAATATCCATTTGAAATTAAGAAAACACCACTTGAAATTCAGAAAATATCTTTGTGGTTGTACCGCTTTTGCGAAGATTAGGGTTCAACACTTGTCCGCTGACTACATTCTGACTTTGGGTGATCTTAGTCGAATGGTATGGAGGATAGGGTGGGGCGATTTGAACATCTTAATGGGCGCTTCGCGTTTCTGATTCTTGGGATTGTACTGAGCAAAAAAGTCCACTAGACCATACGTCTACGGTGAAAATCGAGCTTCCAGATTTCGACTTTTTAGCCGTATTTTGTGAAAGTAACAATGTGTGGGATCGACATATCTCAGGAAGTAGGAGGAGCTTATCCAAGATTATGGTATCAATCTTTTCTTTGGAAGATTCTATAGCAGATTAATGCATCAATCATATTTGTGGGTGGGGTTTAAGGGGTTAATTTTTAATTTCAAAATAGGGCTTTTTTTGCCGTATTTTGTGAAAGTAACAATGTGTGGGATGGACATATCTTAGGAAGTAGGAGGAGCTTATCCAAGTTTATGGTATCAATCTCTTCTTTCGAAGATTCTCTAGCAGATTAATGCATCAATCATATTTGTGGGTGGGGTTTAAGGGGTTAATTTTTAATTTCAAAAACGGGCTTTTTTGCCGTAAAGTCAAAATCTGGAAGCTCGATTTTCACCGTAGACGTATGGTCTAGTGGACTTTTTTGCTCAGTACAATCCCAAGAATCAGAAACGCGAAGCGCCCATTAAGATTTTTTTCCTTCATTACAAATCGCCCCACCCTAATGAAGGAGACTAAGAAATTTCGTTAACGGGACAGAGTTTCTGGAATAGATCAGTACAGGAACGATCGGATATGGGAGCGCACAACAAGCCGACTTTCGGGCTTTAGTATATGTCCTATTTTATTGAACACGAGTCGGTTGTGAACGGTACCTGCACTTCCGATTCCTCTTTTCCACATAACCTACAGTTTTCGTGTTTGCTGTTTTCAGTCTTCAGATATTTAGTAAAAGGTTTTGTTAATTTTAGCAGAGTAAATTACTATATTCAATTAACTAGAATTTAACTCGAATATATGTAAGTAACATAAAACTTTGTTTTATTTTTGCTCTTCTTTTTTTATTAGTATTTAGCAAAATCTATCTGCTAATTTGAACAGTTTTTTTTTGCAACGTCATTTTTAAGTATTTTTTAGAAGCTTTTTCTGCTATTGTTACAGGTTTATGTCTATTAGTGTAGGCAATGATTTCTCTAAACCTTAAAGTCGGATGTATTGCTAAAGTTTTTAATTTTCAAAGTTTTTCCTTGATTTTCGTTTAAGCCTATACGATTTTCCTACATTGTGCAATCTAAACTATGCAATTATTTTAATTTTTATTAACCCTCCTCTAAAATGCTGCTTTATTTCTTGGATTTAATATAACAACTAAAAGTATGCTGTGATTTTTGTTTATTTATAATATATTATATTCATTTAAACTATTGTCTTCTTCTATATATACTTTTCTAAATACTCTACATAAAAAAGGCGTTATTGTCTCGCTTTCTCTCTCTCTGTTTTGTAAATAATAGAAATCTGTAACTTATGACCTAATCATCACATACACACAATAGACACTACAAATTAATCCTCCCGCCCCTCCTCCTTCTAATCCTCCCTTGCCTTTGTTAAATGGTTTATGTGGTCTACCACACTAACACGAAGAAGTCATTAAATACACAAATTGTCTTCGACATACTCTATACATAGAAAAAAACAAGTGTCCACAAGAAAAAAATTATTTACCACATCCTCCTCTAAATATACAACATGGTAGTTGACAATGTTGTAAAGCATTTATCGGGGCAGACAATTGTAATAAGCAGTATTTAAGGAAAATATCTATGATATGATTACAACTTTGGGGAGTATGAATCAAAGTACCATGCCGCACAATAGGGTATTTAAAAATAATAATGATAATAAATATATAACTTCTAAAATTCTGATCCGATCGTTGCGAATCAAATTGAAATTTTATAAAAGAGGTGTTAATGTATTGTAACATTGTGATCGGGTCACCCAGTTTTAGTACAGGGTATACTTACAGTTTGTCAAAGTGTACTACCCTCGTGTATAAAAACCTTTTGGAACATGTAACTTTTGTAAATGTGGACCGATAGCGATTGAAAGGTAAATACAAAACATGCTTATGGAGATATTTTATCTCCTACACTTTAAAAGTCATTTTGGTTTATTTACCAAAAAAAAACTTTATTATTTAATGGATTAAAAAACAAATTCGTACCACTACATATTTTTTTATCTAGTGGTACAATAATTCGTACAACATTTAATTAAAACCGAAATTTTAAATAAAATTTTCAATTTCAAAAGGGCGTAACAAACAAAATTTCCAAAACCGGTGCTATTGATGATTATGATGCATTTGGCTAAACTACATGCATACACAATTTTATACTTCCGCGATAAAAAAATAGCGGTTTTATAATTAAAGTTCACATTTCACGCATTTTTTTGACTGCGGGTTGGGTGATTATGCAGCAGTGTATCGAGCTACATTTTCCCACGAAATTGTTTGGTTCTATGATTAAATCTATCGGTTTTATTAACGATATTCTTAAAATATCTGTGGACGTTTTTTGCTTCTCCTGTAAAAAAAAAAAAACAAATATGTTAATTACGTTCTTTTGCGTTTTATGTGACGATATACAAAGTAGTAAATACTAAACTTTTAGTCCGAGGTGTATATTTTGCGAGATTTTTTTTACGTGTTATAACGTTTATTAAGGTGCTATGAAATCGTATGATGAAACTAGATATAGTCCGATTTGTGCTCTTCACGGCTAGATCATTGTGCATGGACAACACAAGCATATGTTCAATATTTCAGCGAAATCGAATGAACTATATTAAGAACACATTTTGTTTCAAAATCTGAAATCATAAAAAATTTTCTGAAATCACAATTTTACAAAAGATTAGCAGATATTTTACAATTTGCAATTTGATTCGTACACTTACAATATTTTGTAGGTAAAGAAATTTCATTTGAAAAAGAACGACTTACATTTCATTATATTCAACTAACATTTTGATAAAATGTTAGTAAAAATTAACTACAAATGTAGTAATTGTTTAATTTCTTTCAATAAAAGCGAAAAAAAAACTGACAAAATTCATAGTGCAGTAATTTGAAGTGTTTTTTTTTTTTTTTAAATGAACACCAAAAGTAGTCAAAACTAAAATTTATTCTATAAATGACTGTTTTTTCACTTTAAAATAAAGATACTATATTACTATTTAAACAACTACAAATATTTAGAGCAGCTGTCCCTTGAGTGTACCGATCAGATCAGTACTTAAGAATATCTATATTTATTACCATTTTTTTTTCAAATTCCCCACTGTGTTCCGTTGGAGTGAATACATTTAAGGGGTTCACTAGCTTTAGATTTATTTATTTTTATTTTTATTTTTCATATTTCAATAGTTTGAATTTTTTTCTATGAAAATTTTGGAAAAAAAAATCGCAGAAATAAAAAAGTTACAACCGGTTAAATAAACTCATTTCCCTATATTTTCCATGAACAATATTTACTTTAGATGTCTTTCTCAAAACAAGATATTGATAATCGGGTGCCACTGTGCAGCCTTAACGGGTGGACCGGTTTTCAATCGTTTCTTTTCGTTTGTTTTTAGAAGATTTAAAATTGAAGTCCCTAAAGTAGAGAAATTTTTAAATTTTTGCCTAATATTTTTTTGAAAAAGCAACTATTTGTTTAGGTGAGTTTTTTTAATTTTTGAGATTAGTCGTACCATTTTATTTTAGGGACTAAATAATTTATTCCAGTGTGAAACAAAATTAAAATTTTTTTCTCAGATGAGTTCCCAAGGCTCCTCGATGGCACCCGATTTTGCCTTTAAAAAGATGGTCTTTAAAGAAATGGTTAACAGGGTTACCATGGTAGTCCGAGTTCTAAATTAAAATTTTTATAATAATATTTAATAGTGAAAGGCGAGATAGAGAAGAATGAGTGTATTTTCTAAAAATCATAACTACATTGCAAATTTTCAATTTGCTGAATCAGACTGCGCTGTTTCTTTTATTGAACCTTCGTCAGTGACCCTGTTTTTTTTTTTTTTTTTGAATAATGTAATATTTGTTGTTTTTTTTTCTTATTTGTTCGATTGCGTCTATATGAAATAAACTGATTTCTAATGCCACATGCACTCGCACTACACGTTAGACAGATCGCTTTAGCCCACTGATCTATCGTCAGGTCGAGTTTTGTTGTGATTAAAACTAGTTTTATTCAATACACGGTGTTTTTGTTCTTGCATACATAATCTCAGAAGACAACTCCAACAACACAACAGCTCTATTTTTAGAAACTTACCTCACTCTAATGTCCACTGTTTTCCCATATGTTGTAAGTGATGCCACATCTATGATATATTCTTTGTATATTCGATAGATGGCGCTGATATTGTGTTTTTCTATTACAAAACAAATTTTTTGAACAAACCATTTATTAATTTTCTTATAACTGTTTAAATATTCTCGTTTTTTTTTGATTTCTAAAGCTAGTAAACCCCTTAATTGTGTTTGTATGGAACCTTAATAGCATGGAGCTAGGGCAAAACATTCAATTGTTACAAATTGAAATTGTTAAATGTCATTATTAAATTAATTACAGGTGTGACAATATGAGGTGACTATCAATAAAACAAAAATTTAATATAGTATGAAACTGTAAAGATTACAGAAGATTAAAGTATGGGACTTGGTGTTGAAATGCTTAAAGATTAAACATTTTTAGACATCAGCTTACTCTCTGCATTACTTTAACACAAATAATGAGGACTTTCTCAAAATTAACACATTTTTTTTTTTATTTACCAATGTAAAACCAACGGTTGGCCATTCTTTTAATTAATTAACACTGTACAACACAAAAAAAAATTACAAGGTCCGACCTATAAATTTCGATAGAAGAGACAAATAAAAAAGACACGTGTAGCGGCGTTTTGAAAGTTTACACATCTGGGTTTCATTTTAGGGGGAGGTAAAGTTTTCCCCAAATGCAAATTTTTTATTGTCAATCGGCATGGAAAAAGATAACTAAACTATTTTTATACTCTTTTTACTCATTACAAGAATGCTACGTTACTTTTTTACTACTGCTTCTAAACTAATTAAGTCTTTACAATTGGATTTCATATTAAAATAAAGTGATAACATTTCTTCATCGAGAATTTCGGTGTTTATTTCAGTATTTTGTTCGTACTTTTGTGAAAATATCTATTAAACTCCATTTAAAAAATAAATGAAAATGAAAATGTAGTGAAAAGTGAAATTTGATTGTATTTTCCTTAAGACTGTAAAAAATTGGAGCTTTCGATTGTTTTTATTGAAGTTTTAGGGATTTTTGAACAAAGTAATGGTCTTTAAAACGAAATTGGTTAAAAAGCACCAAAAGCACTAGCGATAACTTACAAGTGTACAAATTTAGTGTTTTGGCATCATGAGTATGTTTTGGCACCATGAGAACAATTTTGGCGTTTTGTGTCATTGAAAAAAAAAACCATAAACAGTGCAGAAATCACTAAGTTGGCATTACTGTGATCACCCATTCCTCAATTTACTATGGGATTTAGTAGATTTCACCGTTGTTTCTGGTTCAGTGCATTATTTTAATACAAACAAAATTTTGAAAATCTATTTTTAGACTTATTATTTTTTCACTACTAGTAAGTACATATATAAAAACTTATTTTTGTATACTGCAAAGTAATGCCATTTTGTGCAATCAAGTCATTTATGTTTTTATCGATCAAGTATAACATGTCGAGGTAACTCAGATGGTACAGCGGTAGACCTGGAGGCACGGGTTCACATTTTATTAAACAAAACATTTTCAATAAAAAAATTATTTATTTTTTTATTTTATTAATTAATAATCATATAATTACAAATTATATACTATTACCATAACCGAGCACTAGATACTATGGTCTTCGGCGCGTTGTAGCGAAAACAGACCAGTGCCTCTGGTGCGAATCGAACCCACGACACCCGTACAGAGAAGCCAGCACGCTACCAACTAGCCTACCAAGGCGCACGAAAAAAAAATATATGTATATTTTTTATTAAATTTAGTTTTTTTAAATTTTTTTTTGCGACTCATTGTTGTATGAGTCGGTAGTAATCATATAGGTAACCACATATTTTTCTATTTTTTGTAGAATTGCAAAACTTTTTTTTGTCCAACAATTTTAAAAATACACTACGAAGGCCGCGGATTGCTACTATAAGTATGTACTTCAAAAATATAGGTTTTTTTATCTATAAACAGCTCAATAATACCTATCTTTTGAGTACGTGACAAAATTCGATAACTTTTTTAATCCGGGACAGGCTAATATACATCCATCAGACTTTATAAGCGACAATATATAGTTTTATTTAAAAGAATATATACATTTTCCTGGTATGGAACTATATATAACTATGAACATGTCAAGATGTCGTTTTATGACTATTATACTATATGTTATTATATATAATTTTGATTTGTGTGATATCTAATAATACATGTATTCGTGCATAATTATATTAATTATATATAATTGTATATGTTGTATACGATTATATATTGGTTGATATGTAATAAGATGTAATTATATGTGGTGTCGTATTAAAAAATTTAGAGGAATCTATTTTTATATAAAAACATACATAAACATATATATTTACATATAACAGCATGCAAAAACTATAAACTATGTATTTATATAAAATAATACATGATTATATGTAAACGTTTTTACTCGGGTATTTATTTTATTATTTTTTATAAAGGCATATATTGTACCATACAAAATTATATAGAAATGTATGAGGTCCAATGCTTTTAAATTTTTTTTTTAATGAATTCAAAGTTGATTATATATGGACCATTACAAAACCACATTTAATTATATGTCGTGACATAAAAAAATTTTTTATAAGTGATTTTAGATATAATTATGTAAGTAATTCACATGAACTACTCTAGCTCCCGCGGGCGCGCACTTGCGAAAAAGTATATGGCTATGTACTTTTATTGAAAATTAACAAAAATGTTGGCTCAACTCTCGCAACATATCTTTCTTTGATCCACGTTAGTTTGCAACAAAAGTTTAACATATGCTGAGAATTCATACAGACGAAAAAAAAAATTTTACATTTTAATAGTGAAAAATTCTGAGAAAAGCTAATTTTTCTACAAAACAACCCTGTTCGGAGTTAAATTGTTGAAATAGAGCCATTATTTGGCTCCACAGTTTCACCATCGTAAAAAACTGTAACAATAATATTAGTCATGTATATTAGTTTATGAAATTAGATATAATTTGATATAGTTGTTGAGAAAAACTGAGAACTGTTTGTTTCAACTTTATTCTAATATCGAACTATATATAATTCGATACAATTTTATATAAAACACAAAAATCTGTATGGGGACAAAATTCGGATGAAATTGTAGCTAATATACATTAAATTGTACAAAATTGTATTTATTTGCATCGAATTAGATCTGATTCGATACAATTGTATCGAATTCGATACAATTTGATGTATTTTAGATACAATTATATGTTCTCATTTTTTCGCATTAAATTTGATGTCATCGCATATCTATTTTACATATAATTTGATGATGCCCCTTATAATTTTTTTTTTACTTGGGATATCTAACTTTAATGAATATGTTTTTGTTTTAACTCCACTCATAAGTTTTCTAATTTCCCTTCAAACGCAAGCATGTGTCGAAATGAGTACCTTTTTTATCTAAACATTTAACACCTGCTTGCATTTTTTCATTTCATAAATAATAGTTATATGAAGTAATAGAAAAAAACTAACAAATTAAAATATAAAAAACCAGATTGAAAAAAAACAAAGTTTTTACACTAACTTGAGTTTTTTAATCATACAAATGAACAAAAAAAAAAAAAGGAACTGCCATCAAACAAAGCAACACAATATACAAATGCAACACTGTTTCCGGCTAACGCCGCCATATTAACAAACGCTTCAATAAGTTAACTGTAAATTTAAAAAATTAAAAGAATGGGAGTTAAAAAAAATATAATAAAAGATTAAACATATTTAAATAGAAATACAATAGACAGGCATACAAGAATAGTTGGGACATTTTAAAAATAATGAGCACAGAAAGTTAATATGGTGTTTACGTATTTTTTCTTTTTCTAAAATGCGTTGTAGTAGCGTTTAGTCGCTGCTCAAAGTGGAGGGTTTTTACCAAATTTGTAAGAAATATGCAATATCATAACTTTTGAACGCGTGAAATGAAAATAAAAAATTTCATGATCAAATACTCTTCTTTAAAAAGTGTTTCACAAAAATAAATATTTTTCGCGAAAAGGATAACGAAATTGAAAAAAATTTCGCTATTTCGCGAATATCCCAAAAAACCATAATTCATTTTGCAATTAACTCAAAGTATCGCTTACAGTATATAAAAATTTCAAGTTGGGATCTAGAGGGGTTCTAAATAAAATAAATGGAATTTTTTCAAAAGTATCATTGATATTTAAATCAAAATTTTGAATATTCACTTAGCACCCTACAACAAATTTCCACATTTTTCGCCATGAATGTTAAAAGAGATATGCATGTTAAACAGGAGACCACATGTGGTAAAACTTCGTAATCTGAATTTCGTAACCACATGCTATGTCCTTTCAAAAGGACATTTAAAGTTAAGTCTCTAATACTCGACAACATTATTTGTCGTATTATTTCAGCAAAATTTTAAAAATGTTCTTCTAAAAATTTTATCCTTCAATAAACTTGACTGTTTTCAATAAGTTCGCCAAAAGAAAAACTTCATGTTAAAGTTTTGACTATACTATAAATACATATAAATTTGAGCCTTCTAGCTTTATTAATTTACCCAGCAAAACCTGTTCTGCCAAGGAAAGATTTTTATCGAGCATTTTCATCGATGAATTTAACATTGGCTTGTCATAGGAAGGAAGCATTATTTTAATGCTGCAAAATAACTTCCTAGGAATATTTTATGCCTAAATAACTTCAAAGAAGTTGATTTTCCTATGCGTGGAAACAATATTGAAATTTGTGTTAGGGTACTATGTGAATATATAAAATTTTATACTAAACATTAAAGATACTTGCGGAAAAATTCCGTTTACCAACTAACCCTCCACACTCCCCCCTCGCCATTATAATGTCAAAGTTGTTTAAAATATAAAGTTGTTTAAAATGTTAATTGCTGTATTAAAAATGTGGAATATATAACTTTTGTTTGAAACTGTATTCTTAAAAATCCCTGAGAGAATTATCCTTCATGATATTAATGAAACAATTTCATAGAACTTTTTTCGTAGATTCAATAAAAAATTTTAGTATATCCAAGAAATTTTATTATTATTAAGAAATTTTTCATAAAATTTCTTAGCTTCATAAAAAAATGCATTCGATTACATAAATTATGTCTTCATAAATTTAACGATTTTTTTTTAAAGCTATGAAATTATTTTTTCATAAAATTTTATAATTTCATAAATTTTCATACATTTCATACTTTTTTAAGATTTAATTCTAAAGTGTTCAACATCTATACTAATATTATAAAGAGGTAATGTTTGTATGTTTGTTTGTTTGTAGAAAGTAGTCTCCGTAACTAATCATAAGATTTCTAAATTTTTTTTACCAATATTTAATTTGGTCCTCCAGGATGGACATATGCTATATATCGTTCCGAAATTTTTTTTTTTTTAAAGTTATGAGCGGAAACATAAAAATAATCTATATATATAAAATACAATGTTTGTATGTTTGTCCTCTATAGACACAAAAACTATCCAACCGATTTGGCCCAAACCGGTTTCATTTGAAAGGTTATAGTTCAAATTAGGTTTTCGGCTATATATATTTCAAGTGGGCGTGGCACCTCCCACATAAATTGAAAAACATCATATATCTTGACTATTGTGATAGCAAGAGTCTTGAAGCATTGCAGTATCCCATATGTTACTGATTTGAATAGTCAGGAAAAAAAAATAGGCGGGATCGGACCAGTGGGAGTGGCAGCTCCCATACATTTCAAGTGGGCGTGGCACCTCCCACATAAATTGAAAAACATCATATATCTTGACTATTGTGATAGCAAGAGTCTTGAAGCATTGCAGTATCCCATATGTTACTGATTTAAATAGTCAGGAAAAAAAAATAGGCGGGATCGGACCAGTGGGAGTGGCAGCTCCCATACAAAGTAAATATTTAATATCACATATCTACAGTACTATAATAGCCATAGTCTTAGCAATTTGTGCACATTGATTATTTGTTAATGTGAATAGTCATGGGAAAAATGGGCGTGATCGGACCAGTGTCAGCTCCCATACAAAGTAAATATTTAATATCATATATCTACAGTTCTATAATAGCCAGAGTCTTAGAAATTTGTGCGCATTGATTATTTGTTAATGTGAATAGTCATGGGAAAAATGGGCGTGATCGGACCAGTGGGCGTGTCAGCTCCCATACAAAGTAAATATTTAATATCATATATCTACAGTTCTATAATAGTCAGAGTCTTAGAAATTTGTGCATGGCAAAATTGGGCGGGATCATACCAGTGGGCGTGGCAGCTCCCATACAAAGTGATTATTGAGCTCATATACAAAATTAATATTAATATTAAATATCTAGGGTTCTATATTAGCTATATAGCCTTCAAATTTTGTACGAGTCCATCAATTACAAATATTAGTAGTCGAACTGAAAATGTACGGAATGGGATAAATGGGCGTGGTACCAAAAGCAAAAAACAAATAAGCAATAAAATAAATTATCACATTCAAGACTTTTTGCAAGCTTATTTAATAATGTTGTTCAAAAATTGTTTTAGCGTTCCTCATAGTCCTAGAATAAATAAAAAAGGTAAAGAAGTAAACAATAAATTTTATGATATGGTTTTAAGTAACAATTCATGTTTAACAGGTACACTTAACATAAAAAATATATTATTATTTGCGTAAAAGAAATTTCTTGATTTAAAGAATTAATTACAATTAAAATTTGAAGGCAAAACAACGTTTGCCTGGTCAGCTAGTGTTTTATAAAGTGATTTATTTTTTCAATGTAGCCTTTTATTAATTTTGCATTTTTCATGGCATTCATGAAAAGTTTTATTAATTTAAAGAACTTTTTAATATTAAAAAATTTGATGAAACTGTTTCATTGTAGGAATGATTCATTAGTTTTATGAAGATTTTCATTAATGTAAGATTTTATTTGTTCGGTTTTAGATCATGACAAATTTTTCTCTAAATTAACAGAAAAATTATAATTTTTATATGATAATTTACTTGGACTATTAGAAAAAAAAAACACAGAAAAAGTTATTAGACACTAGCATGAATGGAATGCATTTTCTGACCCACTACGGTCTTCATCAACATTCTTCGTGCCATTTAGTGTTAATCGTAAATATCATCTATTTAACTCACACGTTGAAGAAATTGGGTAACGTTAAATCCCACATTACTCTGTGGGAGTAATGTGGGATTTAAAAACATTGACTTTAATAAAACCTGTTTCATAGATTCTATGAAAAGTTTCAATGGACGAGTTTCAGTGACAATTGTCAGTAAAACTGTGAACGAATTCATTGCTGAAGTGAAGATAATTCTGTCAGTGTAAGATATAATTCCAGTTTATTGCAAAATAAATTTCATAAATTTTTTTTTAATAATTAATAATCATATAATTACAAATTATATACTATTACCCTAATCGAGCACTAGCTACTATGGCTTTCGGCGCCGTTGTAGCGAAAACAGACCAGTGCCTCTGGTAAAAATCGAACCCACGACCCCCGCACTGATAAGCCAGCACACTACCAACTAGCCTACCAAGCGCACTCATAAAAATTAATTATGGATTTTTTGAGATATTCGATTCTCAGTAATTTTTTTCAATATCGTTATCCTTTTCGCGAAAAAAATAATTTTTTGTGTAAGACTGTTTAAAAAAGAGAATTTGATCTTTAAAAAGACACCAAATTTTGAATTATCTATTGACACGTTCAAAAGTTATGATAATTTAAACATCCAAGGTAAACATTTTCATATATGGATCCATAATGGCTTGTACATGTGCATAAACAAGCAAGCATATCCAAACAAGGATGCATAAATCTCATTACATGCTGTCATATGTCTCCATACAAGTGTATTAACGAAATTAGAGGTGATGCCTACATACATGATCATACGTGTTCATGCATATTCATGTGTGATCATACATGTGCATACATGTAGATATTACCTCAAATTTCGTTAATGAACATGTATATAGATATATGGAAGCTGTATGGAAATCTCCATACAAATTTATGTATCCATGTAGGACAAACCATACCATTGAACCTTTATGGATCTACATATGGAAATTTGTACCAGAGATTCTATATTTCTTACACATTTCTTTGAAAACCCCCAACTTTGAACATCGACTTAACGCGAATTATATTTTCTAGGAGAATATAAATACCAAATTTAATGAAATTTGAAAGACCATCATCTGAAAGGTGTGTCGAAAGTTTTTAAAAGCTCCCAGTTTGTAAAATTGCTTCTTAAAAAGATGTTTAACATTCTTTTTGAAAATTTGTAACAAAGTTTATTGTTTTAAATGCATTCTTTTTGTATTGATGGCTAAACATGAAAAAAAGTTTTTGTGTTAATTTTAGTGTCAGTTTTGTTATTTCTTTTTCCTTTTTTTTTCTCATTATGGCATTTTGCCAATAGTATGTTTTTTTAAAACCCACTTGCAATTAAATATTTAGCAGGGGAAGAAAAAAATGGCGTAATAATGGAACATGTTAAAGTAGCAACATCTAATTAACAACTGTCAAAAACACACAATGTTTATTTGTAACATAAACAGAGTTGTATTTTTGTTTAATGAAACTAATACATTGTAATATCCAATTTAACAAGCACCTATTTGCTAAATTTATCCTTAAATGTTCTTTTAAAACCTTAAATTTAAGAAAACTTCCATAACAAATGTTTGTTTTTTATGATTAAAGTAAATTTAGGTGAAAAATTAGTAATATTCAGGGATGGCAGGCAATAGGGCAGTAGCCAGGAGGGGCCCCAATTTTTAAAAACGTACCTTTAGATAGCATAATTTTGGAAGACAGATTTTTTTTTGTTAATTAATATTAAAAACATTTTCAAAGAACTTACAGATTTATCATTAAACTAAAAGTTGTCGAATTTTTATCCTTTAACTTTTAATAGACAACAACTCAAAGCCATTTTTAGCAATAAAACACCCTAATTTTGTGTGTTTTCCAATCACAAAAATAATGGAGAGTTAAAAGCTTTTAAGTTTTGACAGCGTATAAATACTAGACTTTTGAAGACATTTTAAAAATTTAATTTTGTATAGTTTTATGAACAAATCTCCATTCAAAAATATATGAAAAATATTTTTAAAAATTAATAGTGTTTATAATTTTTTAGGCGAAAACGTTTATTCTTCTTCTTAACCTCACCATTTCTAAATTAAAATTTGTAAAATGCATATTAATTAAAAAAAAATAATTGCGACTGTCTGTATGACGTTAAAATAACACTACTAAAATATATTATAAAATTTGCCCTGAAGCGATGTCTCAACTTAAAACGCAAAGTTGTCAACAGTGAACGTAAAAACCATATGTCAATCTGGTAACGTTGTGAAATAGAGACAGAGGAGATTCGAAAAATAAACAAAAATCTAAAATAGAATATTTGTGTTTGTTAGTGTTGGTCACTTCTAAGTATAATATACAATAACAGAAAAGCTAATAGATAATAAAACTGCAATTTAGCTGCATTACATTGGAGGCCATACTTGGGTGTGATCGCTAAACGGTCATGACTTGCTATTGTTACGTTTGTAATGTAAGAAGAAGAAGAGGTTTGATTCTTACAGCCACAGGTTGTTGAAAAATTTATCATAACAGACAATCTAACAATTATAAGCCACAAATAATAATACAATTTTGCCACAAATAATGGAAAATCGCTGATGACGAATGCCCATAAAAAGGCAGAAACTAGTCCAGTAATTTAAAAAAAAATAATGGTTTAAAATTTTATTTTTAAGTTAGAATATTTTAGAAAATTTTAGACTTAGTGTATTAGAAAAGTTCATCTTTAGATCGGTCAGATTTTCAAAAATAATATAAATTCGTTGAACTGACTTCTAGCAGAGGAATACATTTTCACATTTTTTCATCAACATAGCAATCAACAATAAACAAGTGGAAGCATTAAAGTCCGATGTGCCGAATTTGGTATAAAAAAAGATTAAATTCGGCTGTGACGAATTTTGGGATACCCTCCATCTCGGTTTTTTCATAAACCAGGGAAAGTGCAAACAATATTAATATCTATATTCTTTGTAAAAATAACAAAAATAATGTTGTTGATTGATTAATGTATTTGGGATGTTTCAAAAGAAAAAAACGTTTAATTAAAGTTTACTAAAATGAATCTGAAATTGTGCATGCTTATAACAGTTGGTATTCAAAGTTTATTCTGATTACCAAAAGAAGAACGTGTCGTGAAAAATATATATATTTTTAAAGTTCCTTATGTTAAAAAAACTGTTGTAAAATTCGCCTGTTGTCTCTTTGCCTATATAATAATGAAAGAAATAAGGGTTACTAAAATATATTTTTGGATCGTTAGAAGAGATACAATGAATACAAACGCATAAAAACAGTTTCGAATAATTTTAGATAAATTTAAGGGAACAAAAATACGCTTGCGGGGACATACATAATGAAATAATTATGAAATGCCAGTTTACATTACAACACATTTGTTTATACTATACATCACATAAGTAAAACGGTCAAATGAAACTAAGTTTGTCAAAAACTAAGTTTGTCAAAAATTATAAAAGAAAATCTTTCGAGTGTTTAGGGTGTTTTCGAGACACAAAAAATTAAAGAAACTGGTATTTCAAATTATTGTTTTTCAGCTCAGTTGCTTGTGCAATTCTCGTTTACGACTCTTAGAATAAGAACCCTAAGAAATTTTCCCAAAATTCGATTGATTTTTACACATCAATACTTTAATTTAGATTATTTTTGTATGTATCAAATAAAAATTAGGGCTTTTAAGGAAAACAAATGCATATAATCAAAAGATTTTAAGATGAAGTATGCACCTCATATGTCTTAAATAAAAAAGTTCTGAAAGTGAATGTCCTTTAAATTTAATGGGGGTTTTTAATAAATGTAATTAGAGTGTAAGAGTTTCCTTGCAAATTTATTAAAGGTTGAGAATGAAAATAAGTAAAAATAGTGTACGAAAAAAAGTTATGAATTTACATTGTTGGATTCGGGGATTTTGTTCCTGGATATTTTTTTGATCTGATAACGATTAATGTGTTTGGCAACTCCGGTTAATGCAGTCAAATAAATAAAGAATTTTAACTAAACTATTTTGTTCTACCTTTTTTCTAATTGGTGATTTTTTGATTTGTTGGGGTTAACAAAAAAATGTATATGGCAAGCCTGGTATATGGAAAACAAAAGAATCGAGGGCTTCTCACATTTGCACTCATAACCAGTGTTGCCAGGTTTGCAGAGCATAAAAACGACAAATTTTCTAGAAAAAATCGTCAAAATCATCATCATATTTTGAAAAATCGTCAAAATAAAATATATTTGTTAGAATAGGGATAAAGTTTTAATAAAAAATGAAATACAATAATGTTATTCACATTTCAAATGTTAACGTGTTATCGTTGTAATATAACACGATTTTTGACACTTCTCTTTGGTTTAAACTTCGAAAATCATTATATTTTACAACGATATTCATATTTATAAAATGTTGAAACAGTGTGCCCCAGTAGGCTAGTTGGTAGCGTGCTGGCTTATCAGTGCGGGGGTCGTGGGTTCGATTCCCACCAGAGGCACTGATCTGTTTTCGCTACAACGCGCCGAAGGCCATAGTAGCTAGTGCTCGGTTAGGGTAATACTATATAACTTGTAATTATATGATTATTAATTAATAAAATAACAAAAATATAATGTTAAAAGATCAAATAAATACAACTTTAAATCAAACAAATTTTACCACTTGAACTGTTAATCACTTATATCTGCATAATTCTGTGAACAACATTTCAGTGGCACAACTTTTTAAATATTAAATTATTTTACAAAATTTGGAAATTCTTTAACAATAAGTCTGTTCGATTACTTTTCCTGTAAAGTTCAGTAAAAACTACTCAGTAACAAAATTACAAGTAGTAAGACAAATTTACAAAAAAGTAAACGAACAGAAAATTTGTAGGAATTATTAAATTAGATAAAATAGCTTGTTTTAAATATTAAAAAAAAATCAACTGGTCATTATGGAAAAGGAAAAAGTTAATTGAAATTATCGACCAAAAATAATTTAAATGTTTTTTAACTTCTCCCATAGTTAATTATTTAATAATATTCACTTTCAATCCATAAACAATTAAAATTTAATTTAATATTTGTTTTTGTTTACTAAAAATACAAGCATATTTTTTTAGTCATATGTTTTTTTCATCTTACAAATTCTTACTGGCAAAAATGTATCCAGTAAAAACTTGTAAGTTCTTTGGCATCAAACTGTCACTTTACTCTCTTTTTTTTTAAACGAACACCTTCCAGTAAAAACTTGTACACATTTTTGTGTTATCGAACAAACTAAATGTTATATTTTTTACTTATTAAATTTTGGCACTTTATTTATATTATTAGGCCTGTTTTTTAAGCACCGGATTTATTTTTGGATTTATTTTGTTTCATTTAAAGTTGTATATATATCATCTTTCAACATGAAATATATTCGGGCTAGAGATCTGTTTGTTTCGCAAAAAAAGTCCATGCCTTGTGTTTTAACATGAAAATTTTTTTATTTTTATTTAAATCTAACTCCAATAAAATTTTATAAAAATTTAAAAAAATGTTCTAAACATATAAACACAGAAACTAAATTAAGCTAAACCCGTAATGAATTTATAAAAAAATAAATGCGGTTTGAATTAAGTTTTATTCAATTCTAGGATTTGCATTTTTGCAAAATTGTATTTCACATCATATTAGCATATAAAAGCTAGCTATCGATCAAAAAACAATGTTTTTGCTTTCAATTTTTAACGAAATAATATAAATTTAATAATCGAGCCGGCGATTTTATGAGAATGATAAATAAGTAGATCTTGCTGACATAATAAATTATTGTCAAAAAATCGTCATTTTGGAAGCAAAAGTCGTCAAATAGTCATTTAGTTATTTTGGGTATTAAATATCATCAAAATGACGACAAATCGTCAAACCTGGCAACTCTGCATGCGATTGCTACTAAACATACGTACATACATACTGTATTACAAAACAAAACAAAAAAACAACAACAATATTTTGTGGGTTTTTTTTTTGTTTTTTAGTGTTGATCATGACCATGGATGGTAACCGATTCTATGTGGTTATTGGTCGTAGTAACGCTATTTTCTTTTATTTCGGTAACGGTATTTTAGGGGAAACTATACTTCAGTGATTTCGGTAACGGGATTTTAGCGTTAACGGTATTTTAGCGTTAACGGTATTTTATATATTTCGCTAACGGTATTTTAGCGGTAACGATATTTTAGATATTTCGGTAACTTTATTTTAGGGAAAAAGATTTTTCAATTATTTTGGTAACGGCATTTTAAGGATAACGTTATTTTAGTTATTCAGGTAATGTTAATGCACACCACAATTTTTAACCGCATTATGCCCGAGTTTAAATGACTGTCTAGTTTATGATCATACTTTGGGAAAATATATCTATTTACAGAAGTTTTTTTGTTCAGATCTTGTTTGATTATTTCGGTAACGGTATTTTAAGGTAACGGTATTTTACGGACAACGGTATTTAAGCGATAACGATAGTCAGTTGAAAGGTGTTAGAATCGAGGACGGTATTTCAGCGATATTGACAGCCATCCCTGCTTGCGTATATTCTTGTGTATAAGCATTAAATGTACGTATGTATGTATGTATGTATGATGAAATAAATAGTATAATTTAAAATTTGCTTCAAAATTTTTAGAGGTCTTCCCACATTTTCACTCATAACTTTTGAACGCGTTAACCGATTTTGATCATTTTCACTAGAAAGCTGCTCATGATATCAACAAACAATTTTGTGTTTCCACAGACAGACGGACGGACAGACGGACAGACGGACAGACGGACATGGCTATATCGACTTCTTTATTCATGCTGATCAAGAATATATATAGTTTATGGGGTCGCAGAGTTTTTTTAAAAGAATTACAAACATTTGACAAAGTGAATATACCCTCCTGCACTATGGGATGGAGGGTATAAAAAGATTAGTCTATTTTATATTTTTAAATATTTTTTTTAAAAAAATTCCATCAAAAATGGTCAAAAATAGATTTTTTTTTAAATAATGATAACTCTGGATAACAATTTTTCTATTCACGATTGTAATGAAGATGTTCAATAATTTTAGAGCTTAAAGTGCGGTTGAATGTGCTGGGTCGAAAAAGAAACACTTTGTCAAAAATGAGTTAATATTCCAAAAACTAATTTTCATATAATTTCCCATTTTTAATACAAAATTTCCATTATTTTTAAAATTTTCATAAAATTTTCTTTGAATTTCAACAAATTTTAAACTAAACGCAGAAATTCTTTCTCAAATGTATCAAAAAAAAAAAATCGTTAAAACCGGTTTCGGATTTTTTATTTATGTATGGTACTTTGTAACTTTTCGCGTTAAAATACCTAATGTACTCCATATACAAAATATTATTTTTCATGTTCATAAATTTTACACTGGTCATTTTTAGGTTTTTATAAAAACTTTTAAAATATTGCATAATTTTAATTGAATTATATTTAAAATATATATTCGTATCTCTGCTGAAATCTAGTAGATCACGCTAATATAAAATAAAATTTTCAACTTCATACATAATGGATTTGTGTGCTTAGGAAATTATAAAGAAATTAAATTCTGAAAAAAAAAAATTTTTAGTTGTTACGTTCTATTTTGTAAAATTTACGAATTCAGGACAATTTTCAATATGATGACCTAAAATGACAAATATTACAACAACAAACAATTTCAAAACAATAAAATTGTATAAAAATAACGCATCTTGAGAGGTTTTGCTAGTGCTTCAAGTAAAATATCTTGTTAAAAAAATAATCTATTAACCGACATAAAAAACCGAATTCTCGAACATTTGAAAATGCAAAATATTCGAAACCGGTTAGTTTATTGAAAATACGGGTTTGAACAATCTATAACACACACTATAAAAAAAGATTTTTCAACTGATGAGCCGTTAAAAAGTGATTAGGATTTAATTTTTCGTACCACAAAAACTCAAAAAATTTTGCACCACTTTTTTGATGCAAAAAGTTTCTGAAAAATTATGACTTCACGAGTAAAAAAAATTATATATGGTCTTATGTTTTTTCATCTTAAAATATATTATAATATGTGATTATAAATGGTGTCATGTATATCCATATATCCATATATTATTATATATTTATTATGTGGCAACATATATAACGATATACTGTTAAATATTAACCTTTATAAAATAAGATCTTAAGCATATATGATATACATAATAAGATATGATAGAACTGTTGTCATATATAATAATACATTCTCATATATAACTCAATATGTAATCATATATGGCTATATAAACTATATAATTTAAGATATAACAATATATGCTATTTAAAAAAAAAAAAAAATGGCATATTATATAAGATATGCTTATATATGGTGCCATATGAATAATGCAATTCAAGATATAATTATATATGACATTAAGATTAACAATTTAGTTTGAGATATGATTATATATAGTCCAACATCATTCATATTTTTCATAATTATATATTCCAGATGTAAAAAAAAATGTATATGGCGCTTTATGTAGTCATATCAATTTCTAATTGACGCTATATGTAATCTTATTAAATTTCATCCGAAATATGGGTCAATATATTTGCATCTGTTTGTATGGGTTTGCATCTAATCTAATGCAATTAGTTAAATGACCAGTACAATTTTCTCCGAATTATGACCCGATAGAATTGTATTAGATTGTATCAGTGATACAAATAGATATAATTATATAAAAACCAGATATTATTGTATCCGGTTTTTGACCTGATATAATTGTATATGATTTTATGTAAACCGATACATCTAAATATAATTAAATCCGAGTTTTTAGTGCTCAAAAGATGAGAATTATCCAGTTGGATATGGAAAGATAAAAAAAACGTGGAGAATACTTATAGTTCTCAACTTGTATTTTTTTTAGATGTTTGTGCTAAATGATGCTGTGATGGAACAAAATTAATCTATGGACAATTTAGAAATATTTTTCCCATAATATGCTCAGCATTGTCAGTTAAACTTTTAAACTCTTATTTGCCCAAACATTTTAAAAATACTCTACAAAACCTCGGGTAGCAACTATTAGTATGTACCTTCAAATAAAATTTAGGTTTTTATTCATAAACAGCTAAATAATACCTATCATTTGAGTAGATGACGAAATTCGCAATTGTTTTAATTCGCTACAGTCTAATATATAGCCTGAGGCAATATATAGTTTTATCCAAAAGAAGATCTACATTTTTCTGGAACGATATAAAAACTATGAATAGGTCAAGATGGCGTGTTATCTAAAACAAATTACACTATATGTTATTATATATAATTTTGATTTGTGTTATATCTAATTATACAATGATTCGTACAAAATTAGATTAACCAAATATAATTGTATATGTCATTATATGTGGCATCGTATTAAAAAATTTAGGGGAAAAAATGTATATATAAACATACATAAACCTATGTATTCACATATAATAGCATGCAATAATATATATATATATGTATTTATTTAAAATATTTATTTTTTCTCGGGTATTTTTATTAAAAATAATAAATGTCATGGGATATAAGTAAATCCAATTTCATCTCAAAATACCTCATTCTATCCACTTAAAATTACTTATCTTTTTGGATCTAATTAGATCCAAGTAGATCTAAATTTGTAATCCATCAGGATCTTAAATTAGACAATTTTGAATGCCCTAATTTTAAAATCAATTTTGATCTAACTTAATCTGGTAATATGTTTGAAGAATATAATCGGATATTCATCAATTTTGATCTAACTTAATCCGGTTGAGGATATTACTGGATACCAGTGCTGTCAACCCAATTTGTTAAAAAATCGTTAATTTTAGTGGAAAATATCGTCAAAATCGTCATTTTGAGAATGAGAAATCGTCAAAAAATCGTCATTCTAAAAACCATTCATATTTTAATAATAAAAGGGGAAAGTTTACTCAAAACTTCGTTTTATTCACATTATTTGTAATTATTTAACCATTTCGATGCCCTTTATTTTTAGCTCCTTCACAAACGCCTACAAGTCTTAAGAACACATCTCCCTATTCTCATTATACGGAATAGAATTTTAAAAACTCCAAAATATCATGACGAAATATTAATTTTTATATTTTTTTTTCGATATTTGGTTTCACAAAATTTATGCATACAAAAAAAATATATTCAATAAAAAAAAGGTGGAAAATCAATTTTTCTATCAGTGATTTTGGAGCTAACATTACTTAAATTATTAAAAAAATTTACATTTTTGGATTTTCCTTCCTAAGATATATAAAAAAAGCCCTTTGGTATTCTTTACACACAGAGAAAAATTTAGTTATTTGCCAACTGAAATTCGTTTACTACGACTTAAATTGAGTTATTACGAATTTCAGACGGTTGTTACAACTTAAAATTAGTTTTCACAACAAAGTTCAGATAATTCAACAACATTTTTGTAGCAATACCCAAAATATTCAGAAATCTAATGTAAATGTCGTTGCACTAACTGAATTTATAATTTGTTACTTTATTTACGGTTGGCACTTTATTTCTCTGTGTGTACTTTTTAAATAATATTAGAATAAATGATGAAAATTATATATAGTTGATCTTTAAATTGGTAAATGAATATTTGTTGCTTGATTTGATATCATTTTATTACATTTCTTAAGATGTTTTAAATGATAAGAAGCTTAATAAAATTTTGTCAGTAAATTATTAGAAAAAAATTCTAAAATTCGACGAACATTGCAAATTTTAAAAATCGTCAATTTCCATACAATTAATTTTTTAAAATCGTCAATCGTCATTTTTCCATATTTCACTTCAAAAATCGTCAAAATGGAGACAAATCGTCAAAGTTGGCATCGCTGCTGGATACCCCAGTTTTGAGAAAAACTTGGATAAGAATAAATATCGATCTAAATCAAATGAGATCTGATTTTGTATTTGAGATGTAACTTCTGTTTGACCGGTCTTCCAAAAGTTAGATTTTCCAAACAAACTCTTATTACTACCTATTGTGCGAAAAATTTCTCTTGTTTTCGCAGAAAAATTCCGGAGCTGAAACAATTGAAATACCGTTATCTGTAAAATACCGTTACCGATATAACTAAAATAACAATATCCTTAAAATACCATTACCAAAATTTGAGCGATAACGTTATTTTAGTTAATAACGTTATTGCTAAAATACCGTTACCGAAATAATTGAAATATGGGAATAAAAAAATGGGGATAAAAATATCGGTGTGCAGTGACATTACCTGATAAACTAAAATAACGTTACCCTTAAATTACCGTTACCGAAACAACTGGAAATCCGTTACCATCAAAATAACTTTACCGAATTATCTAAAATACCGTTACCGAAACAACTAAAATACCGTTATCGCAAAAAAAAACCGTTACAGAAACAACTGAAACGATAGCCCTTAAAATACAGTTACCGAAACAAAAGAAATAAGCGTTACCATTACAGATAACCGCATCGAATAAAATAGAAAAGCGTTACCCTTACAGATAAGCGCATCGAAACGATTGCCATACATGGTAATTTCATGATTATTGGTTTGTTTCTGATGACAAACCATTAAATATTATTTCAAGAGTTTATTATCATCTCAAATTACCATCTTTTTGAATTTTTTGCACAATTTTTCAAATACACCCTTAGTTTGTTTGGTTTAATATCTGGTTGTTGTGTTACGATTTTCATAAACCATAAAATATAATCAGTGATTTCTGTTTTTAATCGTTTTTGTCTTGCCAATATAATTTTTAATTGAATTTGTCATTGTTTTTTGTTACGAGAGCTTATAAACGTAAAATTTTTTTTTCGGCTAATAAAAAAATATGATTCTTTTTTTGTAATATTACAGTGGGTACACTGAGAGAATGATCTGCATGATATCAATGAAGTTTTGCATTAGATCTATGAATTGTCACTGGAACTCGTCCATTGAAACTTTTCATTAAATTAATGCAAGTTTTCAAAAAATTTAATGAAACATTTCATATTATTTATTAAAAATTTCATATGACTAATGAAAAAGTTGCATTTATATTTGTTTCATTAAAACTATTACGCGTTTTCATAAAATTTAAGAAATTTAACATTCACATTGTGAAGAAAACTTCATTAGTTTAGTGAAAAAATTTCATTAAAACTCGTCCGAGAAATTCTCTCTGTGTAGAAATATAAGAATAAGAACAAGATTTATAAGAGGGCTTTAAGCATTATTTACTATTTTCAGCCAATATTTCGTTAGCTTAATTTAAACATCTTCAGGAGTGGGGATTTTATTTCACAAATTTATCAAATACTAGCGGGCGTTGCCCGCTACGTTGTTAGCGTTCCTTAGACCTAGTTTTTGGGATGATGGATAACTTTTCAGTTTGCCCACTATCTGTGTACCAAAATTTAATAAAATCCTTTAAGCCATATAAAAGATAACAAAAAGTGGGCGTAAAACTGCCACTCCCACCAAGTCTTAATCTATTATAGCAAATAGTGCTTATGAGTCATCCCAATATCTGTGTACCAAATTTCAATAAAATCTGTTCAGCCATATAGAAGATAGTGAAGATGTGGGCGTAAAAGTGCCACGCCCACAATATCTAAATTTGATATAACTTAAAGTGCTTATCTGTGACATCTCTTTCTGGGTACCAAATATCAATTGCATCGGTAAAGCCATATCGAAAATAGTGAAAAAGTGGGCGTAAAAGTGCCACGCCCATCATATAAAAATTTCATATAGCTTATAGTTCCTTCCAGACCGCCCACTATCTATGTGTCAAATTTGAATAAAATCGGTTCAGCCATATAGAAGATAGTGAAGATGTGGGCGTAAAAGTGCCACGCCCACAATATCTAAATTTGATATAACTTAAAGTGCTTATCTGTGACATCTCTTTCTGGGTACCAAATATCAATTGCATCGGTAAAGCCATATCGAAAATAGTGAAAAAGTGGGCGTAAAAGTGCCACGCCCATCATATAAAAATTTCATATAGCCTATAGTTCCTTCCAGACCGCCCACTATCTATGTGTCAAATTTGAATAAAATCGGTTCAGGCGTTTGGACGTGATGCTCACACAAACAAACAAACAAACCAACAGTCATTTTTATAATATTATAATAAGGATAAGGATTTAGTAGGGCATTCAAATTACTCGGGTTTACTTTTGCTCGAGTAAACGCGTAACTCTATGTTTTTGCACTTACTCAGTATATTTTTTGAAATTAATGGAGTAACTCGAAGAAGTTAAACATTTTAAAGTTAAAGTTTTATTATTCACAAACACTTTTTAAAGTAAAATACGAGTGATTTAGAGCAAAATTGTATTATATTTTAATTTTACACATTTGTGCCTAAATAGTTTGTTTTTAACTAAAATTTGTCAAAAAATTATTTGTTTTTGAAAAAATATATACAGACTCAAATGTCAATAAGAGGGCTAACAAATACAGCCAAATTTCGCTAATATCATTGAATTCAACATTGCTTTCTTAATCAGGTTTAAACCTGTAAATTATAAGTTTACGGTAAGTATGTTTGAAGTTATTTTTGAGAAAGAAAATTTGGGTTGTAAAGGGTGTTTTTATGGAGGTATATAACTTTGAAATGGAACAAAGCAAAGATGAATTTTTTAAAGTGACATGAAATTTACTTTATTCGAAAGATAATATTCTGGCATTATTATTTAAATATGACTTCTGGCATATGACCGCCACGGCGGTCTCGGACGTAGTCTAATCTGGAGGTCCAATTTTCGATGACTTTTTCCAACATTTGTGGCCGTATATTGGCAATAACGCGGCGATTGTTGTCCTACAAGTCAATCGTTTCGGGCTTATCGGCGTATTCTAGCCACTTAACATATCCCCACAGAAAATAGTCCAGCGGTTTAAATCGCTCGATCTTGGAGGTTAATTCACGGGTTCGAAACGTGAAACTATGCCGTTACCAAACGTTTCTTTCAATAAATCAATTGTGGCACGAGCTGTGTGACATGTTGCGCCGTCTTGTTGAAACCACAGCTCCTGCACATCATGGTTGTTCAATTGATGAACGAAAAAGTCAATAATCATGGCTCTGTAGCTGTCACCATTCGTGCGCGATACCTATTTCGAACAGAACCATGATTTTCAAAATAAATTTGCGCAATTTGGAAGCATTGTTCAGACGTCAGACTATTCATGTTGAAATATCAAAATGTCAAAAAGTGTTGCCAACTTTAAGTTTTATACCTGTATAAAAACACCCATTAATTACGATTTTCTTTTTTCTCAATTTTCTGTAGTGATGCAAAACAGTTTATAAAAGACGATGCAAAATAAATTAGTAAATAGTTAGTAAAATATAAGTAAAACATTAGTTTAAAAGAGTTAAGTGCTGAATAAGTATAACTAAAAATTTAGCTGAAAACATAATTTCAACGAAAAATTTGCTTAAAAAAAAATTACTTGATTTACAAGATGTTTTACTAACTTTTCTATTAACTTATTTTGTTGAGTGGAAGTTACCGGACATAATTGATTTTGTTATTCCTTTTTAAATAGTAAAATATAAAATAAATGAATTGTTTTTTTGTTAAATATTAATTTTTCATTGGTTTTACATTTATGCCGGTTAAACTATTCTACGTTTTTTTAACTTACGATATTTAGTGATATTAATGTGTAATTATAGTTGTGCAACGCATTGTATCATACTTTTTCTGCTAACTTATTTTGTTAAGCTTAGCATAGTTGTTTGAGTCTTGTCCTACTTCAAAGTGGGATATTACTTATATGAAATTGGAAGTATCTATTTTTTTTTTTTGTTACAATTTTCTTTTAATTTTAATGTCACTTTTCCTTTTTCTTTCCCTTTTACTGTTTTTCTTTTGTTTTATTTTTTGCAAATTATTCTCGATTTGTTTTTTGTGTATCCAAAAATTGTACAAATCACTGTATGAAAAGGACTATTAAATGCTTGTAATATGCTTATTGAAGTGGAAACACTTAATGGTTTTATATGAAGTTTATGCTGCTTATCATTTGTATTCTGCAGTTCGCAAAAGGTTTCCTTTTGTTTTTTATTTTAGTATTTGCGCACGCCAAGAAAAACTCATTCGCAAAACAGTTTAACAAGAAAAGGAATAAGGCTAATAGAATGATAATCCAGAAAGGAAAAAAGGCATCAAGAGATTTAAAAGGTCATGATTAAACAAAAATTTAAAAAAATCTGAAATTGTGAAAAAAAATTAAATCCCAGCCAACAATTAAGAAGCGCTCATAAATAAGATAACGGAAAAAATATGATTGAAAAATTTTTTGTTCAATCTAAAAATTGCTATGAATTAGTATTTTTTCCATTTATTTTGTATTTTAAAAACCCAATTAAAAAAAATTGATATGATGCTTTATATAATCATACGTAATTTAATGTGTGTCTTTATATAGTTTTATCCGAGAAAAGGGCCCCTATTATTATATAAGTTTGCGTGACTTCAGTTCTAATTTGATACTATAATATTGAATTACATCCGAATAATGGCGCGATACAATTTAATCAGATTTTATATAATGTTACAAAATTATATCTGAACTGATACAAACATATACAAAACCAGTTATAGTTGTATCCGGTCTTTGGACCCATTCAGGTCATAGTTACTTTGCAAAAAGTTTACGACTGAAATTTGTTGAAAATTAATTTCCATTTGGAAAATTTATTTTATTCATAAAGAAATCAATACAGTAGAATCTCACAAATTAGAAGTCTCACAAATTAGAAACGTCCAGAAATTAGAACCGGCCATTCCAATGTATTGTACGCTCTGAAATTAGAACCTGTGGTTCTAATTTCTGGAAGTTTTTTTATTTTGTTTTTTACTTTCACTACAAATTATTATTTTGCAATGTATTGAACGCTCTAATGTATTGTACGCTCTGAAATTCGAACCTGTGGTTCTAATTTCTGGAAGTTTTTTTTATTTTGCTTTGTATTTTCACTACAAACTTTTTTTTTGCTCGTAGAAGTAAAAATAAAACGGGAATCCCCGAGTTATTCGTGGTGAGTACAATTCGGTCATATGAATGTGAGATTTGATATGCTTGTACAAAATTAAAATTTTAAATATTTTCTATTAATTTAATACGTTCAATTAATTAAATATTATTAAATAAAATTGTTTTGTGTTAAAATAAAGCATACATAACTAGTTTTATTATAATTTTCTGTAAAAAAAATGTCCAGAAATTAGAACTTTTCAGAAATTAGAATTGCCCGATGTACAAAGTGGTTCTAATTTTTGAGATTCTACTGTATACGTATTCAAAAGAGAGCAATTGGGAGCAGTTTCTTAAGTCGACTAAAGTTGTTTTATCAAAAGTCCGCATTATAATTATTCACCAAATGATATGGGAAATTGTTCAAGTGTTTTGATGTAAGACATAATTGTACCCAAGAGAAGATTGACAAATTTTCTAGTGTGGATCTGTATGTTGTACTATACAATTTAATCCAAAATTAAATTGTCTTTTTTATTATGATCTAATATCTAATGTATATAATTTAACATTTTGCAATGTCTAGGCTTATATAACGACATATTTAATTGAATTAATTTTATCTAATTCTAAATGCAATATACAATTATATATTGATTGAACTGTGATTAGACGTAAATATATATGTCATCATATTGACATTTTTCGACAAAAATAAGTTTATATATGAATTTATATAATTATGTCCGTTTAAATACACTGGCAGACAAAAACATATGAGCGTATATAAGATAATGTGTTATTATATACAAATATACAAAATAATGTGTTATTATATATAAAATAATAATTGAAATTTCTTTACAATCGGTCTTGATTTGAGTCCTTTTTGCACATATGAAATTCTTTATTTGCCCATATATGGCCTTTTTTGCGAATATCAAATAACATATACTTCCATATATGTTCATATATGAGCATCTTTTCTAAATATGAAATCATATATACCACCATATATGAGTCCTTTTTGAATATATTTAATCGCATATACTTGCATATGTTATGAAACATATATTTACATATTTGTCCATATACGCAACCATTTATGTCCATATCTGAACATATTTGTACATATATAAACTTTTTTAACCGGGAACTTAATGGCTGCAACATAATTGGCTTGTGTGACTTAAGTCAGATGTCGACATGAAACAAAAATTTCGAAATACAATTATTTAATTTTCGTTTCATACCAACACCTGACTTAAGTCACTTAAGCCAACTATGTTTGGAAATCTTTTCGAAACTTGTTTGTTATTAACTTTGTATGTTTACGAAAAATTACACTTTATATTGCGTTGTGCATTCAAATTGAAGCTTTTTTTAAATAGTGATAGCGAGGGAACTCGATGACAGTTGACAATTTTGACATATTCATGCAACAACACTGAAAAACAAACGAACGGTCCACTTTAGGCAACAGGCCACAATTGGGTACATTCCCTTACTATATTTATTTTGTTAAAAAATACGTCGGTAAAATTTGACTCACATAAAATTATTACTCACGAATATTGTTTTTACTTACACGTGAGTAAATTAAAGCATCTATCACGCACATGTCAACAATAAAGTCTCAATTCTAGATATATTTATAAAAGACTACAAAATTATTAAAATTTATGAGGAGAATTTAGATTTTATACTAGAGATGGTAAGGTGGGTGAATTTTGACTCGCACTCACTCATAATCACTTACGAGCATTGTTTTCTACTAACACTCACTTGAATAAATTCAGATTTTACCTTTTGTGTATTTGTAAGCTGATGTTTAAATTTTAAATCCATCCGTATTAATCATTTATCTTTAACGGCGCAAAACTTATTGCGGTATTAACTTTAAATCAACTTTGAAATATTAAAGTAACCGTTTTTTTCTAGGATTCAATTAAATGAACACAAATTTATAGATCTCATTTTTTTTGTTTATTAATTAATAATCATATAATTACAAATTATATAATATTACCCTAACCGAGCACTAGCTACTATGGCCTTCGGCGCGTTGTAGCGAAAACAGACCAGGAATCGAACCCACGACCCCCGCACTGATAAGCCAGCACGCTACCAACTAGCCTACCGGGGTGCACAACATTCATTTATTTATCACATGTCAAAATATATATTCCATCACCAAAAAAAATATGAAAGTACACTAAAAAAAATTATTTTCATTTATTAGAACTTAAAAAGAAACCCACAATTATTTTGTAAAACACGAATTTAAACATGGACTTTTAAATTCGCTTTTTTTAGGTTATTGAAATTTTGTGTGCTCCATAACATTTAAAGTTCTTAAAATTTTTTTGATTCCTTTTCGATTTTAGCATTAAGCCAATTAACATCATTTATTTGATGTATGTTTTTACGAAATTGATTCAGCACTTTAGTTGTCATAAAGCGAAATGTGTTTTTATGAAAAACTCCCGATGTACTAGATTGGAATGAAAAAAAGTTATTTTTTTGCACTTTATCAATTTAGTCTGTTCTCAAGTAATGTTTTTTTTATATAAAAAATGCAAAAATAATTAAATTTCGAAAAATTCTTAAAAAGTAAGGAAAGTTTAGTAACGTCATGATGCTTGTTAGGAAAATACCTAACCACGTGCTTGATTACTAAGAAGACAAGAATGGAGCAAAATTGATGATTATTAGGTTTTTTCTTAAAATTCTGCCTATTATGGAGGATTTAGCTTTTCAAAACTTCGGGTTCTGATGAGATCTTTAGCCAGTTCGAAATACTAGTATCAACCTTTCTAATATGTTTGATTTGTTTTATTTTTGTAAATATACGGAGGTTGAAAGCTCGTTATAAATTGAAAATAACATAAAAATAAACTTGATGTATATAAAAACAAAAACTAATAAAACTAGAAAATTATTTAAATTCACGGCCATACTCTATATTTCTTTCT
This sequence comes from Delia radicum, assembly GCA_021234595.1. NCBI lineage: Eukaryota > Metazoa > Arthropoda > Insecta > Diptera > Anthomyiidae > Delia > Delia radicum. Next base: position 99,949,481 of record CM037851.1, read on the forward strand.
TTTAACTTCGAGCTCATATATTAGTTCTCATTTAGTGAGAAAACTAGTTCATATGAATGTTTGATGTTTTGCATATGATTGTCACTTCTTTCAAAGCGTGTTCTGATGATGGGAACCTAGAAAATTCCCAAAATGATCTATCAACACATTCCTGAAAGTGGTCAATTAATAAATTTGAAAACAAAAACTCTATAGATTGTTTGTAAGGACAATATCCTAATAACGAAATATAGAGTATGGCCTAGAACTTGAATAATTTTCATTTTTATTTTAAACAAAAATTATATCAAACTTTTAATTCTTAAAAAGTTTATAAAATGTTTGCGTTTAAAAATTTGCAAATGCCTTTTTGACTAGGAAGTGCTGTTTGCTAAGAAACTTAGTTCACGCAATACGCTAACCAGACTCCGGCGACTTAAATTACATTTCATAATAATTTACTTGTGAAATTTTTCTATTTCATTAATAACACAGGCCTACAATGATTTTGGTGCCGCTAAAAATAAAACAGATTTCAAGTACGTTCGGTACCCTGATAAAAAATTGATACTTACTTTTTTAATGCTACGTGTAGTTTTCGAGCATTCATCTCTATATTAAAGTAATCAACGTATGTCTTCTTCACTGCATCTGTTATAGGTTTTCTAAACTTTTTTACTACATATTCACCACAAATATAACAAAATGTATTTGGATTATTTACACAACACCTTCTCGACGACGGCATATCGATATTATCATTTAATCAAAGAAATTAATTGACTATAATGACATTAAGTATAATAAAATACATTTTTTAGGTTATGACCGATCGATACAAACCTGAACGTAGCTTCGCGATTTTGACAGCTAACCATGACGTCTTGCGGACTAATTAACCAAATTATAACATAGAATTAGCGGCACCAAACAAAAAATTTTTTTTGTAGGCCTGTGTAATTTTAGACCTAAGCTCACATTTGTGGTCTTAAACTCTTACTTGGAAATTTTAAATTTTGTCAATATCAGACATGAGACAATATCTGCAATTTAATTACAGGCCAATCAATTACATGTAATTGGGTGTAATTGACTAATTGCCCTGTAATTAAATACCCAGATGTTGTTACTAATCCCCATGTTTAGTATTAAACATTTTACAAATTTTCCAAGGAAGCGATTAAGCTTACAAATGTGAGCGTAGGTCTGATATTATTAATGATATACAAAAATTTCACAAGTGAACGATTGTGCAATGTAATTGATGTTGCCCAAGTCTGACGCTTACCTTTTTCAAATATAATTGAATGTCAGACGCACAAACCATACAATTCCTTATAAGTTTGTTATGTTCGAATGTCGTTATTGGTGCGCTAACATCAACTTTGTGTACCTTAAACTGTATAAAATTACACCGTTTTTTAAATACTGTTCTCAAAACTCAATTCCATTAAACGGTGCAAAGCCACTATGAAAAAACTGCGAAAGTTTAAAATTAATTAAATGAAGACTTTTTAACGTGAAACTCTGCATGTCATATTTTTTTAAGCATATCCTACCTATCCCTGTTCATCGTTTCTGTTAATTAAAAAAACCTTGTGAAATACGAGGCATCTATAGTCAGTTTCAACAGGTGTCGACAATTTTTGAAATTACTCATATCTTTTAATTCAAAATTGCTCTGAATATATTATAATAATATAAAAATAAACAATTTTTTATAATAATATATAATTTTGACATTTATTTTGTATTTTAAAAACAAAAATATTTAATCTACGAAAATTAAATTAAAGAAAAAAAATCGCAACTGCTATTCGTTTCGATTGCCATCCTTGATTTATATGTAATTTTTCTCCGAATTTTCTGAGTACACGGGTGGCTCTTTAAGACAAACGCTTTTATAGGGAAAAGTCAATTTCTAAGTCATAAATATTCATATTTATTTGCTGGGAAATATATTTTTATTACTTATGGAAAGTGAAACATTTACAAAATGATATTGAGTTTTATGCTAAAAAAAAACAAAACCACACCTTTAAACGGCCTTTTTTAAGGAAAATTTCAAACAATGATTTGGTAAAAAAAAATCGCTTCAATATTTAAACAATACAAGATAGTTAATAAATGATGCGTTGCAAAAATCCAAGATAAACAATGTGGAGCCGATTACAGGCCGGTACACACACAGACTGATATTTTTGAAAGGCTCAACGACTTAGAAGCTTATTTTTATAGCGGCTCAAATTTGTTGCGTCAGAAGTTTGATTATGATTATGAATTTCATCATACAAAGCTAACCCATTCCAAATTTTAAAAATTGCTTAGGCTGCGCGAGTTTTTTATGACACAAGTCGCCGCTTTGAAAATGTTTACGACGACTGGCCAAGTATGTTGTTTACAATAAAATCAATATAATATCGTTATTTTTTAACCAATTCTAAAAATTGTATGCCCACAATTTTCACGAGCCAACAGCGTTAAAATTTCACATCAGCTTCATTTTCTCTTACAAGGACGGTACCCCAACACGGTTTAGCAGATTTTCATGAAATTTGGATATGTTGTAGAGAATAATAAAAGGGGCATGTCATTTTTTTAGCTGACATATTTCATGTTTAGGGGTTAATAATTGGGGTCAAAAATTACACCATTTTTCGATTTTTCGTATTATTTCGTTCTGTTTTAGCGTAAATATGCACTCAGGCAGTTAAGAAGGTAGAAATGACAGTTAAAATGACTACAAATGTAATCAAAAAGGCGATGACAGTATTTGTCATAAAAATTACTAACCACGTAGTCATTTTTAACTATTGATAAAACAACTACAATGATAGTAAAAATGCTGCGCTGAAAAACATGCATGCATAAACCATAAAAACGAGCAACATAACTATAAAAACAATTAACATAAAGCGACTAAATAAGTTGTAAAAACTATTGTTTTTAACAGTTATTTTTTCGGTATTTTAAAAATATTAAAAACAAAAAAAAAAAAAATCCCAATTTTAAATTCAAAGTCAAAATTCGAAACAGTATTCCAGTTATGGCGGTTCTATGCATTGGAGATACAATGATATTCTAATTATTATTTGCACACTATGAACATATCAATAACAACAAATACAAACTAAACGAGAATTTTTAAAAACTCGACATAATCTTATATTTTTAAAAAAACTAACAAAAAATTAACTGTTTACTTCAAAATTACTTTTTTGGTAGTTGTTTATTAAAATACTAAAATAACTACTCAAAACAACTATTACTGAATTTACAGTATTTTTGGTTAGTTATTTTTTGAAATGATTGTCTAAATTAGTTCATTTTCTCATAGAAAAATGAATACAATAGCAGTTTAAACAACTACTACTCTTTACTACCCGAATGACCTACATGTAGTTACTGTCAGAATATTCTGGGTGTAGACAAGTTAAGTATCAAATGAAAGCTATTTTGAAGTCACATTCGCTTGTGTATAAAATATGTTTGTATAACAATTTTCAAGTTTTCTTGTTATTCCAAAAAATCTGTTTTAGGTAACATCAAGCTAAAAATAATGTATTGTAATGCCTATTTAAATTAATCGAGGGAGAGTCTGAGCTTTTTCTGATATTCGTAATCGTTTGGTTTTATGTCCTATATCCGAAGAGCCCCTTTCCCATATATAAGGTGGCGCAGAAATAACCTTCCGATGTTTTTTTTTTTATTATGTATTTATTATGTATAGCATTTTCTGATAGGAGGATTACTTTTGCGCCACCTTATATTTCAAATAATTAAAAAATATGGGCCCTCTAAGTGCACAATTTTTTTTCTTGACTACCCAGGAAAACTTTGGTAATAGGTGCGATAAAGTAATGCATTACCGTGTAATGTATACTCCTTACCTGTATCATTATTTTCCAAACAAAAATAAAGAGATCGCGATAATGTGTTACATAATGCATTACTTTGTAATGAATACACCTTACCTTCAGCATTATTTCGAAATATAAAATATTGAGTTACCAATAATTGAACACTCATGGATTACCTTCTACCTCCTACATTATTTCAAAACATAAAATAATGACTAACCTATCATCAATTACATAATGCATGAATTATAAATGTAAAGTAATAATTAAGAAATAAAAATTGAAAATCTATTTATAGACAGTAATAGAAAGTAATTCTGATTTTTTGTAAGCATGAGAGTAAGGTAAATATTTTTCACATCACGAACGAAAACACGATTCACAACGATTCATTTACATTTTAAGCAATCAAATATATGTGTTGACAGCTCAGTTCTCGGTTAATTAATTCTTAACCACCAGAGACCCCAAGTTCGAATCCCAGCGTGACTACGTTAATTGTTCAATTAAACAAAATATTTGTAATAATTTTTTTTATCAAAATTTTTTTTATGAAATCTTTTTATAGACCCATTACTTTTTCCTACCATGTAATCATATTAATAACCAGTTACTTTACCTTCTACATGGCAATTAGCGCATATCCTGTAAATTTCACCAGTAAAGTAAGGAGTTGTGTATTGAGTGGAGCCCTGTGGCGATACATTACTCTACCCATTATTTGGTAATGTGTGGTTTTGCTGGGTACTTTAACAATGTGTAGAAAATCTAGTTTCGTGATTTTCAGACATGTTTTCATACCAAAACATATTAAAGTCTGAGCCCATTTTTTATTCTTTAAACATGGGATTGGGCAGCTACAAAATATATGTGTCTCTTGTCATGCACGTCTACAACACATCCAAATCGGGATCGGGTCGGGATACCACCCTTGTTAGATAGGCAGTTTACTTTTAATGTCATTTTTTCTAATGACCCCTTGCAAAAACAAGGAAGTAATATGTCGTTTTTGTTTCGTTAAATTTATTTTTTTGGTCTATTCACTATCACTAACACTTATGACTGACTGGCTGCATAACAGTCATCATTATCATCATCGCTCCGCCTTTTCATCATTGTCCTAATGTTCAACATGAATGTGTCAGTTGTTGCTGTTATATTTAACGCAATCTTTATTTACACGTGGTTTGATATTATCCCATACTAACTCGCACATTGACTTTTTATGCTTGTCATTAACAATGGTTAAAACGAACCATCATAATGGAAACAGGAGAATCGGCGTGTTTTTGAATGAACTACATGGTAGAAAAAAATGATACTAAAATGTCACAACCATTAATGAAATTTAAAACCGATGATAAATGATGTTCCTGCTGGAGATAAATTTGTATTCAAATTTTAAATGGAGGGGGGTTGAGTATTCAAAATATTTTTAATTGAACATTGAGATAATCTCATATCGAGTTTGGCGGAATTTTTTCCGTCAAAAATGATCGAAGCAGTTTGTCATAGATTCAACATAGCCACAAGTACACTGATAGAATTTTGGTTCATGATATTAACCCTTTCACCACCCGACTTATTGTTTGTGCTTATATTTATATTTTGACTTCAAATTCTTGTTACGGGACCCTAACTTAGAAGGAAAAAGATTACATGTATATCCAACCCCCCTCCTACCCACCAAAAAATGGGCATGCAAATCGAATTTTTTAAACTCTCCATTTTTACTACTAAAACATTCGAATAACCGAAAAAGCTTTATTTTATTTTTGGTCATTATATGAGCCCACATGGCAAATTTCTAGATTCTAACTTTCTTTGTTTACGAGATATACCAAACTCCACTTTTTCGGAAATAAAGGTTTCCCTGTTCAAAATCGACATATATGAATCCATACGTGATTCATATGTGTTCATAAACCATTCTTATATGTTCATATTAGGAATCATACACAGACAAAATTATCTACCCTAAATAGCTAATAAAGATTTGATTTGAATTAAATTTGTTTCTAAACAAATATTTAATTGAATCAATTAATATTTTAATTAACTTTTAAATATATAAATACATATATTATTTGAGACGTAATTCTCAAATTATTTTGCAGATGTCAATTGATATTATTAATATATAATAATTGTTATTAAAGAAAAAAATAAATAAATTGGAGAAATGGTAATTCGAGTTTGTATTTGGAGCGACTCCTTTCCAGGACATTGTATAAAAATAGCTTATTTTGTCAAAAATTAAACAAAATTTGAATGTTTGCATCAGTTTTGAATAATTTTCCGAAAAATGTCACTTAAATTTATTAAGACTATAATTATCTTTACTGTTATTAAACAAATATATAACCCTTAGTGGCCTGGGGTCAAAAATGACCCATGAAACTAAATTTTAATTATGACTACAAGATTGTAAAGCTTTTAAATTGATAAAAAAAAATCTCATCTTGATAAAAGCAATTATTTTATGTAACTTAATATATATGGTTATTTTTACATTTTTTATCAAAAAAATACCCACTGGAAAATTTACAGAATAACACCTTCGATAATTTTCGGAAAATAACACTTACATTTGATAAGACAATAATTATATTTACAATTATTCAAAAAATCCTTAACCCTTATTGCCCGGGAGACAAAAAGGACACATGAAACTTAACTTAAATTATGACCTCAAGATTATAAAGTCATTAAATAGATCAAAACGAAAATTTTTACGCTTGATAAATATTATTATTTTGTGTAAATTGATCCATATACGGTTAATACTTTCACTTTACACTAAAAAGAAAGACGCACTATGAATATTACATACATGGTCACATGTGTGCATTAACGAAAATTGAGGTAATATTATATATATGATCACATATGAACTCTTTCGAACATATCTGAATCATATATGGTGCTATATTAACATGTATGACCTCGAATCACTACATATCTGAGCATGAATGAGTTCATACTTGTTCATAAATTGATGCATATATGTTGATTTTGAACCGGGTCATTTAAAACATGGGGCTTTCTTAACAAATATCTCGACTATTTTGCCCTGATGAACAATTTATCTATATAATGATTATTTTTCATTGACTTATATCCTATAAAACATATTTAAACAAAAATATAAAGGTTAGTTTTACTGCATTATCAAAATTTTAATATTTATTTAAAAATGTGTACAAGGGAAGTGAAAGGGTTAATGAAATAATTTCATTAAATTATTTGTCGTAGATTCAATTACACAGGAGGACAAAATCTTAACTTTTAAATTTAATGAGGTTGTGACCACCAATTCTCTATACTTCAGATTCGCGGATTTCAGGGGCGTACTTTATTTTTCGAAATAATCAAATATTAATCATTTATTTATATATATGGTGTAGTTTTTCCATAAAATGACTATAAAGTTTGGCGCAGGCAAATGCAGTATTTTTTTTGTGTATAACGTTTCTAAAGGGTGTTTTTTATACAGGTATAGCACTTTGAACATGTAAAACTTTTTCAAATAAAAACATTTTTGCTGTTTTTTATCGCATATACTTTTTAAAAGTATTCACATAAAAGGGTGACTCTGGGTTCACCTCGGAAAGCTATGCGGCCAAACAAAATTGTTGACACGTGTTTTGCATTTTAGGCACCATATTTAACTAATTGTTTTTTTTTTTTTGTTGAAACATCTCTTCCTAATAGGCTCTTACATGAAAAGGAAAACTTTTGCAAATATAAATATTTATATCTGAAGATTTGGAATCATACTTTTGAAAGGTATTTACATATCATACTAAAAGCTTATGATCTGTTCCACGATCTCGAACGAAAACCTAAGCGAACGCAAGCTAGTCACTCGAATTCGAATCAATTTGGGTTTCTCTATTTCGAAAGCTATCGTTCGCCTATACTTACGTGTGTCAATTTTTGTCTTTTACGTACTTACAAATCATAATGGTGCCAGACCGGATATTTTAAACTTCTATTACAATTTCCTTTACAAATACCAAAAATACTACTAAATTGTTTGAAGATAAATACAACATTACTTAACAGTGATCAGCTGTATATGACAAATAAATAAATAAAACAAAGAAAATTTAATCAAAAGAGGAAAATCAAAAAAGTACACCAGCGTTTTCAGCTGTTCCATTGTGGATTTCATTAAGCTGAAATTTAAAGTTCTTAAAAACTCTAAATATTCGTGTTATTTTATTCTTACCTTTTGTTATCCATTCTTTTTTTTTAATATTTATAATTTTGTATTATATCATTCATTCCAGCAAAGAACATTGAAAAATGAGGATTTTTTTTTAGGTTCTCCGATTTTTTATATTTTGTACATGAATACAAAATATAGTCCCACTTACACATAGCCTTTTTCAGATCTCGAAATTTGTAAAAACTCGCGATTTTATGCGCGTTTTTAATTTTCATAAATTTGATAAAAATGCTAAAAGTGCTTCATAAAAATATTTCCATTTTATAGAACAGGAGTGCCCAAAAGTTCCTTATGGAAGAGCAAACACCAATACATTTAAAGAAAAACTAATTTTTATTCAATATTTTTTGCTGTAAAAACCAATACATACAAAGAAAAAAGAAAAAAATATTTCAATGTTTACCAGCAAAGCATACGAAAGTGTTGTTGCTTTGCGCTTGCGTGTATAAAGTGAAGAACGACAAAAAAACTAATAAGACAAAGTTGTTTGTGTATTTCGTATTGCTAGTGCTGAGCGCTCTATATGTGTATTAAAACACACAGCCTATAGCTAAGTGTTTTTACAAAAACATATGAGCACCAAGCGCATAGGCCTTGGGCACCCCTGTTATAGAATAAAAAAATAATTTTTTTTTTTAAAATCCTTAAAAACAAAAGACATGTTTGTTCCATAAAAATCAGTATTTGTATACTTAGCTAATATTCCATATTTTAGTAAACTGTATTTTTTTTCAAAAATCGTAGGGGGAGAAAGTTTTGAAAAATGCATTAGAAAACTGCATTGGCATCAAGTATGCATTTTTTTTTAGCAATCATTTTGTTTAAAAAATCCAGTTATAAAGTAGACAAGTGCATCTTCCAATATCGTTTAAATTAATAACATGCGATATACAATTAAAAAGTTATGGTACTTCAAAGTGAAGTGCTTTTTGCATTTTTTTTGATATTTATGACAACTAAAAACGTGCATAAAATCACGAGTTTTTACAAATTTGGAGATCTGAAAAAGGAAATGTACAAATGGGACCATAGAGTATTCATGTACAAAAAATAAACAAAATCAGAGGACCCGTGTTCAGATTTTTTGCGTTTTCTAATGGAATGAATGATATATTTTTTTGAAAATATTTTGTTACTCGAAATCAAAAAAGCAATTGACTGGTTTTGACATTTACGTTCGCACTGTTGACAACTCGTTCGAAAAAGAGAAACCAAATTTTGTATGAAAACTGTTACGTTTTCATTCGACTTGTACTTCAAGTCATCGTTCGCATAGAAATTTAGTTAGAGAAACCCAAATCAATTTTCTTTCGCTTAGAAAGCCAAAGAAAGCATTCTTTCGAAATCGAGAAACAGGCCATTAACCTTGGGTTCATCCTGGAAAACTATGCTGCCATATAAAATTTTTGACAAATCGCGAATTTTTCATAGAAATTGCTTTGATGAAGTAACTTTTTTCTTACTAATATAATATAAATCCTATTCAATGACTCTTTCCACTGCGTGAACATTTGATTAGCTCGATTAATTATTTAGCGATATAATTCGCGAAACCCGAAAAAAATTAGAAAAAACGCTCTACAGCGAGTTTGTTTTTTAACCCATTCTAATATCTAAACTATACTTTCAATGGATCTAGAGGGCGCGTTATATCAAGGATCATGAAAAAAAAATCATTTTTAAACCCTGAGAAAATTTCCCACAATTTAATGTATGTTCTTTGGCGTATGTATGCCGCGGACGCCCTAACTCCAGATAGAAAAAAAAAATATTTTTTTTAGTTCCTGAGGGTGTCAATTTTTTTTTGGAGTAGTGCCCAAAAAATTAAGCTTTTGCCGAAATTTCTTTCTGATCTCGAACTGGATAACCTCCTAAGTAACTTGCAATATATCGTTTGAATACTGCACAGTGGTACATAATATGCTCTCCTGTCAACCCTGTCCCCCAATAAGCAACATCATCTTAAAAATTTCCTACTAACTGTATGACATGTTAAGTTCAATGATTTGTGGGTTTTTGTCATTCATGACCTTATGATTTTTTTCTTCCTCTGATTAAAGTTTTCCCTTTCAGGACAACTTCATTAACATGATTTCATACAGAAAAACATTTTCTCAAATATTTAAAACTTTTAGTTTTTTACATTTTCATACAATGACTTGTATTTTCGAGAAAGAAACAGTCGAAACAATATTAACATACCAAGAGTGGGAGTTACAAATAAAACAAAAACTATTATTACACTCACAATATTTTAACAGTAACTGATTGTATTTTATTTAAAAAGTAATCAGGAAAGTTTTTTTAAGGACTATACATTTAAACGACAAAGAAATATTTTTTTAAACTTATTTTACCATTAAAAAAAAAACTACACATATATATTGTTTTTCTGTGCCAGTTATTATTTTCATTTAAAATTTTCTTTATACAAACATTTAAACTAAAAATTATACGGATTTTGGAGTTTTTTTTAAATTTTATTTTTAATTTTTAGTAGTAAAAATAAAAGAAAATCTTTTATTTTTACCGATTTTGAGTTAATTTTTTACAGTTAAAAAAGTAAATAAAGTAAATTGTTTATACAAGTTAATAATGTTGATTTTTTTTGCTTGAAAAATGCATTTATTATAATAACAAAATGAATTGATACATTATTCAAAGTATTGTCCATCGTTAGCCACTACTTTTTCCCATCTCTGTGGTAGCAATATGGATTCCGCGCCAAAAGAACTGCAGCGGTTTTGAGGTAAAGAATGAATCAAGCCAATTTCTGATACCCTGTTCTGAAATTAGGCGTATTCCAGTAAGGGAGTTCTGCATCAATCGAAACAAATGGTAGTAGTCAGAAGGCGCATGGTCTGGGCTATAAGACGGGTGAGCCAAAACTTCCCAACTACTGTTTTCCAAAAAGTTTTTGACCTGTCTTGCAACATGTGGCCGAGCGTTGTCATGATGTAAGATTATGGCCTCGTGTCTGGTCGAATATTCTGGTCGTTTTTCCTTGATTGCTCTCTTCAAACGAATCAATTGTGTTCGGTACAGGTCCCCTGTGATCGTCTGACCCGATTTCAACAGCTCATAATACAAAACACCCTTCTGATCCCACCAAATACAGAACACTACCTTGGCGCCATGGATATTTGGTTTCGGCGTTGATTTGGGTGGTTGGCCGGGCTTTACATATGAATTTTTGCGCTTGGTGTTATCGCAATGTATCCATTTTTCATCGCCAGTAAACAATACGATGTTAAAATTACTTCTTTTTGTAGCGTTCAAGCAGCATTTCCGACATGCAAAATTGCCTTTCAACGTATCTTGGCTTCAATTCATATGGGACCCAATTTAATTGCTTTTGAATGAATCCCAATGCTTTTAAACGTAGGAAAATGGCTTGTTGTGTGACTCCCATTAAAAATGCTAGTTTCTGCTTCCAATTCCTTATCTTCAAACTTTTTCGACTGACCATGCCTCTCCTTGTCTTGTTTGTCGAAATCACCACTTTTGAATCACGCAAACCATAGTCCACAAGTTTTTTGAGTTGGTGCATGTTGACAGAAAGCTTCTACCAACAATCGATAACTTTCAACAGTCGTTTTCTTCAAATGAAAGAAGGTTATCAGACTTCCCCTCTGAGAATCGTTTTTAGTCACAAAATTCGACATTATTATAGCGATTGAAAAAAATGTGTGTTTACACTTTGGCATATATCGAATACTGAATTATAATGACAGAGGTTAACCCTCCAAAATATCATATTTGTTATTATTGACACAAACCATACACACAGAGAAATAAAGTGCCAACCGAATGGAAAAGTGTATATAATAGTAACAACTTATAAATTCAGTTAATACTACGATATTTACATTCGATATCTGAATATTTTGGGTGTTGCAACTAGAATTCAATTGAATTAACCGTGCTTTGTTGTGTAAACAATTGAGAAGTTGTGCCAAACGTCTGAAATTTGTAATAACAAAATTTGAGCCGTAATAACCGAATTTCAGTTGGCAAATAGCTAAATTTTTCTCTGTGTGTATGTGATAGTTACGCCATATGTTATCCAAATAGAAATTATTAACTTGTATACCCAATAATTTTTTAATGATTAAATATAAATGAAAAATACATTTGATTTATAGGAAGAGTGAGTAGACCGATTTTTAACTATGTGTTTAGTAGTTTTAAAGTACATATTCCTTTGTTTTTAACGACAAAATATTGTGAGTGTAACATTTTTTTGTGCAAGTTTAAGTAGTGGCATGTTAGTATGTTGAGTATTTTTTGTTAAACTAAGATGACTTACATGTCAAAAACAACATGTAGTATTTGAATTAAGCTAACAACAACAACAACAGAAAACATCAACAAGGTAAGAAAAACAAATGCTTGACTGAGTAGTTGAGTTGAATAAAAAGTGAGTGACAAGTAACTTTCAGTAACAATTTCTGGTAGTTGTTTGTAAAACAACAAATTAATGCAATTATACTACTTCACAGCACAAACAAAAAAAAAAATGATACCGAAACAACAACGGAGAAGTTGTTTGGAAAATACAAAACAAAATTCGTAAAAAATATTAAAAAAAAATACTATTCATGAGGTTTTTGTGGAGTGTGCTGAATATTTGAAATCAAGAAAGGCAATAGTTTTTGTGCTCAATATATTTTGGCAAAGGAAATGTTTAACAACATTACAGTAAATTTGTTTAAACATAAATCGTATTTGAAAGCAAATGAGGGTATATTAGTGTTACTTCTAATTTCATGGAGTAAGGACAGCTAAACGTGGCTGCCGTTAAGATGCATATAGACTTCAGGATTTTTGTGATGCTACGGATCGATAATCATGCTTACTTCCTACAATTAAATAATTTGTTTGAAATTTTGATATCCGAAAGATCAAAACACAATCAGAGAACACCAAATAATGCCGGCTTAAACTTATAACTACACTCAAAAAAATAAGTTAGTAAAACGTCTTGTAAATCTGGTATACTATTTGTTAGCAAATTTTTTGCTAAAATTATGTTTTACGCTAAATTTTTTGTTATACTTATTCAGCACTTAACTGTTTTGAACTAATGTTTTACTAATATTATACTAATGTTTTACTAATTTATTTTGCAAAAAAAAAATTGTGCTGATAAGCACATCAATAGCGTGGACAACAACCAGATTGAGAAGAGAAAAATGATACTAAAAAGTACAACTCTAATAAGACATAAAAAAAATCAATCATTTAAGATTTTTGTATCTGTATTTCATACATAAAACAATATTGTGGATTAAATAACTTAAATATTGCGTTGTCACCGGCTTGTAAAAATAATTGTCTATAAATTAAATAAAAGACAAAATAAAATATTTAAATTAAATGAAGATTAAATATGTATTTCTAAACTACATGTTTATAGATATTAATAATCTAGTGTGGTCAAATTGCAAACAGTCTGTCTGCCTAAAGCGAAAGACAAAGACTACATCATAGGTAGATTTTTCTGTTTCCTTTTGTTATTTTTTCGTTTGGTTTCTATAATTCTCTGCGGCATTTGCGTTCCTTAAAAGATAGCATCATTTAGACAACTATTGATGTAAGTAGTTGGAAGATAATTTTGTTTATATTATATATAACTATTTCTATTGTTTAAATGTTACATTCATTCATGTCGTCAATTTGGGAGTGTGAATATTTTTATGTTTTGTAACGTATTGTAAATTATTTTAAAAAGAATCACAAAAATAATGTTTATGATTTTCAGCAAATAAATTAACTAAAGTATAATATTTCTACAAATTTGTTGAGTTTTTTTCAGTTTACTAATATTCAGCAAAAATGTTATTAGTTTTTAGCAGGGCTTTTTTTAATTTCTAATCCACTAAGTGTTAGCAAAATAAAAATCAGCTCGCAGATTCTCAGCAAAAGATTTTGCTGACATTAGCAATTTTTTTTGCAAGCACCCTCCTGACTAAAATTTTGCTGACTCAGCAAAATTTTTTGCAGACTTTACTAACTTTTTTATTTGAGTGTAGATAAAGCCGTATACAAACGAAGACAATTTGAAAACGCTTTTCACTTTTAGAAAGGAAAGGTGTAATTAGAACTTTCGAGATGCATATTCTTGCCGAATTATCCGAGATACCAGGGATTGGGTTGGGTGATCTGATAAGATATCTCAATATTTCGGGTAACCCAGTAAAAACACAAGATATAAACTGGGAATTCCCTAAAAAAAAATTCCTTGAAAACATCGATTTCCTTAAAAAACATTGGGTTTGCTACCAAATTTTTCGATTGAGATAGAAATCCTTCTAAAGGGTGTTTTTTATACAGGTATAGAACTTTGGCAACACTTTTTTAACTGACGGCCATTTTGTCAGCTGTTAAGTGATTTATGTTTACTTTGGTTTGGCATTTCAACATGCATAGACTGACGCCTGAACAACGCTTCCAAATTGTGTAATGTATTTTGAAAATCATGGTTCTGTTCGAAATAAGTATCGCGCACGAATTTTGTTTAGCGATGAAGCTCACTTTTGGTTAAATGGATACATCAATAAACAAAACTGCCGTATTTGGAGTGATGATAATCCTCAAGTGTATGTTGAGACACCGTTACAATCCAAAAAAAATTGACTGTTTGGTGTACTTTATGAGCTGGTGGAACCATTGGTCCGCACTTCTTTAAAAACGATGCTGAGCAGAACGTTAAAGTCAATGGTGACCGCTATAGCGCTATGATTATTGACTTTTTCGTTCATCAATTGAAACAACCTTGATGTCACACAGCTCGTGCCACAATTGCTTTATTGAAGGAAACATTTAGTAACGGCATAGTTTCACGTTTCAGACCCTTGAATTGAACTACAAGATCGTGCTATTTAAAGCCGCTAGACTATTTTCTGTAGGGATATGTGAAATCGCTACTCTACGCCGATAAGCCCGAAACGATTGAAAACTTGGAGGACGACATTCGCTGCGTTATTGCCAATATACGGAAACAAATTTTGGAAAAAAGTCATCGAAAATTGGACCTCCAGATTAGACTACGTCGGTCATATGTCAGAAGTCATATTTAAATTATAATGCCAGAAGATTATCTTTCGAATGAAGTAAATTTCATGTCAATTTAAAAAATTCATCTTTGATTTATTCCAAACACCCTTTATTAAACAACACAAATTCTGACACGACAACAACATTTCGATTGCCTCAACTGAAATTCGGTGATAACTACCAAACAATTCTATAGCTAAACATTAACTATTCAATTGGCTACAAATACGGTTGCTACATCCACAGGAAAACAGAAAGTTCATCTCGTCAATGTAACAATTTCATCAATATTTATGAAACATTTCATAAACAACATGAATTATATTGACCATATCATGGTCTGTATGAATTTTTTCTACACAAAAATAATCAAATCTTTACTAATACAATATATACTTCATATATATATACTGAAACATTTCATAAATATGGTGAAAGATTTTGCTTTTTATGAAATGTTTCATCAATACTATGAAACGTTACATTGGACGAAAATTGATGAAGCATTTCATAGATATGATGAAGCTTTTCCTTAGAGTGTACTTCAAAGTCTGTTTTCTGGGTGAGTTTACACATAAAACGAAATCAAATTTATCGATGATTTGTGCTAACAAATTGGAATGACGAGATCGTGAGCCACTAAATGGCAATCATTAATTTTTTTTGCAACCGCAGTTAATCCCACAATTTTCACCACAAGTACATAAATATTTCCATAAAAACCCACAATATAAAGGACCGGTACTTAAGGGTTGGCATTAAAAACCATAAATCTTAAAATATTTTTTATTATATACAAATCACAAACAGACGTTAAGGTACGAAGTTATAAAAATAAAATACAATGGAAAACTAAGGCCAAGGCGCAAACAGTAGTTATACATATCTCCCCTTTGGCAAAAAAAAAAAAAAAAAAAAAAAACAAAAAACCAGAGATAATAAAATACGATTAAAATGACAAAACCTGTAAATAAAATTAAATATGTCTAAACTACAATAGAATAAATAACAAAAATCGACTACAAGGAAAGAAGTTAACCAGTAATTTTTGACACTTCTAGTATGTTAACAAACTAGAAGAGACGATTATTACAATGACAGTTCTCACACAACAACAATAGTTAGTTAGATCCTGTGTAGTGAAACTAGCAGGACATTAAACGTAATACTAATACTTACGCACTACCCCATTAAGTACAACTAGTACATACGCCTAATAAATTGATTATGCGGTTAAGGGTTAATAATTCTAAATAAAAACATGAAAAGAATTTTCAGAGTAATGAAAAAAATATTCCAAGGAAACAAAGGAAAATAGCCATAAAAGCATAACGTCGAAGACAAAAAAAAAAAAAAAAAGAATACATAAGTAAGCAGAAAATAAACTTAAGTCATTGAAGAAAATTAAGATGCTGTGGATTTTGCTGATGGTATTAAAAGTGGTACACTGTAAATAAAAGTTTAGTAAAATAATACTGCATGAAATCAAAAAAATTAATAAGGTTCAATTTAATATATTTCGGGCATGCTCATGTCAATGGCATACTTTATTTGTTGATCCATGATGCAGTTTTTCCTTCAAATGACTTCAAATTCTGACGCATCTTCGTGTTGGTTTTTGTATACAAAAATTTTCAAATGCAATAAATCTGTGTAACGATAAAAAGAGTATTTTTTGCGACTGGTGCATTTAAACATTTGTAACTCAGTAATTCTGCAACCGATTTTGAAATTTTAAACGGTATTTTAAAAAAATATGACCTGGACCGAATTACGGGTTTCGTGATCGTAATTTTTCGATCGAAATTTATTTTCTCTTTCCGAAAATAAAACATTTTAACTAAATTTTTTTGATCAGGTATGTTGTAGTTCGGTCCTTGATTATAAATAAATATAAAACAGTTTTCGAACGATTTCACTCGATCTTTTTAAATATATATACTTTCCAGTTTGATATAATTTTTATTAAAAATAAAAATTAAGTTTTTTCGACCTTTAATTGTGCAATGAAAATGAAAATTATTCAAGTTCGAGGCCATACTCTATATTAAAACAAAAAAAAAATGTATTGTACAATATAACGAACAAGTTTTCAATTTATTTTGATCAATAGTGGTAATCTTTAACTTCGAGCTCATATATTAGTTCTCATTTAGTGGAAAAACTAGGTTATATGAATGTTTGATGTTTTGCATGGGATTGTCACTTCTTTCAAAACGTGTTCTGATGATGGGAACCAAGAAAATTCGCTAAATAGATCTATCAACACATTCCTAACAGTGGTCAATTAATATATTTGAAAACAAAAACTCTATAGATTATTTGTTAGGAAAATATCCTAATTAAGAAATATAGAGTATGGCCTCGAACAATAATAATTTATATATGTACTATTTTCTTTATATTATTAATATAAATATATAGAGATTTTCTTAATAACAATTGAAATTTAAATTTTTTTTCTTTTTTAATTGTCAGGTTTGAGATCATAATTAAATGTTACAAATAGAAAACACTAATTGTTAACAAATGTAAGAGAAGATGATAAAAATCTTGTGGGCATCAACGCTAGAGGGAGTAAATTTTTTCGACCTTTAATTGTGCAATGAAAATGAAAATTATTCAAGTTCGAGGCCATTCTCTATATTAATTTATTAGCATATTGTCCTAACAAATAATCTATACAGTTTTTGTTTTCAAATTTATTAATTGCTCCCTTGCTGGAATGTGTTGATAGATCTATTTTGGATATTTGCTAGGTTCCCATCATCAGAACACGTTTTGAAAGAAGTGACAATCCCATGCAAAACATCAAACATTCATATAAATTAATTTTCCCACTAAATGAGAACTAATTATACTATCACCATTGATCAAAAATAAATTTAAAACTTGTTCTTTATGTGCAAGCTCTACCTTTGGTAGATGTACAATACACGCTTTTTGTTTTTGTTCTCCTTTTTATTTTCACACTTGTTTTGTTTAAAACCAAGATGTTAAGGGGGAGTAAACAAGACGGTACTTTGTCTTTTATACAAGTTGGATATAAATTTTATTAAAAATAAAAATTATGCTTTTTTTTCGACCTTGAAGTAGTTATATATGTACTTCCTAGAGTTGAAAAAATAATGAGTATAAAAAAAGATTTTCAAAAAATTTTGAATTTGAAAATAATGATAAAAATAAGTACTTATGGGTAACGGAATATTTTTTGTATTAAAATAATGGGATAATTAACTAGTTATTATTATGTCATTATTTGTGTTAAAGTAATGCCGAGAGTAAGCTGACACAAAAAAACTTCAACTTGATAAAAATTATAAATTTATATAATTTGATCCATATAGGGTTAATGTTTCCACTTTTGACCAAAAGTTGAATAAAATTTGAATGTTTTAATCAAAGTTTGCATAATTTTCGAAAAAATATTACTTAAATTTGATTAGACTATAAATATCTTTAATTTTATTTAAAAAAATATTTAACTTAATTTCACTTATGACTATAAGATTGTAAAGCTTTTATATTGATAATAAAAAGTGTCCACTTGGTGAAAGTTATTATTTTATGAAATTTGATATATATGGGGTTAATGTTCCACTTATGAGCAAAAAAAGACCCACTAGGAAATGAAGAATAACTTCTTTCAGATTTTGATTATATTTGGACATGTAATAAAGGGTGGTTATTTATGATTCCAATCTTACTTTTAAGGGTTATAAATGTGGGTTCAAAAATGGCCCAGTTTTATTTTGAATAATATTTTTTAAAAAAGATTAACCCTTTAAGCAAATACAAAGTGCTGCAGGTAATTTAAATATTTCACCACTAAAGTCCGCGATTAAGCTTTGATAATTACAAAACTACTTATTGACAAGGAAACTACATAGTGCTGAAATCGCAGATTTTAATGAAACTTAAATATGTTGTTGAGGACAACAAAATATTGGACTCGTAGTTTTTTAGGTGCGCTATCTTATGTTTAAGGTGGGGCCAAAAATGACCCAATTTTTTTTTAACTATATAGTATTTTTAAATATTTTTGTCCCTATCTAAGTTTCATTCAAATCTGCGGTTTTACCGCTGTGCAGTTTCCTTGTAAGAAACCAACTTATTCTTCTATAAAGTTTAATTTTAACTGATTTTATTTTTAAACTTAAAACCCGTTAATTCTTTCAGTTAAAAATAATTTAATTTTTTCTACTGCGGTCTTTTGTTTGAGTGTAACAATAAAGGAAGTGTCAATGTTTAACAGGATTTAAGTACTTAAAGTTAAGAAGACATAATAAAATGCAAGGTTAAACATCAAACAGAAAAAAGTTTAAAGGTTTTTTTTTACAATTGATTAGTCTACATATGTCAACATTTCCTAAGCAGACGTTGCCAAAGTCGAAGAACAAAAAAATATAAGAAAATGTTTTTTAAATTGTTAAAAACAATTTTATATTAATAAAATGTTAAAAACATATTTTTTACATTTGCTTAAGTCAAAAAGTTTAAAATCCTTTGAAACTGATAATATTTCGTAATAGCTTCTGCAATTTTTATATTTTAGAAAGCGGGTTATACGCTTGGATTAACAACACTTTAACCTCATAGGAGTGCAACATTAATGGGCCATAGGTCTATATTTATAATTGTTGAAAAATTATTTAATTACTGAAAATTTCTTTTTATTGAAATATGCCCACACGTAATTCGAACCCAATCCTCCAAGTTGTCAGTCAACCGCTCTACCATCTGAGCTATCTCGACATGTTATACTTGGTAAATAAAAACATAAATGACTTGCTTGCACAAAATGTCATTACTTTCCAGCTTACAAGAAATCAAAAATTAGTAGTTATATATGTACTTACTATAAGTGAAAAAATAATGAGTACAAAAATAGATTTAAAAAAAATTATAGTATTAAAATAATGGGAAAATAAACTAGTTATTAATATGTCATTATATATATGTTTAAAAGTAAGGCAGAGAGTAAGCTGGTATCATTACTGGTAGTAGGAAAAATAATAACATGTTATTACCGTTTTTACACTGTAATGTTGTAATTCTGCACTGTTGGAGGTATGACGCGTTCATGTGTCCTTAACAGATAAATAGTGCGACCGTAACAGAGCTGAAAATCATGAGCGTGAATTTTGTTAAAAAAGCAGTTTTTCCATGGCACATTCGCTGTTTAATTTTAAATAGGCCATTTGGCTGCGTGAACTGTATTTTTATTATTATTATTATTATTTTACAACACAAAATCAGAGGACCAAATAAAAAAAATTTAAATGCGAACATTTTAAACGACTTTTTGAAAATTGTGCAGAAATTGCATTATTTGTTTTTGCTTTTTTATATAGCAAACAATGATATTGACAGATTTAAAAAACCTAGAAATAATTGTAGCATATAATTGACTTAAATTTTTTTTCAAAAGCGAATGTGTGCTAAAAAATTTACTATTTCATCTAAACACGTTTTGCTCCTGCACGTCAACACTGTTGCGAGAAATGCGTCAATATTAGTATTAATTGTACGATTTGTCAATGCTTTAACACAAAAACAGGGTAGCACGTCATAGATCCACTAGACATTTTCCAGATCTATAGAACCATGCTTCATTAAGACATTTTTGTAAATTTTTTTTTTTTTTGCTTTAAAGTATAAATTTTTGCAACCAAAGTTGAAACTTCGGTTGCCCTCGCAATTTAAGACATTTCAAAAATTTAAATTTTGTCTTTATTCAAAGTTATATGAAAAATAATTTTTATAAGTTAACCGATTTTTAAAATTTTTTTGAAAAAGATAGTAGTTTTTGATCCTTTTTTTTTTAAATTGCCATATGGCAACCCTGACAATATAATTTTTATGAGTTTAGTAGTATTTTTTTTTTTAATAAAAACCAGACATTATTTATATTTTGAGAAAAATGGAATAAAGTTTGGAATATTTAAGACTTTTTAAATTTGAAAAATTCATCGTTCGATCGGTCAGATTTTCAAAAATTATATACAATCGAGGAACTAATTTCTAGCAGAGAAATACATTTTCATATTTTTTCATCAACATAACAATGAAAATATTAAAAGATAATACTTTTTTTATATTTTTAAATACCCATTGAAAAAGTTCCGATATAGGTATATATAGTCATATATCTAATTCCATAACATATCATATATCAGGTGATCCGAAAAATTTCATACATAACCTCATGAGATCCCATGAGATCTCATTTGATATAATTTGATCCGGAAAATGGGTCTATCTAATGTAATCAAGTTATATATAATTTTATACAATTTCATCTGCATAAATATTCTTTGGAAATCCGCGACTCAATTTTGTTTCACATTCCAAATAATAATAAAAAAAATATAAATCAATGAATTGGAAAATTTTACATACTTTAATTTTGACTTATACACGTGATTTTCATAACGTGATTTTGTTTTCCATTTATATCTTTAACAACTGAACCGATCGCTTAAGTGTCTTCAGGAGATGAACTCATCTCTGTCCTAGCTTACGATTGATGCAACATATAAAGTTGTTATTGTACGTTGTAGGTTTTGGTTTGATTGTTAAGTCATTTAGTGTTTATAATTATAACGTCATTTTAAGAATATTTTAAAAATTTATAGAACATTTTTTATAAATTCAAACAACTTGAGTTTTTTTTAACAATCAATTAATTTTGATAGAAAAAAGTTAATTTCTCGAGATAAATATCGCATATTATGGTTTTTTCGGCCAAATCTGATTCGGTTCTTTTTTGTTATTATGTGGCCACATATATAATAAGATAACACTATATCAAGCTATATACGACTATATATACAATTTTTTCGTCGGGTAATTTTTGAAAAAAGTTCCATCAAAAAAGAGCAAAATATTGATATTTTCAAATAATTATTAGGCAACTCTGGATAAAATTTTTTCACAATTTTTCTATTCACGATTGTAATTAAGATGTTGAACAATTTTACAGTTTTTAAATCACTTAACCCTCTAACTGGCAAACGATAGTTTGCAACGAAATTCATACTATGTGCTCCACTCGAAAAACAAATAATAAGTTCTTGAACAAAATTGTTTATCGTTTGAGTTTGAATTTTAACGTCTTTTTCAGACAATTGCAATTAATACTATAATTAATATGCAATTTTATTTAATTTTAATTGTGAAAGGCGTGGTAGAGAAGAATGGGTGTATTTTCTAAAAATCATAACTACATTGCAAATTTTCAATTTTTCTGAATCGGACTGCGCAGTTTCTGGTATTAAACCTTCGTCAGTGACCCTGTGTTTTTTTTTTTTGAATAATGTAATATTTGTTATGTTTTTATCTGTTCGATTGCGTCTATTTGAAATATTCTGTGCAATCACTGAATGTGGTATAGATAAACTGATTTCTAATGCCACATGCACTCGCACTACACGTTAGACAGAGCGCTTTAGCGCACTGAGCTATCGTCTGATCGAGTTTTGTTGTGATTAAAACTAGTTTTGGCAGAATTTCAGTTTATGGGGGACACCCCTAGAGAAAAAATCTGAATATGCCATCCCCTTCAGAATGTTCCCAGGAGTACGAAAATCATAATGAATAAGGGGGCTCACGCCCCCTATGGGCGTGGCAGTCGAAAAACGACCCGGCCCACCTACGTAGACAATATGGGTATCAAATGAAAGCTAATGTCTTCACGATTCCAAAAATAGCCATAGTTGCCAGATCGGGCGGTTTTTGCAGCCGATACGGCCAGTTTTGTTAAATAGGGGCGGGGGTGAAAAACGACCCATGCCACCTACTTAGGCAATATTGGTATCAAATGAAAGGAAATGTCTGCACGATTCCAAAAATACCCGTAGTTGCCAGATCGTCCAGAATTTGAGGAAGATATGTTAATTTTTATAAAATGGGGGAAGGACTTTTTTTGTTTATTTCTTTTTAGCTCGGCCAGAGGCCGAGCACTCGAGATCCCCGCCGTCTAGAATTAAGACATACTGGAGTTAAAAACCCCTAAGCCCGGCCGTAGGCCGGTCACGCAGAAAATCTTTACTAAGCGAAGCCAGTATAACAAATTTTCATTAACCAATCAGAAGCTTTCAAGAGTTTTCCTCCACGCGGTAATCCCTGGGTAACGCTAACAATAGTAATCTTTTCGCACAAAATGCTCATTTTTGTTTGATTTTAACAAAATATAAGCAAAAAAAAAGGAAAAAAAAAATTTCACCCACCCCAAATTTTGCCAAAATGGCCATATCGGCTACAAAAATCGCCCGATCTGGCAACTACGGCTATTTTTGGAATCGTGAAGACATTAGCTTTCATTTGATACCCATATTGTCTACGTAGGTGGGCCGGGTCGTTTTTCGACTGCCACGCCCATAAGGGGCGTGAGCCCCCTTATTCATTATGATTTTCGCATTCCTGGGGTCATTTAAGGGGGCGTGGCATTTTTTTTTTTTCCAGGGGTGTCCCCCATAAACTGAAATTTTGCCCTAGTTTTATTCAATACACGGTGTTTTTGTGTATTGTGTACTACTCCAACAACACAACAGTTCTATTTTTAGAAACTTACCTCACTCTAATGTCCACTGTTTTCCCATATGTTGTAAGTGATGCCACATCTATGATATATTCTTTGTATATTCGATAGATGGCGCTTACGTAGTTAGGGAAGAATTGCCAGAGAGCAAAGTTTGATTTTGGTTTGAGTTTGAATTTTAATGTCTTTTTCAGGCAATTGCAATTAATACTATAATTAATATGCAATTTTATTTAATTTTATCGTTGCCTAATTTAGGCGATATGAGCCAAAATATTTTAGGGTACATTTTGGAAACTAAAGCATATAAAAGAGAAGTTTTGGATAAAAATATTTTTGTCTTACTCAGACATAACAACGCTCGAAAAACTTTTTTTTCTGCTCCTATTTAAGAAGATATCGCGATTTTCTTTTTTTTTTGGAAAAAGTGAAATTAAGCGAAAAAGTATCTATACTTCAATTAATATTGTTCGAACTTCAGCACTTTGCTATTAATGTTTAATGTCTTCTTTCTGCAAAATTTCATAAAATACCGTCTATTGAAAATATTACTATTAGTTTATAAGCTGAGACGATGCCCTTTAGAGGAATCCTGATAAAATCCTGTGAGTATTTTGACTAAAGTAAGGACTTATTATTAAAGATAAAGCTTCAATCTTACTTATATTTTATTATAAAGAGTTATTATTATTAGTCAACTTAAATTGGTTTTTTAGATTTTTAAAAACTATTTTTTTTTTAAACTAATTAGTTTTTGAAATTTTACGAAATTTTGATTTTGAAGCTTTCTCACTTTCAAACCGTGGACGGCACAAGAAAATTTCTTCGCAAAATATTTAGTAAATTTTGTTTTCTATCGGAATATATTAATTTCTAAGTATAAAACAGCCTTACCCGTTGGAGGGTAAATTATCCTTTTCCCATTAAAAAAATATATCCGTTTAAAAGTACTGGGTCGAAAAATTAACATTATGCCAAAAATGAGTTAATAAATTTTAAGAGATGGACCAAATGAAATTTAGTAAGTATAAATAAGCATCATGTTAAAAAACTTCACATAGTTGGAATTAACTTGTAAAGGGTCCGCCATCTAACGTTTTTTTTTCCGATGCCGATTTTGCCAAAAAAAATCATCTTTTCAGATGAAGCTCATACTGCATGGCCAGCCGAGGCAGCCATTTGAATGAAAATATTTTTCATTATTAACCGGAAAGATTGTACTTTCAAATAAAAAAAGAAATTTGAGAAAATATTCAGTAGTTTTTTATTATAGCATTTTCAAAAAAAAAGTTATTTGGCGGACCCTTTGGAATATAAATTTTCTCTGCAACTGATTACGTTAAATTCAAATATAAACTCCAAAACAAATTATAATTTTGATTGAACCGTGATTTTAAGTCAAACTAAAATTTTTGAAGCAAAAATAAAATAATTTTTGGAAAGCACAAAATAAGTGAGTAAATATCCATGAAAATTCAAAAAAAAAATATTAAACTTTGGTATACATTTGCAAAATTTTTTGAATTCAATTGAAAAATGTAATTTTGAGCATTTTGATAAATTTTAAACTTTTGCGATCCTTGCTGAAAGCTATTAACAAACCGATTTGAAATCCCCTATTATTGGTAATGTGACACAAAGTAAAAAAGTTAACCCTAATTTTAATTATTTTTGAGTATAGCCCATATATCGAATTAAAGATTTCCTAAGCTAATTTTTTTAATTGTTAAAAATACATAAATATTATAAATTATGAAAAGTTTTTCGACCTTTGAAATTAATGACTTTATTAAATATTGAGCTCTAGGTCACGTTTGTATTTATAAAATATCCTTTATTATTTTATATATCTCCAATATTTCGTCATTCTTTGAATGACATCTTCAGGGAGTATGAACAACAACAAACAATATTAAAAACAGAACTTTTTGCCGCTGCCCTCCACTCTGGTCAACACAACATTTACATTTTTTTTTTTTTTTGAAATTCATTCCTTGTGTAGTTGGTACTTTCATTATGTTCAGAGCTTCCAACATGTAGCGGTGCCGGTACCTGCTCTCAACTTGTAGTATTCGCACACTTTCTAAATCGTGACTGTGATTATGGTGTTGTAAATGTTGTGTTGACCAGAGTGGAGGGCAGCGGCAAAAAAGTTCTGTTTTTAATATTGTTTGTTGTTGTTCATACTCCCTGAAGATGTCATTCAAAGAATGTCGAAATATTGGAGATATATAAAATAATAAAGGATATTTTATAAATACAAACGTGACCTAGAGCTCAATTATTTAATAAAGTAATACAAATTATTTAATAAAGTAATAAATACGTTAAATTTTTTTTAATCAAATTTTTTTTTTAATTTTGTAAAATTTTAAAAGATATTTAATTTCTTAAATTTGTTGTAGCCATTTCCATTTTTTTTTTTATAATTTATCTTTTTTAAAAGAAAATGTGCCAATTCTCATTTATATTCTTTTGATAATATTAAATGAAATGTCATCTTTTTTCTAGTTATTTTTATATTTTGGCAGTGCTACAATAATATTGTTTAAAAACATTAACATTCTTTACAAAAAAAGTACGACAACATAACACTAATATCAAAAAAGTAGTTGTATTTAGTTAATAGAAAATGATTTTTTTTTTAGAATTTTTATGAAAAAAGTAGAAAAATAATAATAACACGGTGCTACAAAAAATTGCAATCACTTTTCATGTGACATAGTGTATGTTGTAAGTCTAGCTGAGTGTATTACAAAAACATTTTTGAGATAACGGTAAAAGAATATTTTGTTATACCCTCACATTTTCGAAATAACGGTAAGAGAATATTCTTTGCGACTGTCGCATTTAAACATTTGTAACTCAATTCAACGATTTTCGATTTTCAAACGATATTTAAAAGGAAATTACCTGGTATTTTTAATTACATTTATATAATTTCTTTATAGGCAGAGATGTTGTTAATAACAATTGAAATTGTAATTTTTGTTTTTAACTTTTTCAATATTCTTTAAAAATAACATTATTCTTAAAGTTAGTGTTATCCTGAGAAAATTGAGGCTTCATTTGTTAAAATCGGTTGAAAATTGGCAAAATTTACTTTTTCTCTAGTAAAAAGGTTTATATATGACCATAAATAATTATATCCAATTATATCAGAGTTCAGATATATTTATATATACCTTCAGATATAATTATATATAATTTCAGACATGTTATATATACAGTCAAGGAATAAAGTCTACATACACCCTACGGATTTGAAGTTCTAGTGAATTAGTAGCGATAATTGAAAAACATTTTATATCAATGTTTAAGGCATTTAAAATAAAGATTATTTGAAGAAAAAAAAAATATGAAAAAAATAAAACAGAAATTTTTAGGGAAAAAACATAATTATTAGCGGGAAAAAAGTCTACATACAGCGTGGCAACTCCTTACATCTTATGGAGAAATTGCTAAGACAGTTAAATTCGTGCTACTGTACAGACGATCATTAGAAATTATAATAATACCAATAGTACCGAAAGTAAGCCATGATCTGGCAGACATAAGAAGCTTTCGAGACGCGATGTTAGCATTATTATTAAAGTAGTCAACCATGATCCGAAAATAAGTGCCTCAAAATTAGCGGAACACATCGAAAAATGTTCCAATATAATTGTTACTCCACGAACAATAATAAATGTTTTACATGACAATGGATTTAATAGCAGAGTAGCACGCAAAAAACACTAATTTCAGCGAAGAATCGTAAACATCGCCTTGAGTTTTCTAAAGCACATCTAGACAAGGATATGGATTTTTGGAAGCGTGCTATATTTTTTTTTTTTTTAAGAGAAGCAACACTCCGGAAAGTCTTCCTATTTATTACTGTGTTGCTTTCTTTGGAAAGGGGATAGTGGAGCGACGAAAGGTGGCGAAAGATGAAGGGCTTCAAACATGGCAACACTGTAATTGCGCGAGATGATAAGTCTGAGAACAGTTGTTGCTCGCCGCCTGCACATCGAAAAATGTTCCAATATAATTGTTACTCCATGAACAATAATAAATGTTTTACATGACAATGGGTTTAATAGCAAAGTGGCTCGCAAAAAAACTATTAATTTCAGCGAAGAATCGTAAACTTCGTCTTGAGTTTGCTAAAGCACATCTAGACAAGGATATGGATTTTTGGAATCGTGTTATATTTACCGACGAAAGTAAGTATAACATTTTTGGAAGTGATGGTCGATCCAAAGTTTAGCGAAAACCAAACACATCACTTGATCCAAAGAATATAATACCTACTGTCAACATGGTGGTGGTAACGTTATGGTTTAGAGCGCCATTGCGTCATCTGGAGTTGGTCGTTTGGTTTTTGTCGAGGGTAATATGGACCGCTATCAATATATGAACATATTGGAACATAATCTGCAGTCATCTGTTGATAGCTTGGGCCTGGAAAATCAATGGATTTTCCAACAAGATAACGACCCTAAGCATAATGCACACGTTGTTTGAGACTGGCTTCTATACTATGCCCCAAGACAGCTCAATTCACCAGCCCAGTCTCCAGACTTAAACCCTATAGAGCACATATGAACGTTTTGGAAAAATCGGTACGAAAATTATAACATTAGTAGCCGTGAAACATTGAAAACCGCCCTTATTCGTGTATGGGCCGAAATAACACCCGATATTACGGAAAATTTGGTGAGATCATTGCCCCGTCGTCTTCAAGCAGTTATTGATGCTCAAAGTGGACCGACCACATACTAAAAGTTACATTTTTTTATTTTTTTTATATAACATTTTGAAATAATGTTTAATTTTTGTAGCTGTATGTACATTTTTTCCAATGAATTTTTAATGTTTTTGTTATTATTGTTTTTATTATGTAAAAGAATTACTTTGTTATTTTATAATTAAACTTATTTATTAAAGCCTTAAATATTGACATAAATATATTTTTTAATTTTCTTCACAAACTATAAAACCCCTAAATCAAAGGGTGTATGTAGACTTTTTTCCTTGACTGTAAATATATATATAGGGTTATATATGGAGTTATATATAAACATACATATATGGACTCAAATATAATTGGACAGACTCAAATTTGAGATATAAATATAAATGGTGATATATGATCATATATAACCTGTTTTACACTATTATATATATATTGTAATACACTCAGCTAGACTTACAATCTACACTAATTAATTTGACGAGTGAATTTTCTGTGTAGTTCAGTGTAATGAAAATAGTGTGCCTAAAAAAGATAACGGGGACATTTGCGCCAACACAAAATATGAAGCAACAATATGAAAGCAAAAAATAAACTTGGTACAGTGGTTTTTCAAATATAACTTGTGAAAACTTGAAATTATGAATGAAATATTAAAAGGATTGCCAGATAACCTGAATGTTGAAAAATGTATCTTTTTATTTCATTTATTCATTTAATATACTCAAAATTAATCAAATATAAAATTTTTACTTTATCAGCTATCATTAACAGCAGCCTGGAATCATAAATGACCCACGAATTTGATAATGCAAAAACGTCTTTTTTCAAATTTAATTTTAAAGAAATATTTTATTTTGGACAAATTTTTGAAATGTTTAATCGATTTAAACATATTCAATATTCCATAGCAATTGGATAAACCAAGGAAAATTAAAAAAAAAAATAGTAAAAGGCATCTGTTAAATTATGACTTTAGTGGCGGTTAGGGCTCGCTATGCAAACTGGGACCGAGAAAACTTCTAACAGTGCTGCTTCTAATGTTTATTTTTCAAAATAAATAATTAAAAGTGTATGTTATGTTTCCACTAATGTGTTATGAGCAAAGCAAAGCATGTGTTTTGGTGAAAAAAAATGTGTGGGAAAACGTGTTTTATTTTAAAACACGCCCAAAACATGTACAGTTGAAACGTACACTCATACAAATAAACCTATACAAATAGAAAAATTTCTAAAAATTAGTTAAAAATTACCTTGCTGAAAAAACTGCTTTAGCAGATTTTTTTTTGTTAAATATTAATAAAATAAGAACAACAAACATAAATCTGTTAACTTTACAAAGTTTTAGTCATATTCGATGTGATTTTTAGTTAATTGAAAATAACATTTTACTCTGTAAAATTAGCAAATTCTTGAATAATCTTGCTCACACCATAAAAACTTTTACTAAATATTTGTACACACAAAATAGCAAACAAAAAACGGTAATATTAACAAAATTTTTGCTATATTTACCTAAAATTTAGGACAATGCAAATAACAGTTTGTTTTGCTAAAATCAACAGAAATTTTTGTTAAAAAATTGTAGTTTGCTGATTTCATAAGGCAGACTTTTATTTCTATTAAAAAAAAAACGATTTTTTTTCAAAAATATCATATTTTTTAATGATTTTTTTTGTCTACTACTATTTAGTAAATATTTTTGCTGGTTTTGGGAGATTATTTTGTTACTTTCAATTAATTAAAATTTAGCTCAATATAACTAAATATTTATAAATTCAACATATTTATTTTTGCTATTTTTATAGTACTAATATTTAGTAAAAAAATCTGCTAATTTAAGTAGTTTTTTCTGCAAGGTAATTTTTAACTTATTTTTAATAGCTTTTTTTTTTGCTATTTTTACAGGTTTATTTCTATGAGTTTACGTTGCAGAGAATATATTGAAAACACAATGTAACCTTGGAATTTGATTGAAACATTATATAAACTTGTAAATTATTTAATTAAAAGTATTACAGTTAACAAAATTTTAAAATTTTCTAAAAAAACTCTCAAAATCCCAGTTCTGCTTTTCAGAAGAGGAGAATAGAAACGGGCTGGTACAACTGTTATAAAGGGTTTGTCCCAAGAAGAGCACCGTCTTGTGGCGCCGTCTTGTTGGAACCACAAGCCCTCCACATTCATTTCTTCAATTCTAGGCAAGAAAAAACTGGTTATCATTTCACGATACCGAACACCATTGACTGTTTGCGCTTGACCTGCCTCATTTTCATAAAAAAAAGGTCCAATGATTCCTCCAGCCCAAAAACCACACCACACAGTGACACGTTGAGGATGCATTTGCTTCTCGTGAATCACTCGAGGATTTTCCTCACCCCAAATGCGACAATTCTGCCTATTGACGAAGCCATCAAGATGAAAATGGGCCTCGTCACTGAAGATGATTTTAACGGCAAAATCAGCATTTCATGTTGTCTCTCCAATACCCAATTAACGAACTCCCTTCGCTGTCTATGGTCAGCTGGCTTCAGTTCCTGAGTCAATTGAACTTGTATGCATGAAGATGCAAATCTTTCGTCAAAATTCGCTGCAAAGTGGATTTGGAGACACCAATTTGCTGAGCTCGGTGTCGAATTGAGGTGGATGGATTTTGAGCGACATCATCACGTACAGCTGCGACATTTTCGGTCGATCGACCTGGTCGATGGCGCGTTGTTGTCTTTACATCACTAACAGACCCAGTTTCGGCAAATTTATCCATTAATCTCTTTACAGTTGATTTTTTTGGAGCATTATTGTGACCCCAAATTGATCGCAATTTGCGAACTGTAGCCGCAAAACTTTCACCATTTTGGTAAAACAATTTCAAAATGAAATTGTTTTACCTTCTACTAGCAAACAATAACAATTGTTCAAATGTCAAACAATGACACTTCGAATGTTGCCAGATTTAAAAATTGCGTTCTTCTTGGGACACCCTTTATTATAAAAATAGCAATCGACATCTCCAAATTAGCTCTTAAACATTAATTTAAAAAACACAAGTTTTTGTATTTTTTTATGAAATACGTGCACTAAAAAAGAAGTCAGCAACATTTTTGCTGAAAAGATCTTTGCAGAAAAATTGCTAATATCAAGAAAAAAATTTAGTAAATTCAGCAAAAAAGTTGCTAAATTTAGCAAATTTTTCTGCAAGTATCCTCCCAGCAAACACGTTGCTGACTTTACGGACTTCTTTTTTAGTTTAGTCAGAATTTCATATCTGAATAATTTTGAGTATATTATATGAATAAATTAAATAAAAAATGAAGTTTTTCCAATTTTCGAATTTTGGGAATTTTTTATAAAAACAAACTTTTTATAAAAAGTGCGTCATTTTAATGTTTTCCAAAAAAAATCTAATTCTTCCATTTGGACATTTTCTAGAAAACTGCGGAATGTAATGCACGAATATGGACAGATCGACAGATAAGCTACCCGGGTAAAAATAGTTATATCTAGTCATATATAATACGATTAAGCCATATCTGACTTTGAATTAAGTCACATTACGGCTAATATTATTGTATACAAATAAATCTGACAATTTTTATTGGGAGAATTTTTTATTTGGTACTTGATATTATTATATGTCTCCAAAATCTTACTCCATATAAAGGGTCCGCCAAATAACTTTTTTTTTTTGAAAATGCTATTAAAAAAAAACTACTGAATATTTTCTTAAATTTCTTTTTTTTATTTGAAAGTACAATCCTTCCGGTTAATAATGGAAAATAATTTCATTCAAATGGCTGCCTCGGCTGGCCATGCAGTAGCCTACACGTTCGGTCAAATTTTTAAGCACATTATCGGTGAATTTATGTTGATGGCGCTTCACGCACACTTTCTGCCACAGCAGCAATATTCTCGGGTTGTACGCAATGTTTTTGAGTTTTCACGCTTTGGTTTATCGATGAGGATCCAGTTTCT
Source organism: Delia radicum (assembly GCA_021234595.1). Classification (NCBI taxonomy): domain Eukaryota; kingdom Metazoa; phylum Arthropoda; class Insecta; order Diptera; family Anthomyiidae; genus Delia; species Delia radicum. The sequence goes on from CM037851.1 coordinate 99,981,862, forward strand.
TTCACTTTTTTCACAAGATAACGAAAATACTTAGCTGACGGTGCTCTTCTTCCATCCGTACGCAATTTTCGCACACATTCTGCAACATTACCATGATTTTCAAAGTAATGTCGCAATATTTCCCAACGTTGTTCAAGCGTATACACAACCATATTCGTTCAGCGGAAGGATAAAACTAATTATCTGTCAAATCAGACATGAGCTAAGTGTTACCATTCACGAAATAAGCACTATAGTTGAAAAAAAAACGTTAGATGGCGGACCCTTTATAACTACATAAGCCATATAATAATAATCCAAATATATGTAGTGATCGATATGATTATATATGGTCCCATGCTAAGTCTTATTAAACTATATGTGACGCCATACTAAAACATTGTCCTTATAATTTTATATATTTATATACATATTTTGGTAAAGTTCAATATCAAATAAAGTTATCTGCAAGTTAAGATCTTATGGGGAATGAGGAGTCAATTTTCCTAAAAGTGACTGGTTAAGAAAGGACTTATCACAGGACTGGTATAATTTAATACTGAAGTGGTTTAAGCAGTGTCAATTGGCCAAAAATTACCAATCCTGTGACTGGTAAAGGGAGGACATACCACTTAACCGGAATGCTTATTAACAAGAAAAAGCCAGTTGGCCAGAATTTTACCCATTGCAAGCTGTTTAGTTTTCGTTTATTTTATGCGACATGGCCCTTTTGCGACAGGCTTGTGGTATGCACATCTTTGGTTAGCCCTGTGGCATGCCACTATGTGGTTTAAAGCAGGACAAATGACCCCCTCCTATGACAAGCCAATGTTAAAGTTGCCAGTTGTTTACATAGGGTAGGGCTTAGCAGAGCACCGGTCTCTGGCGCGAAGGGACCGATCCTGTGGCACACGCAGAACCGGTCCCATTCCCCATAGGGGACTATTACATATGGCTTCACATATAACCATATTAATTTTATAACGAAATTATTTGCAAGTGATTTATTTTATATAATTTAACTAAAAAATGTGTATGTATATTTTTTAATACAATACCACTTAGTTCGGATGTTATCTGACAGATTATTAGTTTTTCGTTATTATAAGTATACTTTAAGCTAAAAGTGACCGATAAGCTAAAGGGAAGATATTGTTGCCTTTATCTTTTAACGTAATGTTTATGTGTTTAAAGTTGCCAGTTTGTTTGTAAACAAATAAATAAAAGTACGTTGCCACTACGTATTTTTATAAACCAATTCATTTGGTCAAAAATTATCGGTTTTTCCTTTGGTGCTGCCACATTATCAAAAATATTAATTTTATTTTATTGGGAAGTTGTAATAACGAAAAACATTATAGCTCACTTTATTCCTCACTTTAGCTAAAGTTACCTTTTACTAACATTTACTTGAAAGGCAAGTTGTAATAATGACCCTTATTTATATAAGTTTGAAACAATAAATTTGTTCTTGATAATTTTTAAACAATTCATTCGAAAGCAGGTTCAAGCCACGGTCAGGATTGCATTTAATAAATAATTCATATAGATGCAATCAAACAATAAAAACCATAACAAATAATTACAGTATTGTCAAAAGAATTACTGATGAAGGTTGTGTTACCAGAAACTGCGCAGTCTAATTCAATTAAAATTTACAATGTAGTTATGATTTTTAGAAAAGTATTCTTAATCTTCTCTACCACGCCTATCTCAAACAATTCGTTGTTTCATTAAAAAAAAAATTGGGTCTTTAAAATGGTTGATTTCTAGAAATTTAAATTTTAAACTTAAGTACTTTTAAGCATAACTTTAAGTTACAAAAAGCATACCTACTATCGGCTAAAATTGTATAAAATCAGATATATTTATATCTAATTAGATATAATTTAATGTCTCGGATAAAATTGTATCAAATTATATCTAATTTGATAGTAGGCGTTGTGGTGTAATGGTTAGCGCGTTGGACTGCTACACAGATGGTCCTGGGTTCGATTCCCGGTGACGACAACATCAATTTAGAAAAATAATATGTATGAGTTTTTCTATCACTTATATGTATCGCTGCGCCCACCTTCGGTGTTCCCATAGCACTTAACCCCACCGAAGTAAAATAATGAATCAGGGATATGAAACAAAAAGCCTTAATAAATTCGCCCAACTCTACATCACGTGGCGAGCAACAACTGTTCTAAGACTTATCATCTCGCACAATTACAGTGTTGTCATGTTTGAAGCCCTTCATCTTTCACCACCTTTCATCTCTCCACTATCCCCTTTCCAAAGAAAGCAACTCATTAATTAATAGGAAGAATTTCCTGAGTGTTGCTTCTCTTAAAAAAAAAAAAAAAAAAAAAAAAATTAGATATAATTTTATTAGACTCCATGTAAAAATTTTTCACCCGGGTATGGACGCTGGACCAGGTAGTCTAAGGTTCAATTCGCAGCTCTTGCAAGATTCACTCCCAATTTACGTAATCCAGAAAGTTTTATAAATATTTCGTTTTAAACCACTGTTTATGCAAAATAATACCAAGTCGAGTTGATGACTAAAGAAAATTAGGGAGGCATAATATACCAACCTTTTTTTCGTTACTTAAAATAATAATAAAAATAAGTACAATAGTTTTGTTTCACCAAAAAAAAAAAAAAAAAAAAAAAATAAAATATATAACTTGGCCTCTAGCAAATGGGAAAAAATATTTTTTTCAATTTACTAAAATAAAATATGGCAAATTTATGTAAAAATTGTAACAATACATGTTTTCTACTGGAAAGAAAAAAAATTTCTTAAAAATTTAACACTACATTAATAATTCAAAAAAAATATTTTAACAAGATTATTTCCGTTTGAACAAGAAAAAATTTAAGTGAATTTTTTTATAATAATTCAAATGTTTGCAACAGATTTATGTCATTTGTCAAATATTTTTGGATTTTTTTTCTCATTTCAATTCATTTTGGGACATAACCTATGCCAACCAAGTAAATGGATTAAATTCAAACATAAATTTCTGCTAAGTAGGCATGTTTTTTTTTCTTCAAAATACATGTCAATAAATTCTTATATTATAAGCATTATTTTAAATATTCAAAAGTGAAAAAATTCAAAATGGAAGTGATTGAACAATACAGCTTAAGAAAAATGTCTATGGCATGCTTAAACAGTATCCTTAAAACGTGTGTTACATCATTTCCTTAAGGAACAAGTTCGACGTAGCACAATATATTCCATATTCAACTGACAAGGGAACCACCCCGAAGAGTACACACCACGCCGATTTGAATGAATCTTATATAAGTATGTTATAAAGGACATAAATCTAAGGTTGACCTTTTAAGGGTTGAAAAGTGGTGTCAAATATGACCCCATTTTGAGTTTTTTTTTTATAGTTATGGCATTTCTTTCAACGAAACCATAGGTGATACCAAATGTGGTATCACTGAAAAAGTATTTCAGAGGACCATTTATTGGTGCACTTTTTTTGGAAAAATTTTGATTATTGTTGTTGTTGTTCCAAAAAATGTAGTAATTTTTTTGTACTTTATATTGTGTACCACAGGGTTCGATCCTAGGACCTCTCCTTTTTTCAGTTTATGCCAATGATTTACCACAGCAACTTACTTATTGTAAAATACATATGTATGTATGCGGATGATGTTCAGTTGTACTTAAGTAGTCCTGCAAACTCTGTTAGTGAAAATGTCGGAAAACTTAATTATGTTCTAAACAAAATACATTGCTGGGCAGTTGGGAATAGCCTTTGTCTTAATCCACAAAAATCAAAATGTTTAGTAATTCATAAAAAATCCATTACACCACTTTTTGAAAATGATATTTTAATAAACAATAAAAAATCGAAATGGTGCAAAGAGTTAAGAATTTAGGAGTAGTGTTTAGTTTATCCTGGTCAAGCCACATAAATACTCTCGTAGTTCAAACATATGTGAAACTTCGAACGCTGTGGGTAACACACCACCATACACCACTAAGAGTAAGGCAACTTCTTGCAAAGGCTTACCTTTTTCCTAGTCTAATTTACGGCTGTGAACTTTTTGCTAACTGTGATTCCATCAGTAGGAAAAAATTAGAGTTTTTGTATAACAACATCATAAGATATGTTTACGGATTGAGGAAGAGTGATGGAGTCTCTGCTGTTTCATAAAATCTTTATGGTGTATCTTTCGAAAACCTTCTTAAAATTAGAGTCCATACTTTTCTGCACAAAGTTGCATACTCTGAAAAACCACAATACCTTTTTCATTTTATACAATTTGCTAGATCTACTAGGGGTAAGAACATGATTATACGTAGATTTAAATGTCTTATGTCAGAATGGCAATTTTTCATAAACGCCGTTCGTCTATGGAATGATGTGCCAAACAACCAACAAAACAAATAGCAACGCAATTCTTTTTAGGAAATTTTTATTTGAATCTTTTGCTAAGCTTAAATACAAATTTTTCGTTTGAGATTAATTTGTAAAATGTTATCATATTTTTATTTTATGTTTATTTATATATTGTTTTAAATTTTTCATGTAACTTTTAATATTATTATTTTTAGTATAGAGCAATTCCATATGAAAGCGATCACCTTTTGGACGACCCCTCTCCGATTTTAAAATAAATAGTCTCAATCGATTGCCCAGCAAAAAATAAAGTACCTACATATTTTTTTTTTTTCATAGTCACTGGTTTAATTGAATAATAAAATTTTCCTAATTTTTCTTGTTGAATAATTAAAAATAATTCAATTATAAAAATATAAAAACAATGAGAACAAGGTGGTCTCTTAATACCTTTCCAACGAGCTATCACTCGTTGCGATCGCTTTAGTAGTTTTTTTTAAAACAACTTTCAATGAGGTCCCTTATGAAGAATTCTTCAATTTTGTCACATGACAGTGGTGCACACCACCACTAAACCAGTCACTATAGAGCAATTCCATATGACATGTGACAAAATTGAGGAATTCTTCATAAGGGACCTCATTGAAAGTTGTTTTTAAAAAAAAAACTACTAAAGAGATCGCAACGAGTATTGAATCAGGCTTTAATTGAAAAATAAAATTTTCCTAATTTTTCTTGTTAAATAATTAAAAATAATTCAATTATAAAAAATATAAAAACAATGAGAACATGGTGGTCTCTTAAAAGCTCTTCTCCTGTCCAAACAAGGAGTCGGGGCCCATTTTTTTATTGCTGATTCTTAAAGCAAAAATTATGAGGAATCCAAAAAAAATAAAATTAGCCGGAAAATTTAGGAGCTTCTGTGGAAAATCGGAAAATTTAATTTTCATAGCAAAAAGGTAAATTTCTGAGAAAAATTAGGAAAATTTTATTTTTCGATTAAAGCCTGATTCAATACCTTTCCAATCGCGATCGCTTTAGTAGTTTTTTTTAAAACAACTTTCAATGAGGTCCCTTATGAAGAATTCTTCAATTTTGTCACATGACAGTGGTGCACACCACCACTAAACAAGTCACTATAAAAAAAAAAATATGTAGGTACATAATTTTTTGCTGGGCAATCGATTGAGACTATTTATTTTAAAATCGGAGAGGGGTCGTCCAAAAATTTGCCAATTTTGATCGTTTTCATATGGAATTGCTCTATATTTATTTTTTTTTATTTTATATTTAATATTAATTTTTTATGTGACATTCCTTGTAAACCAATATAATCCTGTGCTTTAATTATAAGACTTGTTCTTGTTGCGCAGGAAATCGATAAATAAAAATAAATAAATGATATATGGGGCACAATGACGTCCAAATTCACATATATTGTTCCTTACTAAATTTAACTCTACACGTATTTTAGCTTTTTTCGATATTCGATCTATTTCGGAATTCATCGTGTTTATCCCGAGAGGCCATTTTAGGTCCTTTTTTGAGATATGTATGTATGTACAAGAAATAGGTAATATGCATATCAAACTTCAAATTTTTAAGAGTACAATAAATTTGTATACATTTTGTATTTTATTTTTTGTAAATTTAATTCATGCTCCCATACAAAAAGTGTCAAAATTATTGTTTTTTTTTTCCAAATAATTTATTTTTCTTTAGTTAGTCTCTTTACAGGAAGAAGAAGAAGAAAACATTTTTTTAATTTATTTTTCTTATATGTAAATGTACTCTTATTTTTACTTCGTGTTGTGTTTTTATTTTTAATAAGCTTTCCAACTATATATAATTTTATATATAAGTAACAAACATTAGTAGTAAATTTAACAAAAATGTGTTTTTGGGTACTGCCCCATACAAAATAGCGTACGATGCAATTTTGGAATTCTTGTTTTTTATACATTAATCGCTATGTGGGAAAAATAGGTACAATATTCGTAACAAAACTTTTCATTTTTTGAGTACATTAATGAAAAATATTAAATTTTTTTTATAGTCGCAATATTAAGACATTTCTCCGAACAAAATGTTTAATAAAAATGGTTTCATAATACAATATGTTCGCAGTGGAAACAGATATGTTACCTATACTATTTTTTTTTTTAATATGAAATAATTAAATCAGATATTTTACATAAATTTATATTGATTTTCACTGTTTTTGCATATATAAAAAACTAATGTAGATATAAGGATACTATAAAGTATACATAGAATCTATAGAAGTTGTATGAAAAAAGCGTTTTCATTAAATATTTTGTACGTAGACATGTCAAAGTTTTGCGAATTTAAAAAATATTTATATGTCTGATTAAAGTACTCCAAAAACGAAAAATTCTGGTATAAGTATTCTATATGTTTTACCAATATAGCTGCTACAGTATGCCAAATAAGAATGCAAAATTTTGCAGATAGTAGTATTTTGTATGGAGAAGTACCAAAAAAACATATTTTCTAAAAATTTACGACTAATTTTTGTAACTTATATTTAAAATTGTATAATTATATTATATAAAATACACAACACGAATTAAAATTAAGGATACCTTTACATACAAGAAAAAGAAAAAAGTATTTGAAAAACCGATATTTTTGGTACTTTTTGTATGGGAGCACGCCTCAAATCTACAAAATAAAATCCAAAATGAATACGAATTTATTGTAATCTAATGAAGTTTGATATGCCCATTGCCTATGTTTTGTACATACAGATCCCAAAAATTGGCCAATAATGGCATTTCTGGAAAACCCCGATCAAACCCAAAATATGCCGAATATCGAAAAAAGGAAAACTACTTGTCGAGTTAAATTTAATAAGGATTAATAAATGTGAATTTGGGCGTCGTACCGGTATACATTCCCATATAAAGTACAAAAAAAACTTAATTTTATGGAACAACAACAACAATAATCAAAGTTTTTACAAAAAGTGCTCCGGGGAATGCTCCTCTGAAATACTTTTACAGTGATATTACATTTGCCTAGGGTTTCTTTGAGAGAAATTCCATAACTATCAAAAAACTAAAAATGGGGTCCTATTTGACCCCACTTTTTAACCCTTAAGTCATCGAGATGTCACATAAAAACTGGTCAATGTCCTTTATAACATATATAAGATTCATTCAAATCGACGTGTACCTTTCAGGGTAGTTCCCTTGTGAGAATAAAACTTCATGAAAAAAAATGTGCAAATAATTTTGGATGATGAAAAATACTTTTACTTGGAACAACGATAGTATTAATTCTGGTATTCTAGTATTAATTTTATTCTGATGGCTTGAAAAAAAAACCCCTGACAAGGTACGATATTGAAGGCCAAAGTGAAGTTTGAGCCAAAAGTACTAGTGTGGGCAGCCATCCAGGATTCAAAACTATGGTTGTGAACGCGGATGTTCACATTAATAAATGTTTAGTAAAACTGGAAAAATTTATCAGAGATAGACACTCATATTATTTCGACCAGATGTAGCAAGATGTCATTATGCCAGACGTTAGAATGGCTTAATCCAATTACCCTTTGTACCGAAATATACAAATCCTCCCAACGTCCCAAAAGCAAGTCCAATCGAGGACTTATGGGGTCTTTTATGCTAAAAAGTGTAGGAAAATATTTGAGAATCCAAATGCACTGAAGAATTGAAGAAACAAATTAAAAACAGTGTAAAAAATTGACTTGAATGGTGTCCAAAGCATGATCGGAGGTTTTCAAGCATAAAATAAATAGAACATCGCGGTCCGTTGGCTCTCTACAAAAAGTGAATTCATAATTATATCCCGGGAAAAAATAGTTATATCTAAACATATATAATATGATTAATTAATATCTGACATTGAATGGAGCCACATTACTGCTTTTATATAGAAATACAATTTTATGAGAGATTTTTTTATATGGTACTTGCAATTATTATATGTGTTCAAATCTTACTCCATATATAACTACATAAGACATATAATAATAATCTAAATATATATAATGATTTATATGATTATATATGATGCAATGCTAAGTTTTTTTAAAACTATATGTGACGTCATACTGAAAATATTTTTCTTAAAATTTTATATAGCTTTATATATCATGCACACACATATATTTTCAAATAAAAAACTGCGCACATTTTATAAGACCAAAACATATATTTTTGAAAACACTCAATATTTCCTTGATAAATTTTAAGCATTTCGTTGTTTTATTTAAACATGGTTGGGTATTTAAAATTATTGATTTCTACTATTTTTTAATTTTCAACTTAATACTTTTAAGCATAACTTCAAGGCACCAAAAGCATACCTACTATCGGCTAAAATTATATGATATCAGATATATTTTGATTCAATTAGATATAATTTAATGTCCCGCATATGGACAAATCTCGGATAAAATGGTATAAAATTATATCTAATTCTATATAATTAGATACACGTAGATGACCAATTTTTCGGATCAATTTGTGTGGGTTTATTTATGTATGGGAACTTATCAAATTATATTACACTCCATATTAAAATTTTTACCCGAGAGTCTATATTGTGTTATAAATAAAAATAATTTTTCAAAAAAAAAAAATAGTTTTTTATTACAAGCGTTTTAAAATTGTCCATTTACTAAATTGGCATAGGTTATAACTTTTGTTACACATATTGAATGTTTTAATACGCACGATTAAACAAACAATTTTTTGGAATTGGAAGCTGCCGTTTCCATTTGTTCATTTTGGGAACTAAGGAACGAAATTTTTCTTTTAGTTTAGCAAACAAAAGAAATCAAATCACATGTCAGTGTAAGGAACAGTCAACATTTATGAAGTAAACCAATTTTATACTCCTACAATATAATATTAGTAATTTCTAAATGAAGAGTATATGAGTAATTTCAAAAATTTTTGACAACTGGTGAAACTGACTTAAGATACCTCTTATTTTCCAAGGTTTTTTGAATTAAGAGAAACAATGGACATGGTTAGATAGACTATACTTCAATACAATTACATGCAAAGTTTCACGTTAAATAGTCTTCACCTAAAGAATTGATGACCATTTTGAAAAGGGAAAACATTTTTTGAAACTTATAACAAGTTCAGTGTTTCCAAGTTGGGTTGCTTCCGCCTAGATTTAGGGTTTTTTTTTAGTCGTTAGGTAATTTTGACTTTTTTAAAAGAAAATTTTCGGTTCGATTATTATTTTTGTAAAATTTTTTAAATACTTTTTTTTAGATGGTTGATAAAATTTCAGACACTTTACACTTTAAAAATTCAGATTTTGACTATGAAATACAGTAAAACTCTAACGAAATTTGTGTATTTTAAATTTTTTTATTCAATGAATTTGAAATAAAAGCTAAAACATTTAGCAGATTTTAGGAAAAATAATGTTTAGGGGGATTTTTTTGGTAGTAGAGTAAATCTAGGAGTTTATTTTTTTGGACAATTTAGGGATTTTTGTTAAAAACATAATT